>JAJHSJ010000003.1:12035337-12147831 GCA_021015155.1 Magnolia officinalis
TATCAAAGTGGTCCACCGAAAAGTAAAAGTGGGTAAAAACAAGGAGAACCACTCAAGGAAAGGAACCCATGTGAATCCTTTTTTGTCCTTGTACAGATCTACCTGGTGGCCCTGTACAAAATCCAGACCGTCCTCCCTGTAGGCCATGGGGAAGTGAATCACGTAATATAGTTAGGACGTGTGGTAAGTAAGTTCAAGTTGTGTGGGGCCCACCTTCGATGTGCATCTAGAATCCAAACCGTTCATCTGGTGTGACTCCTCATTTTCGCCGTACATTCCAACTACCATCCTGATAATAAAAAACGAAACTCAGGTGGTACACGACACGGGAGAAATGTAAAGTCACGCCTAAAAGTCTGTATGATCAAGTGGTGTGACCTGCATGAGTTTTTTAATGGGTTGAGGAGCTCACCAGCATTTGCCGTGATTAGAAGACTCTATGGGGCCCACCGTGATGTATGTGTTTTATCTGCTCCGTCCATCAGTTATTTCGGCTTATTTTAGGGCATGAGACCAAAATTGAAGTATATTAAAATCTCAAGTGGACCACACCACAGGAAACAATGGGACTTAAATGCCTACCGTTGTAAACTTCTCCGGGCCACAAAAGCTTTGGATCAAGATGATATTTGTGTTTTCCCTTCATCCAGGTCTTTGCGACCTTATGAACAGGTTGGATGGAAAATAAACATTTCTGTCGGCCCTAAAATGATTCCAACGGTAGCCGCCATTATCTCCACTGTTTTCTGTTTTTTAGTCCACTTGAGCTATGGATATACTTAAAATTTGGGATCTTCTCATAAAATGAGCTGGAAAAACGGATGGACGGCGTGGATAAATCAAATACATTGAGGTGGGCCCTACAGAGTCTTTACATCATGGTAGAGGGTGGGGAGCGCCTCACTACACAAGCCGTGTCCGATGGTGTATAAACAACCCGGTGGACCCCACATCCGACCCGGTAGTTTCCACGGTGAGTGAAACCCTCCCACTGTACTTGATTGTTTCCTTTGGTGTGTGGCCCATCTGAGATATTGATTAGGATGATCAGGATGGATTCTGAGGTGTCTAACATTGGCTCGTATCTAATGGACCGTTGGATGTCACTCACACTTCATGGTGGACCCCACATACCTCTTGAATGTAGGTGATCATTCTCTGATTAAATTATGATTGATCCATCCATCTGATCGGAGTACGCTTTGTAATAACTGTCCATTTCCAAGGCCAATGATCGTAGGGCCAGGATGAATGCGCCCAAGTGACTCTTGAAAGATATAGGCAACCCAGTAGATCCAGTGAATGAATAATCTGGTTTGATCAATTGACCCTTTTGTAATAATCCATCAGGACCATCCATTTTGCAAGTCACTGACGGAGTGGTGGGATAGGGATAGTCAAGAGTAGTTGTTCTGTGGGACCCATGAAAGGTGTGGTTTTGACTGAATGGACCGTCCGGATTGACCATTGGACTGTCGCCTTACCTGGGATTGTTCCCTTTCATAAAAGAAAGAGAAAAGGTGAAACATGACACCATGGGTGGAAAGGCGAGGAAAGCTAGTGCGTCTTGTACACGCGGGTTCCATTGTGTGGTGATCTAAGCCGTTGATCTCATCCACATCTTTGGATGGGGAAAGCCCTAAAAATTCCTGAGGTTGGAAGATTCTAACCCTATGACACTTGGCGGATTTTCATTGAAACGGATGGCATTGGTTTTTTTTTTTTTTGTTCTTTTATTCTAAGCCGTCAGTTTGTAGGCCTCTGATCAAAAGATTAGTACTGCCAATTTGGAAGAGGGGTTTTTTTTTTTTTTTTTTTTTTTCTGTCATTAATGAATAAGGAGTTTTCAGACAAACGGCTTGGATTAAAAAATCAGGGTCCCTCTAACTAAATCCTGCCTATATTTGCTTCCTATCTTGATAAAAATTATATGGTAATTTTACCTAGTACATGCACGCAATTCAATCTGTACAGATTGAGCGATCGATCCGTCCAGACCGTCGTTCTGTTGGCTCCCATCATGGATGGACGGTGCTCCAGAAATGTCCTGGTTCAAACAATCCGAAGCAGCATAACACTGCAAGTGCCAACATTCCGCCTAAAAATGCCGAAATTTTGTAGCTGTTTAGTGCGTGTTTGGATGCAACAAAAAAGCGTTTTAATTCTACCAACGGTTGGAATTAAATATAAGAATGTAACCCACTACTCTACCAACGCCTGAAATTTCAACCGTTTGTTTTTTTCGATGAAGGTGAGTCTGATGAACGGTTTGGATTTTCAATAAGATGCATACACAGCTTTCCCACCATCCACTAGTCATTTGCATGTGCGTTGAAAAATGAAAAATGAAAAGGTAGCGTACCGAGTAAACTCTGCGGTGCCCACCGTAATTTATATATTTTATCCACTCCGTCCATTCATTTTGCAAGATAATTTTAAGACTTAGACTCCAAAAAGTGAAGCATATCCAAAGCTCAAGTGGACAACACCACTGGAAATAGTGTAAATTTTATACCATTGAAAAATTCTCAGGGCCACAAAAGATTTGGATCAATCTGATATTTCTGTTTTCTCTTAATTATATCTGTCCATCTTATGAATATTCATGTCCGCCTGATCTTATGAATAGATTGGATGACAAATAAACATATATGTGGGCCCTAAAACATTTTCAACTGTGAAAATCTTTGTTCCCACGGTTTCCTATGTATGCTCCGCTTGAGATCTAGATATGCTTTAATTTTGAGCTCAACCACTTAAATGTGCCGGAAAAGCGGATGGAGGGCCTGGATACATTCATGGTAGCCCAATAGAGTTTATTAAATACAATATACAGTATCAATGAAAAAGGAAGAGTAAAGTATGTGGGCTCACCTTAATTTATATATTTTATCAACTCCGTCCATCCAATTTAGAAATAATTTTAGGCCTTGGGCCTCAAAAGTGTATGGCATCCAAACATCCCCTCATATCTTCCAACATTCTATATTCTTGTGGCATCCTCCATCCACTGAGTAACATAACAGACCAACGGTCTTGATCAGGGTACCACTAGTTCCACTGATACAAATTGAAAACCCTAGTACGCCGTACACATCCTCGGATCTAGTATCATCGAAGGTTGTCGTTGGACCCGACTTGCTTCAGTTGGGGGTTTGAGGGCCCAACGTCATGTTTGTGGTATATCCACTCCGTCCATCTGTTTCGCCAGCTCATTTCATTACGTTAGCTTAAAAACGAAGGAGATTCAAAACTCAAGTGGGCCATACCACAAGAAACAGTAGGGATTCAACGTTCACCGTTGAAAAATTTCTGCACCGACAAAGGCGTTTCTCGTGGTGTGGCCCACCTGAATTTTGGATCTCTCATCACATCCTAAAATAATCCGAAGAAACAGATGAACGTAGTGGATATAACACAAACATGAAGGTGGGTCCCACAGGGATACCGGCAAATCGCATCCTTGCTCGTGTGTGTAAAAAGAGAGGCTCTGGGGTTAGGTGCGGAGTCAACTCCAACTTACACTTTTCTTGCTACCCTTCATTGCTTTTTTCAAGCGCAGAACAAGGTTTTTGCCTTCTGTTTGGTCTATTTTGCGCCAGGGGCGTTAGTTTAAGAGGACGTTATCCGCACGCTTATGGCAGTAGGCCGGTCCAATCACAGCAAGCCCGTCCATCCGTCGGTGCTTGCTGCGTTGGCTGCCAATCGCCTGCCAGTCCCTCAACAACCCAGCCCTTTTAAATGGCCCACCTCCATGCGGATTTCCAAAACTGCCCTTCACATACTATGCAAATCCGTCCATGCCTCTCTCTCCTGTGCATGGACGGCCAGCAAGTTGCACGTGTGTGATCGAGTTCATTAATGGTAGTGGGCCATGCCCATAAGGTAGATTGGACGTGCACCAGGAATCGTGTGGACAATCCTAACCATCTGATTCAGCTGTATTAAATGGGGATGAATTGTGGTTGATGGTTGGGATAATTTAAGATGCGGGTTATAGGTGGTCCCATCTTACTGTGGGGGCGTTACTGGATGGTGGGTCCAACGTGTAAGTACTCATGTTGGGTTGGAGTGGGACGAGGATTTACTGCGAAAGCCTTTGGCAGGAAGTTCCTGCGCTTGAAACTTAGGTGAGGTCCACCGTAATGTTTTTCAGAAATCCACTCCGTCCATCCCGTTTTGTGAGATCATTTGAGGAGTTGAAACCTCCCTAGGTTCGACGGTGACATTTAAATGCCATCCACACAGTTAATAACGTCATTTGTAATGGGATGTACTGAAAACACAAATAATATCATGATTAACTTTTTAGCCCCACGAATATTACAACCATAGATGTTCAATTATCACTTTTTCAACCAAATTGAGCATTGATACTGTTCATTTTTTAACCTCATGTCCTAAAATGAAGTAAAAAAACGGATGGGCAGAAAAGATTTCTCAAAAATATGAAAGTGGCCCCACCTAGTTCCAGCGCAGGAACTTACTGCGAAAGGCTTTCGCACGAAATCCGCGTCCGGTTGGACTACTCACTGAAGAGGAGTAACTCATTCCCGATGCATGGAAGCATGCCCGTCCAGACCGTTTAAATTGTGGTCCTCAATGATTAGGCGATCTTAACCGTAGAATCTCATCATTTGAATTTGTATTGTGCATCATTTCATTTAGATTATTCTTTTGCCGGTCCTTTTGATTTTCTTTTTTTCCTACGGCCATGATCTAATGGCGACCTAAGCCTTTTTTTTATTTTTTTTTTTTTTTTTTAATTATAAATTTATTTTTAACACACGCATACACACCCCGACACACTTACGCCGTAGTGGGCTTTCACCACCTATGGATACTGGAACCCTGTGTTGAAACTCGCGAGAGTCTACCACCCGAGCAAGCGCAAGGATCCGACCTAAGCTTTTGCTTGTGGAGTCCCTTTGCTGTGATTTCTCGTGCTGCGGCCCATCCACGGATGGGCCTAACGGATGGATGGGATCATAGAGAATTGCGAGCGTATTTTGGTAATTTCAACGTACCAAAAAATGAGCGAATTTGGATGGGAGGATGTTGTG
Source organism: Magnolia officinalis (assembly GCA_021015155.1). Classification (NCBI taxonomy): domain Eukaryota; kingdom Viridiplantae; phylum Streptophyta; class Magnoliopsida; order Magnoliales; family Magnoliaceae; genus Magnolia; species Magnolia officinalis. The sequence continues at coordinate 12,040,401 of JAJHSJ010000003.1, forward strand.
GCAAATCAAGACTGTCCATCTACAGGGTATTTTACAAGGAAGGTCCGTATTTAAACCTCAAACCAAGCAGACATTTCTATCCACACAGACCGTCGACCGACGCCTCCCAACCAACCATCAAGGTGAAAACAAAAAGGAGGAATGATTACATAGGTTTTAGTGCATGCTAATCATCATAGCTTCCAGCTGTGTGGGGCCCAACGTGATGTATGACTCCCATCCAACCGGTCCATCAGACGCGCCCCCCATATTAGGCCTAGATTCCAAAAGACAGATGATCCATCATTACTCAGGTGGGCCACGCGGACGAGGGATGTTTCCCACCGTGATTAACTGAAAACCGAAATCAAGCCATTAAAATCTTTAAGTGGGCCACAGAAAGTCATGATTGTACGCTGATCCTTATGGTTCGTCCCACCGAGTTTCTGATAGGGATGAATCTCGAACGTACGATGCCTGCGAGGATTTGCTCCGGATCACGGTTTGGATTCCACGTAAACATTACGGGTGGGCCCACACAACTCGGAGCCTATGGTAATTTGCCATTACGTCAACCGCACACACAAAAGATTAGCCCAATAAAAAAAATCTAATGGGCCACATGAACGGCAACCCCGTAAAACTACTAATAACCTCTAATTTCACATGGTGTGGCCCACCTGATATTTATATCAGAGTGATTTTATATTTTTCATTTCACTCCAGTGAGTCACTCCCAATTAACGGCTCTGATGAAAGATACACACAATGGTGGACCCCATACAAACCTATGATTAGCATCCTATCTCTCTATGTTGTGGCCCACCTGAGTTCTGGGTCTTGCTAATTTTTTGTCCCAGAATCTAGAATCTAGGATAGAACTTGATGGATGGAGTGGATTTTACATACAAACACGGTGGGACCCACAGGCTCGGTTATGGAGGATTAAGGGGGAGGTGAAAAAACAGGACCAGTTGGATGAGAACGGCCAGCCTGGAGGCACCGGGTGACGGACGTCTATTTAGGATCCATCGCGACAGATCAGAACCGGCATACTTACTGTTTTGGATAAAGGGCCCTGCTGGAATTTACATAAAATTCAGGGATAGTTTGGACATTTTAACCAAAGCTAGGAAACATAAAACATACGTTCCCCACCCTCTTCAACCCCTCCCAACACAAGAGACAGAGAGAGAGAGAGAGAGAGAGAGAGAGAGAGAGAGGAAGAGAGAGGTGGTGGGTAGATGCAATTCTCCCTTTCACAGCCCTCACCATCTTCTCCTCGAGACTTAAATACCCCTCCGCCTCTACCATATTTCCTAAAATAACCCTGATTCCCTCCTCTTTTCACGCTCCGGCCGGCCGCCATCTTCTCCGTCGCCAGGTACGAACAGTCTACCTTCTCCCTCCCATCCCTTTCATGGGTTGTTTCTGAATGCTTGTTTAAGCTTATACACGTGAAGTTTGGTGGATTATCTCTCTGTTATCTTCCTTCCATGGAAGCACGGCTTCGCACTGTACGGCGGCGGTTGGTATTTTTGAAGGTTTTGCCGAGTTCCGCTTTCTGGGTGTGTTTCGATTACCGTGTTTTTGGTGTCCTTGGGCTGTTTGATGTTTTGCCGCTTCGATGGGGGTGGTCTTGGTTGGTGGGTTGACTTGAAGAACTTAGAATTCCATATATAAACCGGGTTTGGGCGTGTACATATGGCGGGGTTTTTTGGTTGGTTAGGAGACAGGCGCTGTTTTGGGTCGTGGGTTGGCTTTGTATTTGAAGGAGAGATTGAGAATTTGATTTTTGTGGGATTTGGGCATGTGTGACTGATTTTGGTTGTTGGGTGACTTGACTTGGTGTTGGAGAGTAGACTGGAGAATTCTGTTGGTGATGGCTTTTGGGTGTGTGTGTGTGAGCGTGCGGTGGCTTCCGGTCGCCTTAATGTTGCTATTTCTGGCAGCAAGGCTGCAGCCACCTTAAGGGAGCTTTATCCTCTTTCTGTCACTTTCCATCTCTACCGTACATGTGGCACTTGTTGAGGGTGATCTGGACTGTTGATCTAATAGCTACCTCTATAGATGGGTTATAGTTGAAAATTCTTGGCAATTGGACCTAGTCATTGCATCAGCCATTCGAAAATGGACTAGAAGGTGGCGTTTAGAAAAGTTGATGAAGAAAGATAGATGGTAAAAGTCCAACTTAAATGGGCAAAACTGTGTATGGACCAGAGAGCTATGAATTAGGATTGTCCAATCATAGTGAATTTTCGCCTGTGGCATAAATCTATGGCGGCCCATCGGCTTGACCGTCCTGATCACTCTAGAAAAGTACCTTGTTTATGCATTTTTTTTTTTTTGCATGAGACATGCCTTTTGATCTTGTTAATACATTATTGGAAGTTAGGGAATTGCAGATTGATAATGTGGAAAGAGGCTAGTACAGACACCTTTTGGGTGAACTGCCAAATTATGGTTGGAGGGGCTTGCCAAGCATATTAGCACTCTTGGCTTTTAGTGAGATGTGTTTTTCTTGAATATTAAGAAGGAATATATGTTTTGATCGTACCACATCCTATTGACCTTGGGAATTATTTCACATTCGAGAGGAAATTTGCAAAATAGAAATCATCATCATCATCTAAGCCTTATCCCAACTAATTGGGGTCAGCTATATGAATCCTATTATGCCATTCCACTCTATCAAATTGGAAAAATAGAAATGTAGGTTCTAAATTGCTAATAACCATCAGAAAAATATACCATCTATTTTTCTTTACATAAAATACGTACTTCCCCATGGGATTGAAGGATTTTGTAGGGATAAGCTCATGGTTTTGAGTTCTAGCCTCTTTGATATTGGATGATCTCTCATAAGTCATATCCCTTTTGTAATGGCCGGGCTTTCTTCCTTTTTTGTCTGTCTTTTAATAAAATCATTGTAATCGTTAAGAAAAACCTCCCATGTCTAATGAGGGAGATTGGACTACTTGTCATTCTCCTTGTTCACTTTTTTTTACCCTTTCTTTTTGTTTTTACACGAGAAAGCCTAAAAATAAAATGATCATGAAAGAAAAACCAATCTACACATCGGGACTACATTAGTAGGCCAACAAGAGAACCTCCTCAGGAAGAGCACAAAATACAGAAGATTGAAAACCAGTCACCTCTTCACCAACTTTTTATTTTTGAAGTCAGTGAGTACGGCACCTTTTTTAAAGGTCAAGGAGTATGTCACTTTTAGATGGTAGATTCTCTTTTGAGGCCCTACCATTCTAGAAACTCCAAAACTTTTGTGGTCAATCATTTTCGTATCTTCGATGAACTTCTGTATAGAACATGTGTCCACCTTTATTTACCACCCGTGGATGGTTAAACTCCCTATATTCATGTTTTGAGGAATTATCAGATCTTGAACCTCATTAACTGAACGGTTTGCTGGTGCTTTCAGTTCCATGCATTTGGGACCCATGATTTGGTGATCCATAATAGACCCTATCTTGGGTGGGTTCTGCGATTGGATAGGTAGCTTAAAAAAGGAAAGAAAAATCAGCTAAGGTCTACATTTATCAAAAGAAAGCAAAAGGATGGAGGGCTAGGATCTTCCACTGTATAGATTTTTGAGGGACACCCCATCTGCAGTGTGGTCCATTTGGTCCACGGTCTGGTTAACCAAACCATGGGCACCACATGTACTGAATTGAGAGCATCGGCAAACTGTACAATCACTGAGGTTTGGGCTGTATAGTTACTTTTCATGTTTAGAATCTCTGGTTCTGTGTGTTTATCTGTCTCCTTCTGTCCTGAATTTTGATGTGTGCCAAACTGTATTTGCCACTGTAGTCACCTATGCATCGGGGAAGCAAGTTATCATCATTGCCATCATCTTCATAGCCTTGTCTTAGCTATTTGACTTTAGTTCTATGAATCCTATTACAGAATAAATTCCTACCTAAGGCCATATCGTCTGTTGGTGAAAAGCCTTCTCATCCCTTCTCATGTGCTCTTAACCTCCTTTCATCCTAATCAAAGTCCCCTTCCTTATCCTTACTAGGACTAGCTCCTCTTTTCTGGCAACATAGTAGGTTATATATCTATGCAATTAGAATATCATTTGGTTTATGAAACATAATCCTTGTATGCAATGATTTGCTTTTTAGCACATGCTATTGCATATGATAGTCCTTGTGAAATCTTATTTTTTCTGGACAATATGCATGTAACAATGGCATGAAAAAGCTGATGTGCACAAGTCTCAAGTTGAGTTTACGCTTCTCTGTTGGTTGTGAGCACCCTCCTAAGATTTCTCTTCGAATGTGTCAGCTAACCTGATCTCACTATTATTACGTTAATTGTAACTTCACAAAGTTTTGTGGATAGATCCTGATTGCAATAGCAGCTGGGCTAGCCCTTTTTATTCCATCTCGTATAGTTGTCAGATGATCGTGATCTGCAATGGCAGCCGTCATTGCTTGTGAATAAACTAATGGTTATTGGTGCTTCCACAAAGGCTTATAGCTTGTCCCAATGTCGAATCATTGCAATGTGGATGAAGCTGCATGGGAGAGCTGGTTTTGGTTGTGTGGATGCTTATGAGTTATGATAACTTTGGTCAAGGAAGCTTATGACATTTATTGTTGTTACACAACCAAATTATTTTTAATGTTCAGTGTTGTTTAGTACCTGTTTTTGCTCTTTTTTTTTTTTTTTCGTTATTATTATCACATGCTGGGTCTTGAGATAGTGTTTCTTGTAATAAACTAATGTTCTTCTTTCAAAATTTCACAACCATTCTATGTATAATACTTATTAGTTACTATTTGTTTTTGAAGACCAAGGCCATTTTTTACAGTTAAAAAATTGAGCAATTTTTCCACATCCAATGTGCATGTGTCACCCACCCACCTGATGATTGTGCCCAGCACATACACAATTGGGCCCATCCGGTGAACAGCTTAGATCCCAAGCTCACGTGCTACATTGGCAAGCACTGGGTGAGAAGGATTCAGGGTCCTACCACTATGAATAGCCATAGCTGGGTCGAGGCGTGCACCATTTTATTCATTGTTCTTTGTAGATGACTCTTGCCTAGAACTTGTTGGATTTTGCATGCTTATCTGGGTTCATTCATCTAGATTACGCTGCCCTTTTGATTCAAATATCACCAGTCGTTGATGCTTGAACTTGTCCACTAAGGTAATCTATGTACTTATTAGGAAGTGTGAATCAGCCATGGTCAGCCTACGGAGGCGCAAACTTCTGGGACTTTGCTCTGGTATACTCATCCTTGATCAAGAATTTAATTTTTGCGTGTTTGAATGTTCCCCGAAATTGCAAGCGGTTTGAATATTCTGGCAGAGAAGTTGGTTGTCCACTGTACTTTTGTTTTTGGGCAGCATGGAATTGGAAACGTCATAAGGTGGGTTGTTGTTTCCCTGCTTTTCCACCAAATTCAGTACCAGAAATGGGGTTGATTTTGAATGGGGGCATAAGAGGAAGAGAGAAGGCATCTCTCCTAATGTAGTTCTGATTTTTCACTGTCCCAACTGCACTGAAATATTCGAACCACTTCTAATTTGGGGAAAGCCAAACACACTCCCAAAAAAATTGCATACTGTGATGTGCGACATCATCATTTCTGCAGCCTTTTCTGTTTTGCATGTTTACTTGTGGCTTGTACATTGTTATGTTTGCTATCTTCCCTTGTTTCATGACCTATTGTTCTTGAAAGCAGGAGTTACTCTTCATATTTTTTCTAAATTCTGTTCTCAGCTTCATAATCATTAAGGCATGAAACTTCCCCTTTTCTATTTATTTATGATTAGAAGAAAACATGATCCATTAAAGAAGAACAGAAGGAGCAAAAGCGAGGGAGTGCCTCTGACCCAAATGGGAGGGTCCTAATAGGATCTACTATTAGACCTCTCTTATTGATTTCTGTGTTTCACTGCCTCCATGTCACTGTTTTCTCTTTCAAACTTGTATTGCATTTTGTTTTCTTATGAATTAACAAGAAGTTCATATGGTTCATATTGTGTTTGGTTGTAAATCTATTCAACTCATAATGAAGTTTGAATATAAAATTTAACTTGATAAAAGTTTTTTTTTTTTTTTTGGGGGGGGGGGGGTTGTTCGGATGAAATTTAATATTTCTTGACAGGACACTTTCCCTTTGTTGTAATTTCTCTTTCTTCTGTGAATAATTGTTTTCCAGAAATATTGTTCTTTCATCCAAACTCTTGAACTTTAGATAGAGCCATCTTTTGCTTGGAACGTGGAGACCTCTACATAGTATTGTGGAAATTATTACTATTACTATCATCATCATCATCATCATCATCATCATCATCATATTTTGTATGTGAAAGGAGAAACTAACAGTTCTGTTTGTGTTTGTGAGAGAGGAAAAATGGAAAAAAAAACTGATTGAGGTTCATTTAAAGTCTGACTGGAAATGATCAGTTTGCCTGTTTTGTGGTTGAAATGAGTTCTGTAATGCACTGTTAAACTATCCATTTGCAAAATGTAACTAAACATTATTACGTGAGTTTTAAAAAATAAAATGTCATGACACTTCCCCTAAATATGGCACAAAATATGCTCTTAGTGACAATAAAAACCATTTTTTTGGGGGTAACATCATGTTAAGGTAAGTCTTAGAGAAAAAAGAAGGAAAACATCATGATAAGGCGGAGGACCTATTCGAGATTATCTCTCAATTTATTGTGATATTCTTTTTTGCAATAATATCATGATAAAGTAGTGTCCACTCATCGGGAAAAAAAGATGATAAAGTAGTGTCAAAATATCTTTTAGGGTCTGTTTGGCATGAAAAAAAAATCCTAATTAAAAATTTGTATGGTAGAAAAATAACATAATTCTTGATTTGATAAAAATTTGTCTGCCCTCCCCATGTTTTTTAATGTTTCATTGACTGTTTGGCCAGCCCACCTTAAATCACCATTTTATTAAGGGGTCTCTTCACTTGGCTCAGTGGTAGACATCGTGTCTCATATCTGAGGTCAAGGGTTCGAGAACCCATGCGTGCATGGGGTGGTAGTGTACGTGTGTTTCTCACCTTAAAAAAAAAAAAAAAAAAAAAAAAAAAAACCATTTTGTTAATTTTTCAGCATTGTCAATATTTGGGATAATAAAAATTTGCAATTCAGCATTGCTTTGGAAGCAAAGCCAATCAAATGTGGGGCCATCATGATGGACGATTCAAATCAATGATTGGGTCAATTCCATTAATTGGAACGTCAGTTTTCCTTGAACTTGATTGGATACTTGGGATCTCCAACCAAATTGATTGTTGAGAATCATGGGCAACCAGTGGTTGGGGGTGCATAACCAACCATTTGATATGCGAACCATCCAACCAATGGTTTGGAAATGGATGGTTCATAATTGTTATACTAGAAAGGTTTGACCAATGATATGGACTGTCCATCATGTGGGGCCCGCTTTGATTTCCTACCCATCTTTAGGAACTTTGATTAGATGATCCTAACCAACCAAGATACCAATAATGGCTAAGAACATGGACGCACTATATTGATTATGCTAGAGAAACTCCGGTCATTGACTCATACCCTCCATCATGCAACACCGACCCACGATTGTCCACCCTCCCAAAAGTCGCTCAGATACATGTTATGCCAAAACGGTTATGTAACGGTTGTAATTGTTACAACTAACGCGTTACAAGGCCGAAACAGGCGTTATAGTAAAAATGGTCTTCGTCAACTTTTTAATGGTCTGTGATGCGACTGAAATGGATTTTTTTTTTCTTCGAAAGAATAAAAATAAAAAAGGCTGTAATGGCTGTTATGGCCTGCATCATAATGGTAATGGTGGTGGCTGTTATGGCCACCATTACTGATTTACTGTTATGGAACACCTTGCTCAGATACGATGATCCTAACCATGATCTCATGGATAGGAAGTGCATGGTCCCTATTTATTATACTAGAAAGGGTTTGATCACTGCTCTAAACCCGCCATCTGGTGAGGTGGGGCCTTTGCTAGTCACTCTTAAATGTCACTTCTATTTTACTATATACGGTCCAATTGGGGATCTTTGATGTATGTTCATCTAAAAAATCACTTTGATTGGACGATCAAACCATCCAAAATGGCTAGAAAAATGGACGGTTTGCTTTGATTATAATAAAGAAGGCAATCATCGATTTGGACCGCCTATCATGTGGGGCACACTTTGATCACTCACCCCTAATAAATGTCGCATTGATTGAATGATCCAATCTATGGCTTGGAAATGGATTGCTCATATTGATTCTAATAGAGAAAGTCAGATAATTTATTTGGATTGTCCATCATGTGGGGCTTAGCTTTCATTGCCTATCTCATCATAGAATCACTTTGATTAGATGATCCAAGCTATCTGATCAATGGTTAGGAAAATGGGCGGTCTATATTGATCATAATAGAGGTATGATCATTGATCTGGACCATCCATCATGTGTGCCCCACTTTTGGTTGCATGACCGTCTCAAATCACTTTGAAAGGGTTTCTAACTATCCGATCAATGGCTAGGAAAATGCATGATCCATATCGATTATAATAGAGAAGGTCCAGTCATTAATTTGGATTGTCTGTCATGTGGGGCCCACCTTTGATTTCCCTCTCTTAAAAGTTATTTGGATGTCCTAGCCATCCGATCAATGGCTAGGGCAAAGACGGTCTATGTTGATTATAACAGAAGTTTTGACCATTGATTTGGACCATCCATAATGTGGGGCACACCATAATTAATGATCACTTTAATTGAATGATCCTAGCAATCTGATTGATGATTTGTATGGGCTATTCATGTTAATTATAATCAAGAAGATCCAATGATTGATATTGATTGTCCAGCTTGTGGGGCCTTCCTTTGATTGCCCATACCTCGTAAAATTCACTTTGATCGGATGATCCTCACATGAAAATGGATGGTCCATATTGATTATAATAGAGAAGGTCTATTTGGACAATCAATTGGGTCTCACCTTTGATTGCCAATCCCTTCCAAAAGATCACTTTGATCAGATGGTGTGGAATAGAGGGACATAATTAAGGTTCTGTAAATCATAATTTGGGATAAGTTTACGTTTTTCTGAAATTCAGTTCTTGGTTTTGGGAAGGATTTGCAATCTTGCAAAATTTTGACCTGAAGACCAAACACCCCATGTTTAACATGATTTTACAGAAAATATCTATTTTAGAACATACTTGTTAGATTGTAATGTTCATGTTACCAAAACACACCCTTGGTTTATTACGAAAAATTGGTTGGCACTTCTAATTGTGACAAGTCAGTTATTGTTTACTATTCAAATTTTACAAATCCGAAAAGTGAGTTAAAGGTTAAGTAAAATTAGTTAGAAATTTCCCAACTGAAATTAAAATTTAGTTACAACAGATCATAACCTGGTCAAACATGGAATTCTATTTGGAAATTTTAAGAGCCTGAGTTAAAAAAATTGAGAAAAAACAATGGAATGTTTTTCTTTCATTAAAAATGATAAAATAATCAATTAGAAAGGCACGTGATTGTTTCTTAAATAAGAAAATATTCTTTGCTTCATTAGACTGGTACATGGTTGTTTTTAAATATTCTTTGCTTCATTAGACTGCCAAATGGTTGTTTTTAAATTCAAGACAGCTAGTTGTGTGATTATGCTTATATATATATATATATATATATTCTGCCATGTTATGACATCCTTTTTATATTTATATACGTATTCATCATCATTATAGGATTCTCCCAGTCATTTGCGGTCCGCTTTATAAATCCTACTATGCCATTTGGCCATTTGTTTGAATGGCAGCAATAAACTTTATTCAAACCACCCAAAAGGGAGTGAAACTAAAGGAAGATACAAGGATGATTAGGCATCATCTCAAAGCGAAAAGACGAGCTTGCAGCCCGATTAGCCCTTAAGTCCACCCTATTTTGTCAATCATCGAGATTTTAAATAGGAATTTTCATGGTTGCATGGCAAAAGTTTGACATCCAACAATGGGTGCAGCCCGTAGCTCAATGGTAGAAAGGTTTTGTTTCAACATTGAAGTCTTGGGTTTGTGCCCAGCTACCTATCAAAAAAATAAAAGTCTGGCATCCGCCCGCCTAACACCAATCTCCTTCATCTGGGCTGGGGCCCTGTTTGCACATCTCTACCAAGTGAGTTTCCACTAGTCTTTAGGATCGCAATTCGATAATAATTAATACTCTAAAGAGTGTTAAAAATAGTAAATCCAGTAAAAGTGAGGAAAATGGAGAAAAAACTAGGAAACCCCCTCTAGAAAAAAAGTGATTGTTTAAAAATACTTTTGTCAGAAAATAAGGACAAGGCTTCGTCAACTCTTGGTGAGTTGATTGCAACCAACCAAGTTGATTGAGTCTTGATAGAGTTAGAACCAAACAGAATACATATTTGAGTCTGATCGGCTTTTGAGTCAAGTTTTTCAAATCTTTGACTGCATATGAAACTAATGACCATGACGTTCTAAAATTAAAGGTCCAAAGGAAACTCTTTTCACAAGTCAAGACCATCCAAATACTCCATATTGGTTCTGCTAATTTTTGCCTAGGGTACTTATCCTAGAGTGTCGCGGTTAATTTGTCTATAACAAGTCAAAAAGATAAGGGCAGTCTCATGACTCTCATCACATGACCTTTGCACATGTCTTTAATGTTGATGATATATCCTTCCAGATCCCTTTCCTCTTCATCAGCTACCATACAACCTCCTTATGCACTATTGTATTCTCTGTCCTCATCTATGAAAACCATGTTTAGATTCTTCCTCTGATCTCCATACTTTCCCATTAACTGTCCAGTAGGAAAATGGCTTCAGTTGTTGATCTCCCTGACATGAACCAGATTGATTTGGGGAAGAGGACTGAAACATGACACTGAAAGACTCATGGTGTGATCCACTGACAATTGGTGTAACTTAAATGGGAATTATGATGCTCCTCATCTACTCAAGCATTTTCTTTTAGAAAAATTCTATTAAAAAACATTTGTTGACCAAACTAATCTGATTTTGTTCATTATCTTCCACACTTCTATGAATATATTATATGCTCGCGAAACCTTTCTCTTCCTCATCCTTGTTTGGGCTGCCTTTACTTCCCCTAGAAGTTTATGATAATACCCATTTGCTCCCAAGTCCCAAACCCATAGGATTGGAGACCCCTCCTAGATCTACCCCCATTCTTTCCTATTCGTTCAATAGCCTCCGTAATCTCTCATATCTCAATATCTTTCTCTGAGACCTTACGATCCTCACCCTTGATGCATCTAACGTGTGTATGCAAGGGAGAGTTAAGGTAGACATTAACTCTTCCTTGCTTTTACTAGTTTGTAGATCTCTCTCTCTCTCTCTCTCTCTCATACAATGCATCATCAACTTCATACTTGGCTTTACTGACTGCTTTCTTTTCTTCCCTTTTATTACTTTTTCTATAGGTTTGCGGTTTTCCATATTTTTAACATATTATAATTTTGTTATTTCAATTCAAGCTTTATGCATTTTTGTATTTATTGCAGGATACTATTGTATACTTGTATGGGATAAGTTGTGTAGGCTAACAATCTCCAATAATTTCATGATAACTTCTCAATTTTTTTGAATGTCCCCGATAATTCATATAAATTTTCTCATAGATAATATCAGTGTTTTAAATATCGACGATATCAGCCGATATATCCCACGATATATCTCGTATCCCACCTATTCGATCCAATGAGCATTTTCGATTTTCGATCCATGTTTTTGTTGTAAATCATGTTAAACCAATGTCGAATGTTTACAAATCTATGATTCTTCATGTTTTCCATGAAAAATCATGGATTTGGAACTTCGATTTCGAGATTTGAGGGAGATGGGTCAAGTTGCGGAAAATTGAGAAAAATCGAAATTTCTCAATTTCTCGCAAATCAGTTGCAATCTTTGTATCCAAACACAAAATTAAACATGTATGTAACCTGATTTATGATTCTTCTTTTGCTTTTGAATGTATTGCTTGTGTTTCCATACATATCTTCTTACGTTTATAAATTATATTATTACTTTGAATATACTTGCATCAGTTTAGTTGGAAAGCGCATATATTATGACTCCATACAAAGGAAACCCCTATTATGTGCATTTTTTTTTTTTTTTTTTAATGTTTTGATTTCTAAGTGTGTATTGATGTCTTTTTCAACAATCCCTAAAGTTTCATTCAAAAATTCTGTTCTCATGTTTTCCAACAACAACGATACATTATGTGATACAACCGATATATCCCATGCGATAACTGATATGTATCCGTATCCCAAGGGTGCAATACATTACACGATAACGATATTTAAAACATTGGATAATATTAGGATAACTTCAATTTTTATGAAGATTTATGTTATATTTTACCTATGTTATTTTTGGAATCAACACAATAGTTTTTGGAACTTATGATGTGTATTTGCAGGGAGAAGTTCTTTCTTGGTCCAGCTTCCTAGGTTCAATGAGAATGGAAGTGTTTCGGAAAATCCCATTCAGAATACCAAATGGTCCAAATCAGTCAGTGTGCATCCTATGCCTTCTGCTGATATCAGTCAGCGAAAGCAGGTAGTGTGGGTTTACCTTTTGTTCTACTTCTTTTTCCCCATCGATTCCCACTATTAACAGATTCTTTCTTGCAGATTTGCTCATTTACATTTAAATCAAAATTCACTGAAGTATTATATTGCTGAATGATCTTTTACCTAAACTGTTTCAAAGTCCCTTCGATATGCTTGTATGGTAAAAAAAACTTTATTTTGCTTTAAATTACTGGTAAATCTACATTTTAAGTAAATATGGGATTTTTTAAACATATTTTTCATTGTAATGCATTAGAAGGAAAACAGAAGTTAAAGAACAAAACCAGCTCAGTAGACAAGCTGGTTAATGCACGTGCTCTCCTGGGGTATGACTTGGGATTGAGTCTTGCCACGGGTGTTTGGCGAGGGAGTAACGGCCAAACTAAAACCTTTTTAGTTCGCCCCCTTCCCCTTTGTGATTTTTTAGTTTCTACCAATTAGGCCAACCCACCATGGTATGCCAAAATGGTTACGTAACTGTAACAGTTGTAACTGTTACATGTTAATGGGGATGAAACAACCATAACGGCTGTTACAGAAAAAATGGCCATAATGGGTCTGAAACAGTTATTTTTTTTCAAAAAAAAGAGAGAAGAAGAAGGCCATAACATAACAGTAACAGCTATGGCCATCGTTGCCATTATGGAATACCTTGCAACCGCAGTGCACTGGTCAGCATCCTAGGTTGATATGGATTCTACAATATGGGGATGTATTTATTTATTTATGTTTTTGTAAATTAAAGTTAATAACTTGCACGAGACTGAACATTGGCTTTATTTATTGGGGAAACTGTCTTACACAAAAGTGGGGCTACATGTGTGTCCTCCTCGTCTACCCCATGAAATGTGAATATAGTTTCTTATGGAGTTATTTGTTTGCTAGTGCTATCTACTGTGAGGTTCAGAAAGTTGGCCTTTATCTGTTGAATATTGGCCATTGTAGCATTAACAGTGAGTGCTGTAATTGAACTAAAGAAGAGGTGCTAGTCCTTGTGACCATCTTCAACACTGAGGTCTTGGTATCGATTCCCTAGTGGGGGTGGCTAACAGTGATGTGTGAACTGACAGTGGGGTGTACTAACAAGCTAACAAAAAAAAAAGTCCTTGTGACCATCAAGGCCATTATGTTCTGTAGTAAGAGCTGTGGCCTATTGAGCAATCAAGTCGAGAATTTACTTTACATATATAATTAACAAGGAAAGATTGTGTAATAATATACAGCTTGCAATTAGATTTGGTAAACACGCGGGTCTAACTTCAATACAGATGGTGGGAATCCTATGACACAAATTAGAATGAGATTTCAGATCCCATTTTGAAATGTGTGCCGGATTTCTGCCCACTGTCTTGGGACAGTGGTAGATATGTGTGGACTGACTCACTGAAGTTGGTGCATGATTAAGTTTTTTAAAGACTGGGTTTAGTTGCATGCACTGGTCATGTATGAGTTAATTAGGCATTTATAAGAGGAGGTTCTATGGTGTATTTTTGCAGATGATATAATTTTGATTAACGAGAAAAGGGAGGGGGTAACCCAAAGCTAGAATTATGGAGTGATGCTTTTGAATCTAAAGGTTTTAAATTACTGGAAAAAAAGAGAGTATATGAAATGCAAATTTAGTAAGTGTTGGTTATTCATGAGAACAGAGAGTGAGAACCATGTTGCTCATCGAGTTAGTGCTGGGCGGATGAAGCGGGGATGCACCTATCGAGTTTTATTTGAATGCTGCATACCAAATTGAAGGGGAGATTTTATAAGACATAAGACCAACCATGCTTTACGGCTGGAATGTTGGGCAGTCAAAGAATAATACGTTCATGGAATAATAAATGAGGCAGTTGAGATGGATGAGTGGCAAGACGAGGGAGGATTGAATTAGAAATGAATTCATTCGAGGGGAACTTAGAAGTAGCCCCAGTAGGTAATGAGATGAGGGAAAGTAAGCTTAGATGGTTTGGCCATATGTATTTGAGACCAAGAACTGCACTGGTTAGTAGGAGTGAGTAGGTTCAAGTTGAAGGCATGGCAAGGAGAGCCTAAAAGGACATGGGTGGAGGTAGTAAGAAAAGATTTGATGACCTATGACTTTTCCAAGGTTATCTTGGACAGATTGGAGTAGTGGAATGGGATTCATGTAGCCGATCTCAATTAGTTGGGATGAGCTTTGATGATGATGATGGTTGGGTTTAGTTGCATGTAATGGGAGTAGACAAGGTGAACTGGATTCAGGAGTTGTAGATTGGGGCCCAAAATTTGGTTGAATGTAGTGGGTTTAGTCTTGTGGTATGTGGAGCCCAAAATTTAAAATATGTTTACCTTTACCAAAACTAAGAAAAATTAATATGTCCATGTTGTTACGATAATTGAAGTCTTTTAACAATAATCATAATCATCTTAGCCTTCTTCAACTCTTAGCAATATAATATTGGTGGAAGTAAAGGTGGACTCAAAGTCATGGTAGTGTCAACTAGTGTTGGACTTGGAAGGCGTCTTGAAGGAAGATTGGCATTCTTGGTGGAGTCTTGCTATAAATGATGGGGGGTCAGTTATGAATCTTATGATACCTCACCATCTCCATTAGTTGTCAACTACTTTGAGCGATCGACTGATAAATATAGGTTGTTTCTTTCTGGAATTGTTATCTGCATTCTTTGACTGATAAATACACGCTTCCTTTCCTTTGTTATACAACACTATGATTTTTTTAAAAGATAACTGCAAAATTTTTCGAATAAGAAGAAAATCACATCAAGAAATGGAATTTGAATTCTACCACGAGTGGGAAGGATTGATCCTCCTCTAGTTAGACAATCTGCTAGAGAATTCGCCTCTCTGCCAACGTGGGTAAGTGAAATGTATACAACAGTATATATTTGTACTATTGAATGAGAAAAACTAGAAAAGATGGGCTTTATCAGCTAGGTGGGAAGAAATAAAGTGGCTCCCTTCTTTGTCAGTGTTTCTTCATCAACAAAACAAAAGATGTTTATCGCATGTGGATAATAATTCCACTATAAAGTTGCATGCTGTTGTGCCCAGATGCGTCAAAATAGGTAATGGATCTGTATCTTATCACGCTCATTATTTTATTTTCATGTGTAAAATCTGTCTCATGCATATCCATGTTGCATCCATGATGTGTATATGCCTTATCTGGCCACCATGCCTTTCATCCATGTTTAAGAGGTCCTAGAGTTCCTCTAAAAATTGGCAGTTCTTCCTTACCTAGTGATCTGGAGGCATGGCCTGCATTGAGGTCGAGAAAGATTTTCCAAAACTTGTTCAGAATCAAAGTGGTTGGGAGGACCTAGTTTGCCGTTGAACTATGTTTAACTCCAAATCCTGATGAGGTAACTGACTCTAAACAGGATAGTTATTGATGTATGCCATATTCGTTGGCTGGAAATACTAAATACTTATGATAACAAAGGTGAGTAGTATATAAATACATGCAGCATTATAATTGGGGTAGGGAAATATCATTCTGTGTGTTTTCTTTTTTCAGAAGCTCTATCCTATAGTAATACTTAAATATCTTTTATGGATTTGGAGTGGCTGGGCTGATAGTATAAAGAATAAGAGGAATGATCTGGGTTATGTTCTGGAGTAAACAAGTGCTCCAATTGCCCTCGCTTGATTCCAAGAGTAGGGCCCACACTAACAAAATATCGTGTGGAAGGAGGGAGGGAGAGATTCTTTCTTTGGCCCTTAGCAGATACCCTTTGTAAGGAAATCATAGGTCTTCTTTGTATAATGGGCAATCACTACCACTATCTTGTACTTTTCCACTCAGCTTTAATAGAATTGCTATGTGTAAAAAAGTAAATTACACAGGAAACCTGCTTGTGTTGCTAAATAATTGCATTCTTGACCATCATTCATTCACTCTGTATTAGTTCGTCATATACTTGGACTTGAAATTTATGGTACTCAATCTGGTTCAACAGATGAATATCACTGAAGCACATCCTGGATCTGCTAATGTATCGAGCTTTAGCTCATTAAAGGAGGAGCAGAATGAACAATTTTCAGGTATGTCTACCTACTGAAAAGTAAATGTGTTCAATCAGGTTTTTAACTTAGAACCAACTCTTGTTAATTATTCATGATACACTTAGGGGTTGATGGCACCACTTTGTTTAATGAGTGGAATTTAGTGTCGTGTGGGTGCTTTTGGGCAATCCCGATGTATCATCTAAGAGGCTGCATGGATGCAAGCAAGTTGTGTCCAGACATATTGTTTGGGCCATACTATCTTGGATACCTATCTTGGTCATGCAGTTTTTGGACTAGTGATTCTGTTTGTTGTTTGTCAAACACATTGGAACAGGGAGTAAAACTTGATTGTGTTACATTTGCGCTTGTGGGGAAGACTTAAGATGGGTGGTGACTCATGTAGCACCAATGGAGCATGTGCACATTGGCACACGTGCGGCACTTGTGGGTTGATGGTGGCACCCATGGCAAATGTGGGGTGCTTGAATGTAGACAGTTGCACATGTGACTCATGTGGACAAACATTGTGTTCCAGCACATGCTAAACAAGTTTTCTCATTTTTATTTGACATTTTTCAAGAGTTATGCTATCCTTACTTTATTCCAACTCATGGGGATAGATTGTCCCTAATTTACACGGTTCCCATACATAAATAAGTTAGACAAACCATGGAAACTTGTTTGCCATGGACAGCCTGTTCAGACACAACTTTTCTTGCATCCAAATGGCCCGTGAGATTTCCTTCCCGAAGTTGATAGATGATCTGCGTATGTTGAAAATTTAAAAATAGTTTGATTGTGCCAATACAGCTTGCAACTCTCTGCTTGTTTGGCATCACATGCCTTTGACCTTAACTGTTTACAAAGTCCCCCTTTTGGGCTATGCACAACTTAGGATAATGTGCAGTGTTTTGCATGGTTTTGTTGGCACGTGGGCAAAGTTTGGTAAACATCTATTCATTGGGTTCTCTATGATTCTTTGCTACTGACTGTATGTGCTTGTAATCCACTAATCCCTTGATGACAAAAGGTTGCAACAGTGTTCTTGTCTTTTTTCCTTATGTTTCGTTGTCATATTTTACTTGGCTTGAGTTGTATAGCAAGCTTAGTTGTTTGCGTTTGTAGGGCAAGAAATCAAACGCAGGAAGCGGCATCGTAGGAAGCATTTTGAAGATCAAGAACCATGTGCAATGAGAGGTGTCTACTTCAAAAATATGAAATGGCAGGCAGCAATAAAAGTTGACAAGAAACAAATCCACTTGGGAACTGTTGGGTCACAAGAAGAAGCAGCTCGATTATATGACAGGTATTTACCTTCATCCTTTTCATCCATAAGCAGGCAAAAGATGATATCATTTGTAATAAACAAATTGATTTCCAGCTTTTTTCCTTGAAGCAATAAGGAAAGATGTGTAATCTTTTACTCCAATTCACCTTCCCAATAAACCATAAAAGTAGGAATCACTTTCTTGTGAGCTAAATGTTTGTAGTCTGGGCCCCATGGTGGATGGCAGATATCCCAAACATGGCCCCATCAGATGATCCTTACTGTTGCTAGGCACCTGTTAAATGTGGAACATTGCTATAGCTTTTTTTTTTTTTTTTCTACTAAGAGAGATATTGGAGCACGGCCAATCTCATATGCATCCTATCAGATGAAACGGCTTAAGGGCCCCTTTGGACGCAACTTCTGCAAAAGAGGGTTTCCTGCTTTTCAGTGCTTATTTTGTTGAACCGGGGATTGGATGATGGTTTGTGGAGGTGCATCCAAACACACAAAAATGAGGTTTTGGCTTAAAATGGCGATTTGGCGTCAAATGACCCTTTTGAGGTACATCCAAATGGGCCCTAAGTTACTGAAAGTTTGGACTTGCGTGTATGATTTTGTTACTGATGAAATCTGCTTAAGTCATTCTTGTAAAAGGCTCTAAGGGTAAGAGATTGTGGTAGGGGTCAGCTGGTTCTTCTTGAGTAATATCACAAGAAAACATATAAATGGTAGGCTATAATGATTCATGGCAGTTACTCATGTTACATAACATCTGGAAACTAGGATGAAAGAACTTTTAGGGATCTTTTGGATGTATCTAATTCTTCACTTAATACAAAGGATTCCATGGATGCTAAAGGCGTCCACAGTTCAAATAACGAGAATTGTTTCTCTGAGGTGGAATCATCAACCTCTAATACCTTCCCAAACTGAAATGCAATTTCAATGACTGAATCACTCCAGGCATGGACTTGAATTCAAAACAAACGGATCCATATCCCCCAACTGGTAACCATGTTGTAAGGAGCCCGTGGTTCCACCGTAGATAGGGATATGAATCTATGAGTTTGTGAATCCTGGGAAAATGCTACATCTTCCTTCCCAGAAGGAAAAAGAGAATAGTAGCTATCTGTCAATAACCGACAAATAACGATACTTGGAGAAAGGTGAGACAAGAATTCCTTTGATCTCTTTGATAGAGATAGACTTTCACTGCCGTTTTCCTTTCAACTCCACTGCTTTAGCATACTGCCTCGTGGGCTTTCGGGCACAGAGTATGTCACGGAATGAATCCTCCCTGTGTCATGGTCTGCTGTACTGATTTCCAGACCCCAAGTCTCTCGCCCTCCTTCGGAGATGAGCTAGGGTTGGTTTCTGTTTTTCTTCTGCTTCTTTTGACTCACATGGATTTCTCTTCCATCTAGCATTTTGCTGTCCATCACCAGAATTGCCTTCTGAGCCTTGTCGAGATAGCAAAAGCAAAACCCCTACTTCTAACCATCTCTGTCTTGAGGAATATGTTCATCAGTTATGTTTCCAAAAATTCCAAGCACCTTGGCCAGCTCCTCGGGTGATGATTGGAATCAAATATTACATGTGAAGATGCTAAAAGGGCTCTTACTGCTTCGATTCCTGTCAGGATCTGCCATGAATCAGTTCCAAGTCTGACTGTTAAAACACGAGGACCATTGGGATCCACCATGCTGCACCATTTGACCCCATGTTTTTTTTTTAAAAAATCATCCATTTGACCCCATGCTTTCCGCTCCTTTACTTAAAGGGCACCAAGAATCTTCTATGTGAATGGGGATTAGAAACCCTGAAGGTGCCTTTGCAGGCCACCGTCTATGGTAGAGGGGATTAGACCACCAAAACCTAACAGGTTTTGCAATGAGTTTCTGATCAAATTCATCATTACATTTCCTCTCAATTCAATCCGCTTGTGCAACAATATGCTTCTTTTCAGAAGTTCTCCAAAAATCGGCAAATTGGATGTGCTCTGCCCATATTGCAAGTGGGTCGTATGGATTCTGAATGTGGTTGGAAGGAATTTGGAGGCAGGAAAAGTGAAAGAATCCCAATTTGAAGAGACTTCCAAGTGGGCTGTAAAGCTTGCCTGGATAAGCTGCTACGGTGGATTCATGCCTATAGGGGCTGATGGAATGATACTTGTTGCAGCATGTGTACGAGATACCAGAGTGCTTTTAAATGTTGTCCAATACGATTCAGTATCATGCAAGTCATATTGGTTTCAGTCAATGAAACGTTCATGGGACTGAAGCCAAACACGTATGGGTCCGAAACAGGTGAATCGTACTGGTTTTGGTCCCCAGGCGAGACACACTCTGAAACCACTCTTTAAATGGCTATTGATTGGGTTTGATCCATTACTTAAGATACTCGATTTCACCAGATCTTCAGCTGGAAAAACTTGTCACTGGTTGCAATAACTAAATATATGTTTAGTTGCTGCATTCTTGCAAAATGAATGGCTTTTAGTATTTCTCCAGCAAGAATAGTTGGTTTAATTAGTCTCTTGTGGCAATTCTTACTCAATTTGAATGTTGGAATAAAATATCCATGCAGGGCGGCTTTTATGTGCGGAAGAGAACCAAACTTCGAGCTCTCAGAAGAGGAGAAACAAGAGCTACGGCGATTCAAGTGGGATGAATTCCTGACAATGACGCGCAACGCAATTACTAATAAAAGTAAGCTCATTTTTTCATTACTATTACCACGGATTTTCCTGGTGTTTATGCATTGGACTTGCACATGCACAAATAAAGCTATATTACAATGTTACTCTGGCACAACTCACTTGTGGCACTACATACCCTGTATGTTTGTTGCCTGCCAATCCAGGCCATCTAAATCATGCCCATCATGCATGGAGCATAGCCCAGGAATCACATTGATTACATGATCCTAACCATCTGCTTCACATGTTGGAACTTGGACTACTGACCAAGTGAGATTTTCTTTTTAACCCTGGTCTTGAATCTCTTGATGGCCACTAATCAGAAAAAAAGAAGTTGGTTTTCATGCTATTAAACTCCATTGAGATTGAGCTCAACAATTTGAACAGCCCGGATTGGTGTGTGCGTGCATGCCACATTGATGAGTAGCCACAACTCGGTGAGTTGTGGCAAACACATGGTATTCTAGGCCGTGTAAATACAGCTCTATGCAAATTAATGTGTGCAGTTTTGGAATACAAACAAACAAAACTACTCTAACTTGGCCATTCTCTTTTTCACTCTTCGAACCCCGTCTTCCATAAAATTCCCCCATTTTTTACTAATTTTTAAAGTGATTTCTACCATTGAATTTCCTAAGTGCCACCACCTATTAATGGAAATCAATCTACCATACCCTTCTCTCACTCCACCGAAGTGGCAAGTAAGAGTTTGAATCCATAGTGTTGCAATTGGAATTTTTAGGATCTTGATGCATCAGGATAGGACATGTACTGATACTCAAAGTTGTTCAATTGGGCCAATAGTTTGGTGATCCAAACCGTTGATCTTATGGGCCTCACTGTGGATGGGGCATGCCAAATAATCTTCAAGATTGAGAGTTCCCATCCCATTTAAACTTTGGCATTCTCTCCAGAATCTGTGTATTCTTTTTCTTGGCCGTCTATTGGCAGGCCACTGATTGAAGGGTTAGGATGATAGTTACAAACAAATACATTCTCATTGCAAATTCCTGTTATCTCCACTTTTCATAATTACTACAACGAATGTTGTAAAATGATACATTTCTTGAATCCATTTCTCAAGCTATCTCCTTGCATCTGTTTCACTCTCTGGTGACCATGGTAAGAGTTGCCCAACCTGGCAGATCCTTGGCATATCCCTCCTTCACGGGACGCATCTGATCAACAATCTAGGCCACTGAACCATGGGCCCTGCACTTACATACTAGTAATTTAGTTCTGACGCATCAGGACCCTCTTAATTCCTTTGCAAAGTCACCTTAAAACACATCTGGCATTAGATTGAGAATTTTGGAATGAAATTTTTTAGGGGTTGTTTGGTTGCACTGAAAGGGGCACTTATGGAGTCCCGTTTCTTGTTCTTGTGTTTGGTTGATTCGCATGGAATCAGCAGGACAGGGATTCTTGTTGGAAATCCTTTTCATCCAACCTGGCCATACATTGTTTCTTTTCTTCCATATCAGTCCCTTTCCCTTCTTCTTCTTCTCCTCTCACATTTTCAAACTTAAAAAAGCCTTTCTCCCATATCCCTTTCTTTCCCCCTTGATTCAAACACAAACTCGTGGTTCCATGATGCTCTTTCCTATCACCCAAACATTATAAAAAGATTCTGGATTGTCTTTCAATACTGCTGGTCATCAGTCTGATCAATTTCAATTATCAGAACACCAGAGGAGGCTCGGGGCGGGCGCCCGAAAGAAGGTTGGAACCCTCTTGCAGAGCAGCGAGTCCGGAGGGGATCGAGCTGTTTCCGACTACTCGGCTTCGGAAGAAGTAGATGCAGATGCATCGAATTCTTGATGGCTCTGCAGCTTAGGAAGGCCAGGTCTAACCCCGTTATTTATTAGTAATCGGGGTTTTAGTTTACATGGCTGCCTCATTATTTTAATTGTGTATAAAGGCCCCTATTAGGGCAGATCACGGTCGACAATGTCGAAATCTCTAAGTAAATCCTCATGCGCACGTAGTCTAATAATAGCCAGTTTATTTTGTTATATGTCCAAAAATAGTCAGGTTAGTTTGCTGCATCCTCCATTCAATACATGTCCATGCATGTGCATGCCGAGCGTATTTGTGTTAATGTTCTTTTTCACATGCATGGGCTTGTGTCATTAACTAAGAGGGGCTTGGTGCCTAATGACATCTCCTCATTTGCTTTGTGAGTGATAGTGGGGTGTAATTAAGAAGAAATTCAAAGGCATTTTGAGGGATCTTAATGCAAGGAGAGGGCTGCTCTTAATAAACAAGGGACCTAGGAGTCAGTGAACTAACTAGAGTGAAAACATGTTGTTGGAAGCAGATTATGCATTAAAGAAATAACTCTGATAGTTCTATTGCTTGGCACAAGGCTACCTTAGTGGCAAAGGGGTTTAGTCAGTAGTATGGAGTAGGCTATCAAGAGACTTTTTGCACCTGTTGCTTAGCTGAACTCAGTGCGTGTTCTCCTCTCTGTTGGAGCCTTCCTGCTCATCGCTATTGGCCTCTTCAACAATTACATGTCAAGAATGTATTCCTTCACGATAACCTTCGGGAACAAATATACTTGTCTCCCTCAAAATTTTCGTCCTTGGGCGTTGTTTGAACAGTTTAGCAATGCAATATCTCAAATCGGCTTTCATCGTGATGATCACTCTATGTTTGTAAGGAGTTTGGCTCTTCCATGAAGGAATGATGGTCGAAAATGCCAAACTTCTAACCCTGCTGTCAGCAGAACAATTGAAAATGCCAAACCTCCAAATGTGTTTTTTCTCATAACTAAATGGCTTTCTAAGCCTATGAAGGAGAGGCTATGGGCGGTGTTAGAGTGGTGTCACAGAGAGGAGACAGAGGTCAGTGAGGAAGAGGAAGATGACTTTTTCTTCACCCTCAGCATGCAGTTCGGTTGAAGAGAGGGACGAGGATAGTCTTATTGTGGATTTTTCTCATGTATCTTTGCATGTGGGTGAATCTACAACACCGCTAGATAGGTCTAAATCTCCAGATTTAGCCACATGAGTAACTTTTAATGGAGATTTCTCTGCATTTGTGGTTTGGAAAATTTTCTCATCTTCAATTAATTCCATTAGATGATCCAAATCAAGCTGGGTCTTAAAATAAAAAAAAAAACAAAAATAAGTTTTTTTTTTTTTTTTTTCTTTTTCTTTTTCTTAGAGGAAGATATTAATAATACAGTTGATCCACTGCAGTTGTGTTTAAAAATTTTGAAGGCCATCAGTTGACATATTCAGGAACTGTCCTTTAATTCTGAAGAAGTCGTGGAGCTGCTAGATAATAGGAACCTTTTACTTCTATTTGCCAATGAGGACTGAGAATGTTTGGTCTAAAAAATCAGGCATGGTAAGGGGAAGAGCATTCAAGATTCTTAAAATGGATTCCGGACTTTCATCCTTAGCTTTTCACTAGTATGGTTATCTTTCATTCTCCCTTTCAATTTCTTTAATGAGTCTTATGTATATGCAATAATGGGATGATTTGTAAGAGTTCTTCATATTGATAATCCAATTAGTACTAATACGACACCCAAGTTTGGCTTTGGTTTGTATTGAACACAATCTCATGAAAGAGAGAGATGAGACATGATTTGAATTGGACATGGATTTAAAGGAAAACAGCAACGGGTAAAAATGTTCCCAAGTGATACTGTTGGGGAACCGCGGAAGCACACAGAGTTGAATCAAGCAAAATACATATAATCGCACAACCAAGTCCAAACACAAATAATTTAAATTTTTACGTGGAAAAACCCTTACGAAAAAAAAACCACAGCACAAAGTGACAAGTAATGCACTATGAAAGCAGAAATTAAAAGAGATAGGAAGTTACCGATTCGAACAAGCCTCGAATCTCCTTCACAAGCCTTAGCTATGCCCTTGAACCCTTAAAAATGAATTAGAAAGTCCTAGAACACTCTCTCTTGCTCTCATATCCCGATTACATCCAATATGTAAAGTATCACAACCGGAATAGGAAACAAATCCTTTACTTACGCAACTCTGTACGCGTGCTCGATGGGACTTTGATGGCATAGACAAACCCATCGAAGAACTCTATGGAATCGAACTTACACCAATGACATCGAGTAGCAACACTGAAACGTTCCAACAATCAACAAGAATTTTTTGAATTTTTCCGATGTAACTCAGCACTTGTTGATGGCATCGATTCCTGCTCGATGACATCTTCGATGGGACTTTGATTGCATAGATAGACCCTATTGTTTACAGATTTAAAACATCAACAATTACATGGCATGTCATTGTTTCGTAGTATCGCACTGATGATTGTGTCATCAATTCAAGTCAGGATGAAATTATTCTGATGAAAATCTGAGTCCAAACATAATGATTCCTATGTTCTTAATGTGCATCAAAAGGATTAGATGACAAGTGGTCACAGATTACAAAACAAATGGATGTCTAGAAAATATGAATTGAGTGTCCATTTGTTTTATGCACTGTTGGCTATAACAGGAGCGGTCTGCCTATTTTTCGCTCCAGATGATCAATGCAATGTGGCCCATCTTGTGGTAGGTTCGGATCTTGATCACATGTGCCTTAGTGGCACTTGTGCTGGTTTGTAATTGAGGAGAATGTGGATGGGATGCTTGTGAGGTAATCCGGTGGATGGGATTCCCAAATTATCACATTGATGAAATGATCTAACTATGTGCTTGTATGTTAGTTTTGCACAATTTAGAAATGGTGGCAAACTCATCCTCCCCACACGTCGCACTGGCGTACAGCTATCCAGACCATCCAAATTGTGAGTTGTATTGTGTGGAGGAGCAGATAACACTAATTAAGCAATCCTGACCATCCAATTAACTTCTATTAAATGGATGGTTAAAAGTAAATGGTCCAAATTTGAATCGGACAATCAGATAAGTTAATACTATCTTCTCAGTGCAATATTTAGGCCTAGAAAGGTTTCAACGGTGGGTATCATTAACACCACTGTTTCCCGTGGTGCGATCAACTTTGAGCTTCTGGTCTACTTCATTTTTGGGTTTATTTTCTAAAACGAGCTGTAAAAACAGATGGATGGTGTGGATATAAAATAAATACATCACGTTGGGCCCCACAGTGCCCAACACATTAACACATACCACATAATCGTCGTCCACCGTATGTACTCTTCTTGTACGGCAGATATGATATTTTTATCGAGTATTGGAAACGAAGGGTGTGTGTCCATGCATTAAAGATTTAAGAGAACTGATGTGGTAGGGCCGGAAACATGCTGACTTGTTGTAACGGTAGGCCCCCACCATGAAGATAGCATGGCACAAAATTAGACTGGTCTGCTCATCACTAGGTCCTACCTGTGTGTTTCGTTAGGCTCACTTGGTGATCACATCGGCCTGATTTTTTTTTTTTTTTTTTTTTTAATAAATTCTTATTCATGGTGGGGCCTAGTATGTCAATGGTACGGATTTCAATAATTTGCTTTGCACAGTCATAGCATGTGTAAAGGAATTGTAATAGCCTAGTATTCTCAATAGGATTCACATCTTCCAAAAGCAAGAATAAAAAATAAAAAATTGCATATCTCACAATGTTTACACGTTACGGACTCTCGCAATATTTTCCATAGTCTTCAATACCCGATCTATCCTTGGACCCTAGATATCTCACAATGTTTACACGTTACATACTGTCGCAATATTTTCCATTGTCTTCAACACCCGATCCATCCTTGCATGGTAGTCTTTGCATAATCTTCTAACCAGTTCTATCTTTGGATTGTAGTCTCTGTACTCGAAGCACTGAGAAGCAGCTTTCATTAATGATTCTTCAATTTCACAAGAATTGTTACCGGTTTTCTGCAATTCATCTTTCACCCATTCATCTAACCTCTGTTTCGTGGTTTAATCAAAGAGTGGACTGGTTAATAATTCCAGCAGCAGCAATCTCTAGTCCCATATATCCGAATCCAATCTCTAGTCCCATATATCCGAATCCATACCCCAGAAGTGCGATAACATAAACCGTGCGATAACATAAACCAAGCGTAGTGAACCATCACATAACCAAAATATCAAGATCCCAATCCACTTAGCTGGGGACCTTAAGTACAAAACCATTAGAATTAAACTGGAAAAGAAATAACTACTAGTTGAGCCCGTAGTACTCTGCCGCTTCTTGGCGCAACTCCTCGTAATACTCCTCCAATCCTGCTGAAACGGCATTGGGACCTGTACCATAGCCATCCCATCTAAACCTGCATCCTCTATACGGTTGAATATACGATGAATGAGGATTGCACACCGCCGCCTTAGTCAAGTATAATTTAAAAAAAAAAAACAGCAAAACATACAAAACAATACATGATGCAGTCTTGTTTAATGCATGAATGCATGAGTGCACATCAATTGGGGATGCTCATCCAATTGGCTTTTGGGCGAAACCCATGCATGCTGCCGGTCACCAGCGAAAGTGCGTCTCGTCTGACCAAAAGTGGGCTGATAGTCGGTGATCGGGGAGCTAGCGAAACGATGGCACAACCAAGGCCTAAGAGCACATACTATAACATCCAAAATTAGCCACCCGTCATCTCTCGTATGCCATGAATGCATGATTAGCACAACTGTTATTATTCCAATTACAAACAACCAATTTAATAACGCTCAAAGGTCACTACGGGGGGCTCATCACCTGACATAGGCCAACAACCCGGGCATAGTGTCCCATACCACCATCACTGGCTCATGAGACTCACATTAGGATGTTTAATGGAAGCCCATCGACTAGTGGCCAATGATGATTCAATATGTGGGACTTACCACTGCATGGTTATATGAGAATGAACCGTTGAAGCCACATAGGGCAAATATCAAATCGTAGGACAAATACCAAATCGAAATGTTAAAAAGTCCGCATGAGGTAAATACTAAATCGAAGCGACAAAGAGGTTAGGTAGGGTGATATTAAATCAGGGCGGGAAAGGGGTTATCCTCAAAGCCACGTAGGCACAACAACTTATGGATGGTAAACCCACATTATTCCACTACCCAAGGTAACCTCCAAGTCGAGGATCCATTTCTAACACATTCTGTCCTGTTACATCCTAAGTGTGGGCTCACATACATAAGTGGAGTTTCCCACTTGTAGATGTAGTGAATTGAATTCCATAAGTGACTTACAAGCAATTCATTAGCATGAGAAAGTGTATGGATACAACATGCAAGATATGTGTTGATTCATAACTACCACAAGTGAATATAAATCAAAGGCATAAGCTATCAATTGGAATTTAAATGGAAGCTAACATGTAAGATTTAATGACTATTGCATGTGAACATGGTTTACAAGCTATTAGTTGTAGTTCAAATGTAAGCTATTCCTTAATATTCGATAACTAATGTAAGTGATCATAAGTTATAAGATAATAATTGTAATTCAAACAAAGACTATTCTTTAGACTAATTTGGAAATGGAAAGCTTAAGTGGAAGAAGTCATCACCTTCGGGCTTTGTTTGCTTGCTAGTGTTGCCGCAAGGTGTGCACGCTCCCAGGATCAAGTCTTTCCCTAAAGTTTTCAATCATAGAGTTAGGTTCAAGTCTTGATTTGCATGTGGCTAAGGTTGCACTCCTGACTTGGGTTCGGGCTCTAGTTTTTGTTGTACAACTTAGGTAAATTGCATTTAAAATCCTTACCAAGAGTGGGGAGATGGTTTGCCTTCTTTCCTGTGGTGGAGTAGTTAGGTCTAACCAGCCTAAGTGAAATGTCAACCCAAATTAGAGCTGTCTTAATAAGGGTATGTTGCTGCCCCACTGACAGTTCAACCTGAAATAGATAGGGACTCGGTGAGTTACTGAGTTAACAAGAGTGCTGAAAATGAGTGGACTTATTCAAGCCACTCGTCCAACTCTGTAGCATGAAGTGGATAGTCCTAAACGGACGTCAACTGACTAGAGATTTGTTCGCTTGGTCTGTTGAGTCAGCCCAACCCGAGTTGACTCGGTTTGAGTCATCACGCTTATGGCCATTTTCTCAATGGCTGAGTGGCACAACGAGTCAACTTGGGTTGGTGTGGACCCGAATTCTGGTTGAATTATTTGCAGTATCATGGCCCACTAAGTTAATCTTGGAGTCGAGTTGTCCTCCAGTTTAACTCAGACCATGAACCGGGGAAGGTGGCACTCCAGCTGGTGGGTCAGACTTAGGAGCTAAGTTCAGTCCCGACTCAGCCCAGAACTTGTTGGGTGACCGAGTTTGGCCATGCGTATGATAAAATGGGTTTTTCAAACTCGGTTGCACTAGCTGGATTAACCTTGTTATACCACGCTAGGTTGGATTGACATGAGCTGGATCCTAGCCATGTTTCAAGGACGACCTTG
Source organism: Magnolia officinalis (assembly GCA_021015155.1). NCBI lineage: Eukaryota > Viridiplantae > Streptophyta > Magnoliopsida > Magnoliales > Magnoliaceae > Magnolia > Magnolia officinalis. The sequence continues at coordinate 12,069,336 of JAJHSJ010000003.1, forward strand.
GGCCGCACCTGCTGCCACGGCCTGATGGCTTGGAGAGCTTGCTTGGCAAATGGCTTCACCCGTTGTTGTTGACTATCCCAAGCTTGGTTCGTTGGGTGAATCCAAACAAGTGAACCCATTTACTCAACCCAGAGATAGGTGTTCGAGCATTACCTAAATAGGGCTCGGTTACCCTGACCGAAGTCAAGTGAATCACTGTCGTGGCCTGAATCGGACTGGTTGTGGTCAACCCAGCTAACATCCTTCCTCGAATGCTCTCTCTCTCTCTCTCTCTCTCTCTCTCTCTCTCTCTCTCTCTCCTTCTTCCTCTCCTCTTTTCTCTCATTTTTTTCTCTCCTTTTTTCTCTCCTTTCTTCCTCTCTTTCTATCTCTTTCTCCCTCCTGTATTTTCTAGAGCTCAAAGCTATTGAGCTTGCCCCGACTCGGCCCGAGTCGAGCTAAACCAGATAGCTTGGTGCAGTGCGGCATCGACACTGAAGCTGATGTCGATTTTCTCTCCCTCTTTTATATCCTATTTTCTCTCCTATTCTCCAGGCTCTTAGTGGGAATCCTGAGACAACAGGGCCCCATTTAGAGGCTTAGGGCTCGATCGCACCCATCCTTAGCCATTATAACAAACGGCCAAGATGGGGTGGCCACACTCTTGCTTTCATCCTCGTTTCCTGCATGCATGAGGTCAATCTGCTATGAGGGATGGATTTCCATTACTGTGGCCCACTGTATCTTTGATCTGCGAATGGGGCTCACACCATCATGGTGGGTTTTTCAGTTTAACAGAGAAGATGATGTAGCTGCTAATGGAAGATTTCTATCTATGGCCTAATAGGGTGATCTGGGCTATTTGAACGAGTCGGATGGGGTCATTGATCATTATGGGGGCCATTAATCCCACCAACCGTCGCCGTTTCCCCACTACTCACGAGATTTTCCACCTCTCACTGTTTTCTCGTGAGATGAGAGCTCTTTCTGGATAGAGCCGTTGCTGCCCTAGTCGGAACGACTGAGATCAGTCTACGGAGTTCGGCGGGAGGTCTGTATCGCGCCGGCGCGATTTTCCCAAAGTGGAAAGGCTTCCCACGGCTTTTCCGTCTCGTAGTCGGGTGCCTGCCCATTTTTGGCATCGAAAGAAGCGCTAAGATACGCCTCTAATGAGCTGCCGAGATTGAAGGCATGTCGTTGCCTCGAATTGCTAGGCCGACAATCAAAATCAGCATAGTTTCTCTGTTTTGATAGGCAACTGTAACATCCTCGATTTTCACTGTTTTGGATTTCCAAAAATCCTTGAAATTTTTTATTAACTTATAATATCACTTAACTGACCATTAACATCCAACGTTAGCTTATACATGAGTGGTCCAGTCTGGTCACGATCAGACCATGTGCGAGCCGTCAAGCCAGGTAGCCCGATTACATTTAACGACAGCCCGTGTGGGCCGCCCAGCGACCGAGAAAGGTCAGAAAAATCTAAAAATTTAGGAAATCATAGATCTCACTGGGCTTGTGGTCCATCGCGGACTGCAGACCCAGTGGACACCCAGAACTGGGATCTGACACTAGCTGAATGCACCCCACCAATGCCAGAATTAGAATCTGGCACTTGCAAATAAAATCGAGATACCAGGCCTTCCAGCCATCGGATTTCTTCCAAATTTACAGTGAATGTTTAATGTATTTTTCTACGCTCGCCCACAAAATCTGGGTCCCGATCGTGGCACGGTGACCGTTGATCGCAAATCTAGCCCGTACGATCAAACCCCACATCTGATCGTTTTCAAATTTTACATGGCCCTTCATCGAGCCATGGACCACTTATCCTATAAGTTTCATGGCCAGAGGGCTGCCAGAACTGCTCCAATCACCAGAATGGCCCCCTCAGGGCCACTTAAGGGTCGGAAACGCTTTCTCAGATCATATATCCGTTCATCCGTTCGTTCTCAATTTTTGTATGGACCCTAGTCGGGCCATAAGGCACCTACAAGCCAAATTTGGTGGCCAGTGGGGTGTTGGGGCCACCTCAACACCAATAGGAGTCCCATAGGTCTATTTTGGAAATTGTGGAAGCTTAGGGCCACTTGGCCCAACTCTAGGAACTAAAGCCCTAAACTCTCTCATAACCCCCCTCATTTCCTACAACCACCAAAGAGAAAAGAGAGAGCTAGAGAGCAAGGAGAGAAGAAAGTGTGAGTGAAGGAGATCCAAGGTAGACCCTAGATCGAGGTGGGGCCCAAGAGAATCGATCCTTTCAACTTCCTACCTCTCCTCAAGGGAGAACTCTTCGCCACCACCGCAACAAACGTCCGTTGGTCGTCTAGGTAAGGTCCTTTCCCCTTTTCTTCTTGAAATCCATGTATTAAGGTGGGATTGACTTAGAAAGCTAACATGCAAAAGCTTGATTTAGGGATTCCGGCCGGTCGTCCCGAAAGCCCTCTTTCCTAGGATGTTTTTCGAATCGCCAATGATCCATAGGTACGGACTATTGTTCTTAGGTGGCCTAGCACCAATTATATCATGAGTTTAATGATTTTGTTTGCTTGGGTGAAGCTTATGTAAAATCTAGAGAGACCTTAGGATTTGGGTGCTTGTTTGAGATGTATGAAATTGTATGTTGCTTACCCTTTCTTATGATGTTGTTGGTGCCTCACTTGTTTGAGATATTGTGAATGACTATATGCTTACGTGTTGCGTGAATTTCTCATATGTTATTGCCTATGATGTGCTTGATGTTTGTCCATGTGCATTGATTCCTTGAAATGTTGGAAGTGCTCAACTTCCTCACCAACCCACACACTCACATGCATTTTGCTCCTGATAACGTAGTATGCTTGCTAGGAATATTTGACTCGTAGGCTGTGATGTATGTGAACATGCCATTTTTATGCTAGTTGAAAATCTTGATGGTTGGCATGCTATGAATCAACATTGAACCCTCGGGTTGGTTGGAAATATGAGGAGAGATGGCAGTTCCATCGGTAGGACTATGCTCGGGCTAAACCCGTGAGTTTGGACGGGTGTGTACGGGTGACAGTAGTTCGATTACATGGGTCCCTTGCATCCGACGCCGCTCGTCGCATGCTCACCCGACTCATGCGGTCTAGCCTACCATCTGACCAACCTTATTTGTTAACCATGTTTGCTCACCTATTTATGGAACCTGAAACACTTTACAACCATTGTAGTGACCGCGAGCGACCCCTTTCTCTCGACACTCCTCATGTGCTTGAAGTCGGAGATGAGGAACCCGACGGGATCACGGACCACGGGGTCTCGGCCTCATGCGTTGATGGGGCCTTGGCCTCGCAACCAGTTTAGGGCATTGATACGTGGGGTGTACCAGATTCCCAAACTTGCTGGATGAATGGACTTAACTAAGAACCCGGCTAACATTATCATTATATTGCACTAGGTAGGTTGGCGACTCGGCAGTCGAGGTCGCTCTGAGGAAGTGATGACATACGCGATCGTTAGACAGAGTCGCTCGAGGGAGTGTTGTGGCAAGGGCATGCATCATTTCATCCATCATGCATGCACATTAATAAGATTAGTTTAGTGACTGTGAATGATTGCTTTTCATTAAATCCATAATATAACTGATGCTTGTGATAACTTGAGACTAATAGTTCACACTGAGTTGATCACTCACTCCCACTCTGGGACGGTGTTTTAAAACACCAACCAGACTCTCTCATAGATGCAGGGGATGCAGAGCAAGTGGAGCATGGCGATGCTACTCTCGAGGAGGACGACGAGCTGTCCTACTTCCAGTTGATGGACGGTTCTCCATCGGCTTAGGAGACTGGATTCTAGAGCGTTGAGTCGTGGGCTCAGCGCACCATTCTTATGAGCATATGATTTTTTTGGATTTTGTTGGGCTTTGCCTTGTGCGTCCCTTTTATATTCTTTTGAACCTCTATATATTGATTTATTTCAGTTTAGTAGACTAGTTGTGGATGTGCCTCATGTTTCAATTAATTCCATGCTGCGTATTTAAACTTGATAAATCATAAAACCATAAAATTGATGATAAGTGACACTCGGGGACTTGGGAGTCGAGCGTATGCACGACCCCCGATTTTTCGGGGGTGTTACAGCAACGTATATGGCTTGATTGTGCCACTATTTGCGCGCATGCATGCATGCATGGAAGCTGGTGAACCACACGGTTCTGGTAAGATCAATCGCCCAACCACGATGGACGGATTAGATCATGATGGTGGGCCTCAGTTCGAGTGAATGGATGTCGTCCGTTTGAATCTCGCTGTTGGAGGGAAAGTCAAGCGAAAGAGGAGTCTCTCCTTTTTCGTGAGTTCTTAGGTCAGCTGTTGTTTGATAGAGTTAGCGGTCTAGTGCACTGCAAGTGTACCGATCGTAGTGCACATGCACACTAGTGTAGAACCCATTACGATGAAATTGTGAAATCCACACTGTTCATCCTCTTAGAAGGTCCCAATTGAGGTCTTGAACCAATGTGTAGGTTGACCAAAGGTTCGAGGGGGCCCCACGGATGGAATTGGGTTCTATTTGCCGTTTCTTGTCAACTTGACGGTCGGATCACTATTGACTTGAACTACAAGTCTCCTAGGGGTCTCCAGTCGAGTTTCAATAAGAATCACTAGTAGATTTGGTGCCTAAATGTCCCAATCGGGTTGGTTAAATGGTGTGTCGTCTAATGGGGTTAAATAAGTCTAGTTAGTTGATGGATTCATTGATCTTGGTCTTAGAATCTAAGATGGATGATTTTGACCTGTTCATCAAGGTGACTGACATCCCAAGCTGGTTAACTCAACTGTCATGAAGAATCATCAAATGGTTGTAGGCCAAGGCAAGTGGGTGTTTGCATTAATTCGATTTAGTTGGTGCTTGGCTAGGTTTTCATAGGAACACCCGAGTATTGGAAAATACAGGGTGTTACATGTGACCTTAATTGGTTTTAATTCGCCTAGAGCTTGCAAGTTTTAGAATGCATCGTATCTATTCCTTCCCTTCAACGTAAAGGAGGCCTGCCCGGTGATGGACATAATGACTGTTTTGTCGTGGCAATCCATTACGGCCCATACTCGTTAAAGCCAGTCCATCCCGAGGATGACATCAAATTGCCTAACGGGCATTACGATAAGGTCCACAGTTACCTCGTGACTCCTGAGGGTTAAAAGGCATGCTTTACATACTTTATTTCTTTCAATAAATTTTTTCATGGGAGATGCTATCACTAGGGGGCATGCAGTTGAGTTGTATTTAATTCTAACTTTATCGACATGGAAGAGTTTATGAAAGATAATGTTGCACCAGAATTAAATAAAATGATCATGGGAGTACCTTTAATATGAGCCGTACCGTGTATCACCTGGGGTGGATTTTCCTCAACTTTGGACAAGCAGATCGCATACATGCGAGTTGGAGGATTCTTGTTTTGCGCTAGGGATTCTGCCCTAGGCGGTTGAAGTCTCGGCGCCGCCTAGCTGCCGCTTGAAATGGCGGGGGATGGTTTACTTGTGGTGGGGGTAGAATGCCCTCGTCTCCCGTCCTTTTATAGCAATAACGAGCGAGGTGACCATCTCTTTTACAGTATTCACAGCCTTAATTGGGGGTATAGACAAGGTGCCTGCAGGTATAATCCTGAACCTCTTTTTTAGTACTTGCGGAGCGGGGGGTGCCTAACTTAATTTTCCTGTAAGGTCCTTAGCCGGGAGACGTGTTCTTGTCAACCATCTTGGTGAAGTTTACGAAGTCCCAAGTGCATAAGTGTTACTGGATCCCCGGTCGAAGACCTTCCTTAAATTTTTACAACCTATACCTCGAGTCTTCTAAGGCCTCAAGCATAAAGCCTGACAGCTCATCGAATCGCGCCTTATATTAAGCAACAATCATGTCACCCTGCTCCAACTTCAGGAACTGAGCTATCTTCTCATTTTAGCATGATCGGGGGAAGTACTTCTCAAGAAACCTCTTCTTGAACCCTTCTCAAGTCCATGAGTGTTCGGGTGGGATGCTCCTTTGTACACTATGCCACCAATTATTTGTCTCCCCTTCCAGAACGTACGTTGGTAGGTTAACCATCTGGATATTTGAGCATCCCAATGGTTTCATCTTTTTTGTTATCCTGGTCAGCTTGTATTTTGCCTGCATTAGGTCAGGCGTTCCTGTGAACGTAGGTGGCCTAAGTAGCTGGAGTCTCTCAAATACATCCGCGTCCCGGATGTCCCCGACACGAGTCATCATCCCACGAGTGTTGTCCTGAAAAGCCTCCATCATAGCAGTAAATGTGGCCTGTTGTTGTTGCATAAATGCGACCTGCTGCTGTTGTATAATTGTTCCATCTGCCCGAAAGCTGCAAATGCTGTCGCTTCTGCCTAGGTGCTAAGAAGAGCCTCATTTGTCGGCGCCCTAGACTGAGAGAGGGTACATTACAAGCACATTTAATCAAGTTATATCCTAACCCTGGATATGCATACATAAGTGGGGCTTCCCACTAATAAATGGAGTAATTCAAATTTCACAAGCGACCCATAAGTAATCCATAAGCATGAGAAGATGTACACTATCTCATAAGATTCAATAACTAGCGCAAGTGATAACGAATTATAAGCATAAGTTATCAGTTGTGATTTAAATGGAAACTATCCCTTGGACTAGTTTGAAAGTGGAAAGCTGAAGGGAAAGAAATCATCACCATATGAGTGGAGTTTCTCAGTTTTGTGTAGAGGAAAACCCAATCCGTGAACATACAATTTGATATGCTATATGCTAGATACCATTCGAGCTGCACATGTCGATTCGAGGGAATATAATAGCCTGGATTAATATGGTAGTTATAAGATTACTAGAGTCGAGTCGATTAGGTTAATTTAAACCTAGTTGCGAGCGTTACGTAGTCAACTATGACCGAGTAAGGGGTGAATCTTGCTCGAGGTTAGCTAAGTGATGATTGGATGGTGAGAGTGCAACCTTGATAGTCCTAAATGTCATGGAACCTGCATTCATAAGTTCAGCCAGTTAGAGTTATTGTTGTATCTACTGAGTTATTCCATACATCTTTCCACAGAGTCTGCTATGTCCCTTTTCATATTGTTCCACCAATACTGCCTTTTTACGTCATTATACATCTTGGTACTGCCTGGCTGTATGGCCAATCTAGAATGATGTGCTTCCACCATCACTGCCCCCTTCAGGTCTGCATTGTCGGGTACACATACTCGTCCTTGATATTGGAGACCACCGGCTCCCCCAATCCTCCAGTCAGGCATTTCTTCGCCTTTACACTTCTCTTTATTTTCACTAAGTCATTTGTCCTGGCCTTGTGCAGAGACAACCTAGCTGACTAAGGTCGGCTCAGCAGTTAAAAGGGCCACATAAGCATCTGGCTCATCGAGCGTAAGCTGGATATCGAAGTCCTAAACGAAATCCATTATCTCCCACTCCTTGATCATTAAGGTGGCTATCAGTTCATGCTTCTTCTTTCGACTTAGAGCGTCGGCCACTGAATTCGCTTTACCCGGATGGTAAGATATTTCGAAGTGGAAGTCCTTAAGTGTCTCCATCCATCGACGTTGATGCGTATTTAGGTCCTTTTGTGTGAATCTCTGTAGCTCATCGGGTAGTTCTCTTCATACTTCTTCAATTGTCTTGAAGCATAGGCGATTACCATGTCGTTCTGCATCAGTATACATCCTAGCCCCATTTTTGATGTGTCGCTGCATACTACGAATTTTTCTCCTTCCTCCGGGAGAGTGAGTACTGATGCAAATGTTAACCTCATTTTTAGTTCCTGGAAGGCTGCTTCAATGTTCTCATCCCACATGAATCGGGCGTTCTTCTTAGTCAGCTGAGTGAGTGGTCGTGCAATTCTCGAGTACGGGTACCGTTGATGTGAACTGTACTGTGTATTGCATGGAGCGGATCCTCCTCAACTTCAGCGGTAGCGACCACGTACACGCGAGCAGTGGGATTCCTCTGTTGTGCTGGAGGTCCCGTCCTAGGCGGCTGAGGCCTTGGCGCTGGCCTGACTTCTGCTTGAATTGGTTGCGGGTGGTTCACTTGTGGTAGGATGCCCTCATCTCTCATCCTCTTGTAACAATTACGAGCGGTGTGGACATCTCTGTTGCAGTAATCACAACACTTATATGAGGGCACTGACGGAGCGCCTGTAGGTATGATCTTGAACCTTCTCTCTAGTATTTGCGGGGCTGGAGGTGCCTGCCTGAGGGGACCCTAGCTGGGGGGCGCGTTCTTACGGTGCGCTCGAAATCCTTTTCAACTTGCATGGCTTTGTCTACCATTTAAGCAACGTCCTCAAAGTCCCATGCACACAACCACGATTGGATCCCCGGTTGGAGACCTTCTTTGAACTTCTGCAGCTTACATTTTGTGTCCTCTAGGGCCTTGGGTACAAAGCGTGACAACTAGTTAAATCAGGCTTCATACTGGGTGACAGTCATTCCGCCCTGCTCCAGCTTCAAGAACTGGGCTATCTTCTCATTCCTGCACAATCGGGGAAAGTACTTTTCCAAGAACTTTTTCCTGAACGCCTCTCAGGTCCATGAGTATATGGGTGGGACGCCCCTTTGCACGCTCTACCACCAATTCTCAGCTTCTCTTTCCAGGAGGTACGTAGCCAAGCTAACCATCTGGGCGTCTGAGCATTCTAGTGGTTTCATCATCTTTGTGACCCTAACCAACCAATGATCGGCCTGTACCGGGTTAAGTGCCCCTTCAAATTTAGGTGGTCTGAGCCTCTGGAACCTTTCAAATATATCTGTGCCCTGGACATCTCCATCTCGCGATGTCGCCCCACGGTTCCTATCTCGGAGGGTCTCCATCATAACAACATGTGTAGCCTGCTGCTACTGCATGAATGCAGCCTGCTGTTATTGTATGATCGCCACCATCTGTCTAAAGGCCGTGAATGCCTCTATTCTGGGCTGTGTGCCCATGAAAGCTTCATCTAAAGTCTCCCTTGACTAAAAAAGGCGCGAGGGTGTGCCTGACGGGTCAGCCCCATGAGGTAGAGAATCACCTCTGGCCTCAAATTCCATATCCGGGTTCACGATTCTAGTGGGAAGTCTTGGCGTGTACATGGGGCTCCTCTCGAGCTGGCGCTCCATTGGTGGAAGGGTTGGCACGTCAATCGTATGCGCTCGCCTTGATCGTAGTACAAGAGGCATATCTTCCTGTGAGACCAGAATTTCATAGTTTAGACCTTCGCTAAGAACTCCTTCCAAGATAATGAGAAATGTTATATGATTTTAAAGATGGAAGGAGTGGTTCAATGATGCAGAAGTAAGAAATTCATTATCAAGCTCCTTCCCTTGTAACTAAGATAGCACTCCTATGCCATGTGGCGCCTTATTTCCTTGTTCCAGGATGCCTAGGTTGAGTCACTAAGTTCAGCAGTTATTCCTACGGATTCTCAGTTAAGTATATTATTTCTATGTTCATTTAACCTAACTATCCTTAGGGGATTTTCTCCTATACCTAAGTTTCAATTCTATTTGAGTCTTAACAAGTTGATTCCTTATGAGTTTTGTACTAGATATTAATCCCACAGTCTGGCTATCTTAGACTCCGCTCTGATACCAACTTACAACACCCCAATTTTCAAAAATCAAGTATATAACTTGTTTCCAAAAACCAGAGTGTTAGCTAAACAAATTATCATAATCAGAGTGCAATAAGATAAACCCAAGAGTAGCGAATATCGTATAACCAAAATATCAGAATCCTGGTCCACTCAGCAGGGGACCTTAAGTACAATACTCATAAGTTTTCAAATGTATCAAACATATACTAGTAAGGGAAATAACTATAGCTAGTGATTAAGCCCTTAGTACTCTGCTGCCTCTTGACGTGGCCGCAATGGCATTAGGACCTACACCATAGCCGTCCTCTCCTGGACCTGCATTCTCTGTATGGTTGAATATTCGATGAATGAGTGGCCAACTCAGTGTGAATTCTCCTTAAGATTACACACCGCCGCCTTAGCTAAGCATAGTTAAAAAACAACAAGGCATTCAAAATAATACATGATGCAATCTTGTTTAAATGCATGGATGTGTGAATGCACATCGACCTGGGAATGCTCATCTAATCGGACTTGGGCTCGTCACCCATGCATATGATTGGTCACCAGCATAGCACATCACGTACAACATAATGACCAAGCCATCGTACATCACGTACGTGGGTCAATAGTCGATGGTCTGGGAGCTAGCGAAATGATACCACACTAAGGCCTAAGGGCACGTGCTATAACATCCAAAATTAGCCACCCATCATTGCCCATATGCTATGAATGCATGATTAGTCAAACCATTATTATTCCAATTACAACCAACCAATTTAAGTAAACTTATAGGTCACTACGGGGGGCTTGTCACCCAGTGTAGGTCGACAGCTCGGGAATAATGTCTCATTCCATATCTCCGGCCCATGAGATTTCTACCTTAGGATGTTTAATGGAAGCCCATCGATTAGTGACCAATCAAATTTTAATATGTGGGACTTACCATCACATGGTTATATGGGAATGAACCATCGAAGCCATGCATGACAAATATCAAATAATGAGACAAATACTAAATCGAAGCGGTAAAAGGTTGCACGAAGTAAATATTAAATCGAAACGGTAAAGAGATTATGTAGGGCAGTGTTAAATCAGAGCGGTAAAGAAGTCATTCCCAAAGCCACGTAGGCAAGACGACCTATGGATGGTAAACCCACATTAATGTTCCACACCCTAGATAACCTCCAAGTCAAGGGTCCATCTCTAACATAAGTGGAGTTTTCCACTAGTAGATGTAGTGAATTTAGATTCATAAACGACTTACAACAATTTATTGACGTGTGAAAGCGTATGGATACAACATGCGAGATATATGTTAAGCATTAAGTTCATAATTATCGTAATAGATCATGATTCAAATATATAAGCTATCAATTGAAATTTAAATGGAAGCTATCATGTAAGTAACTATTGCATGCAATCATAGTTCACAACTATCAACTGTAATTCAAATGTAAGTCATGCATTAAGAGTTGATAACTAATGTAAGAGGCCACATGTTATAAAATAATATTTGTGATTCTAATGAAAACTAATCCTTAAACTAATTTGGAAATGGAAAGCTTAAGGGGAAGAAGTCATCACCTTGTGAGTCGATTATCCCTTATCTTTTCTTCGCTAACTAAGAACCATGTAATGCTTATTCGTTTGTCTTGGCGAGTTAACCCAGTGCGATTAGGTGCAATGGTTCAATCCTAGCAAAGATAAGTTAGATTTCTTAGAGAATGACTGACCTAGCTGATTATAGGCAATACTAAGGTCTCCCCATTGTCTAGAAATAACTAGGTAAGAAGGGAATCGACTCACCGAGTCGACTCAGTCAGTTCGAACTCGGTTGGGAGAGTTACTTGAAGAGTGGTGTCTGTGTTAGGATTTAGCCTGAGAAAGTCGATAGTCGGGGCTGATCTACCAGTTGTAGACGACCTTATAACAATGGTATTTGAGTTAGCTCCTCGTGACTCAAGGCAAGTTGACTCAGTTGAGACTTGTAAGTGAGGCCGAATTCCAACCGTCATACCACAACTTGGTCCTAGAGGGTTCATGGCTGTTGCTGGTTCAAGGGTTGGCTTATCGAAATAGAAGCTAGGAGGCTACTGAGTTAACTCCTTCAGGAGGAAACATGTCGACTCAGCTCCTTAAAACAACCTCGGCCTGGTGGAGAGCTAGGCGTCATTGCACATTACCTGAAGTTTGCAATACATACTTGCCCCACACTTGAAGGGATGAGAGATCTCAATGTCGTCTATACCAACTGCAATCTGGTCCACTCTAGCCCCGAGTCACTAGACGAATCCGACTCGGGTTTAGTTGAATGGCAGCAAGAGGCAGTGCTAGGTTCCGTAGTTTGATCCGGATAGCACCATGCAAGCTAACCTTCATGGGAGGATGGCTGAGCCAACTCTGCAGATCCCACTTGCACGGATGGTGAGCCCTGACCCAACTCGATTTGAGTTGTTAGGGTCGGCTCGGTGCAATGTTTGACAGGGCCTCTCCTCTCTCACATTTTCCCTTATTTCTTTCCCTCTTTCTCTCTTCTGGTGTTCCTAGCAATCCAAGTTGGTGTCGTGGTGAGGCAGCGAGTGCAACCACACCCGATTTCCCGCTCTCCTTTATTCTCGCTTGAACTCACTCTCTTCCCCTATCCTCTCCTATTTTCTCTCTCTCCCTCTCCGATTTCCCTCTCTCTTCTTCTCCCTTGCAGAGGTGATTCTGGTTTGCACTGACCCAACTCGATCCGAACTGACCAGGTCGACTTAGTGCAGGGCGGCACCGAGTTCATTATGGTTGCACTCACTCGCCCTTTCCCTTCTTTCTCTCTTATTTCCTCTCCCTCACTCCCTGATTTCTTGGTGGGAATCCCGAGACGAACATCCTCCTTCTATAGCCGTGAAGCACACTCCAACCGTTCCATCGAACGGTTGACATTTGGTGGCTGAACTCGCGTGTTCTCCTCTGATTCTTGGATGCATGGGATCTATCCATCATTAGGGATGGATTTCTACCGCCGTGGCCCATTGAAAAAGCATCTTTTTATCTGCAATGGGGCCTACCCCATCACAGTGGGTATTTCGATCTAACGGAGAAGATGACGTGGCTGCTAATGGCGGATTTTTGTCTACGGCCTAACAGGATGATCCAGACCGTTTGAATGGGTCGGATGGGACCATTGATCATCGTGGGGGCCACTAATCCCACCATTCATTGCAGTTTCATTCATCTTGTGAGATTTTCCGCCTCTAGGGTCTTCTCGCAAGATGAGAAGTCTTCTTTGAGGGAGCCATTAACGCCCTAGAGGACGACAAAGATTGCTCCATGTGGTTCAGCGGGGGGTCTAGATCGCGCCAGCGAGGTTTCCCTAACAGGAAATCCTCTAGTAACTTTCTTCCCGATGAGAGATTGTTCTGCCTTTTCTAGCGCTGGAAGAAAGGCGTGGATTCAAGCTCGAGGGACGGCTGAGATGGAGAGGAGGGGGTGTATGCGGATTGTCCTCGTGGTAGGAGAAAAACCGCCCTAGAGGGCACGAAAGAGATGTTGTGCATGCACCACTCACTGGGCCATGCCCGTGTTATCATATGGATGCATGGGACCATGTTAACAGATAGCCCTGGCCGTCCAGTCACGATGGATGGACTGGATCACGATGGTGGGCCTCAGTTTGAGTGTCCAATTGTCGTACGTTTGAATTGGCCATGGGTGGGAAAACCGAACGAGAGCAGAGTTCTCTTCTTTTTCATAAATCCTCAAGTCAAACTAGTTTGACTGAACTGGTGGGTTCAGTACACCTCAGGTGCGCCACTCTCTGGCGTGCCCATGCACCAGTGTGGGGTCTACTATCCCGTGTTTTCAAAATCCCCACCCTCCATATGATTTTTAGGGTTCAGCTGGCCCTTAAACTAAGGGTCAAGTGGATCCTCAGCTCAGGTGGGCCATACTTGATGATCATACGTCAGGATTGAAATTTCTATCGATCCAACGATCAGATTTCTCTTACGTTTGATCATCACCGACCAAAAGAGTTCTCAAAGGCCGGAAGACCATTTGAACTATGATTGGCAGTAGGATTTAAGGCCCAAAACATGGGTCCTTATGAGTTTTTGGTTGTTTTTAGCTCCCAACTCAATCCCAAAGCTGGAAAGCAATGGGCTTGGCCACTTGAGCCTCATAATTGACCCTCCTCCTAACATTTACGCCATCTCGAGAGTCTTATGGATTAGGCTGCCCAGGGATGGGGTAAATTTAACGCTTAGGTGGGCGGTCTTCTCTAAACTTATGGTTCATCTGTGGCCTATGGAGATCTGTCTGCCAGTTCATCTCACAATTGAATTATTTGATGATCCCTGGTCCCGACCAGACATTATGGACCACAGGACAGTTTATGATTGTTGATGCAGTTTTCCAACATACCTTTTATGAGTCTTCCCTTGAACTTGCACAAGAAAAGTGACAGACAAAGGAGGCCCTGGTTCGTTCGGGGGACTCTCCGATGCCTAAGTCAGGTTCGTGGTTTAAGAAGGATCTTCAGAAAAGAGATCAAAGTAGTGATTGGGGTTTTGTGAACACACCTCTTTAGTGAAATTTCTCCACATATTTATAGGGTAGGGAGAGATCCATCGTATAGGGACTCTCTCTGACTGTTTTGGAGATTTGGTGTGATATGGGATCTTCCCAAGGTCATAGGATCCCGAGAACATCAGGATCTGATTTTATCTCTTAGAGATCTTAGGAGAGATCTTCGGATCTTTCAAGGATCCTCCATTTGATAGCTTGGCTTTGGGTTGGATCTAGATCAGGAGCTGTCTTAAGCGACTCAGCCCTCCTTGGAACTCAAGCTTTGAGATCTTTCAAGATACCTCGACCCTGCCGAGGAAGTTATTCTGGATCATGACAGGTTTGGGACAGGGCTATGGCTGGTCAATGATCATCTTATATCCAATCTTTGACCGATCTATGGCCGATCTATGATCGAGCTATGGCTGGTCTGTGATTGTCTTGTGACCGATCTGTAGCTGACCTATAATCAGCCTCTAACCGAGCTATGGTCAGTGTAACACCCCGTACTTTTCAGTACTCGGGTGTTACCATAAATGTATAAATAATGCAACCTAACTGTATACACTATGAAATGTATGTACTTTGTGAAGATTTAAAACTTCATGCTAAAATGGTATGTATGTATTTAATGCATATAAGATATTATAAAAAAAATATATTATATTAAATAAACATAATGAATAATAATATAATTGAATTATAAACATCAATGTAGTATTGAATATTTTTATAAAAAAAAAGACATGTATACCAAAAATTATTAGATATTTGAATAAAATTTCATATTATTTAACGATGTGATTTTAAATAAGATATTGTACAATTTGCACTCATATATATATGTATAATATAAGACTGTATATGATGATTCATATATTAATAAATATGTGATTAATAACATGTAAATAGTAGCAGGTGAAAATTAGAAATTTGTATTTGCATATATGTATGAGTTTTTATTTGTTTATTTATTTCAATTACAAGTAAATCCATATTAATGATCAGTATTAGTTAATAATGCATGTTGAAGGCTTTAAATGGACCCTTGAACTATTTTAACCGCTCACAATCAATTGTGGAATAATCTGACCATCGGATCGCCACAAGAGGCACTTAAAGTCTTTGTTCAATTAGTATGACCCACCTAAACGTTGGATCTGGCACACCTCCGGTCAAAATGGCCCAATTAACCCATAAAGCAGAATGGACGGAGCAGATTTATCACAGACATCACGGTGGACCCCGTGTGGTGGAGTGCGTGTACACAGCTGGTGCACACTCGCTGTGCACCAGACCCTCAGCGCGGTCAGCAGCGGGCTGACCCGCCATTTCCAAAAAAAGGAGAGATTTCTCTCTCTCTCTTCGTTGCGGCAACCGACGGACACCGTCCGTTTGGGACGTGTGGTGGCCCACCTTCAACATCCATCTCTGTGATCCGGACCGTCCATCGTGCGCGCGGCTGGGGCCTCACCAAACCCAACTTCTCTCGCACGTGGAAACACGTGTGAATGCACACGATCCTTGCCGCAAGTGAGCCCGAAAACACAAAATTACCGAAAATGGAAACTGTCTTCCCACGCCACCTCAGCGATCCGTGTGAGAGAAAATCCTCTCATCTCAGCCGTCCTTTGGAGGGAAATCCTAACCGTCCAAGGCTAGGTCTTTTAGGATAGAAAGAGAGAGAATGAGTGAGGGCAGCCGTTTCCGTCTCCTTGCAAACCCACCACGCTCAACCCCTCCAAGCTTCGAAAAAGCTTATCCCTAAGCTTCTTAGAGACCATACGAATCTTCCCATGCTGCTGGATTGGAGAAAGAAGCAGTGGGTGGGAGTCTGCCATTGACGGCCAGACCGTCTTCTCCACCGAGCTGCACTGGTTCGAGTTCCACTGGAGTTCTTGTAGGAAGAGAGAAAGTGAGGGAAAAGAGGAAGGAAGGATGGAGGAAAATGAGAGAGAAAAGTAGAGGAAGGAAGGAGAAAAGAGAAGATAACGAGGGGAGGAGATGAAGAGTGTGAGAGAGAGTCCGAGCGTCTGCACTCGCTGCACTCGCTGCCTCACTGCAGCGAGTCTGTCCAGTCGACTCGGGCTGAGTCAAGAGGTGTCAGGGATCCTGGTGCCAGAAGAAGAAAGAAAGAAAGAAAAAAAACAAGAGAGAGAGAGAGAAGAGGAGGAGGAAGATGCGGCTGCTGCTGTTGTGCCACACCCGAGCTCGGTTTGAGTTCGGGAAGAGCTCATGACGAGTTGAGCTTAGTTCAGAGCCATGCTGAGTTCTGAGCAAAGGGAAAGTGAGAAAAGAGAAAGAAGGAGAAGAAAGGAAGAAAGAAAATGAGGAGGAGAGGGAGAGAGAGGGAGTCGATCGGGGTGCACCTACTCGACTCAGCGAGTCATGGGCCGAGTCTGACGCCCCTGGTTGGACGTTCCAGCTTTAAAAGAAAAAGGGAGGAAGAAGAGGTTGAGAGAGAGAGAGAGAGAAAAGAGAAGAGAGGGCTGAGGATGTTGGGACGAGTTGAGGAGCTCGACCTGCTGCCGAGTTAACTCACGAACTCGGGGCGAGTCGCTGACTTGGTTCAAGTTCTGGGCAGGACTGGCTCGGTCCTGCTGCTGGCTCATGGGATGGAGTGAAAAAGAAAGAGGGAATGAAAGGTGAGAGAGCAAAACGAGTGAGGGAAAGAGAGATGGGGAGGTGTTAGTGGTTAAGTCGAGCCAAGTCAACTCGGGTACCAAACTGAGTTGATCCGAGTCGAACCATCTATAGGTGCGTTTCCTCTCCTACATTGCATTGGGATTTCCATTTAGAACATTAGTAGGTTATTTGTGTTATAACTGTCTATTATAAATGAATTACAAATTATTAAATAGTAGTATCCTGTTATTATTCTTAAATATTCATTTGGATAGTAGTTGGTGTCACCATAATGGATACTTTGATACATTAACTAATATTAATGGTAACACTAATGTTAAAAATTATTTTCTAATTATTAAATTAACTTTGCTACCATTTCCATTATTAATAGGGTTGCTAAATATTAAGATGCATGACCATTAGTAAATTATCTATTCTAATGATAGTTATTATATACAAGAAATTAAAATGATATCATTATTAAATGCTAATGCGTTGTCTTATCATAGATAGTATATCATAATATTAATTATCTAGCCTAGAACTAAACTCTAGAATAAAATCCTAAAATCCAAGTACGGGGCTAGACTCTAGGATAAAACCCTAATTCCACATTAAAACCCTAAAAGATGACCCTAGGCGATGATCTTAAACCCTAGGTGGTATGAAGAACTTGGATCTAATGGTATAAGTTCATGAATTTTGTTAGGATTCAATTCTAAAGGCGCAAGTACTTTGCGATACTAGTAGGCGGTTCCAAGTATAAGGTGATGATTCTTCCCCTTGAGCTTTTCATCTTCTCATTAGCTTAAGTTATAGTTTTTATTTAAATTTATAGTTGATATCTCTCTCTTATAATCACATGTGTTAGCTGGTGGAAATTGATTTGCTGTATTGCCTGCTTAATGTTCATCCTGTATATTTGTTCATGCTTGTGGATTATCTGTGTATTACTTATGGACTTCAAAACTGGTACATTAGTGGGAATTTCCCACATGTGAATGTACACCCATACTTGGGATGTAACTTGACTGGTTGTGATCGTAATGGACCTTTGACTTGGTGGCTATTGAGTAGTGGTCTAGATGGATCATTGATGTGGGCCTACCATCCAGGGTTGTTGAGCTCAATGGTTTTTTTTAAGGATGGTTTTCATCGTATGATTTTGATATTCGCCCTATGCGGCATATTTTGATATTCACCCTATGTGGTTTTATTTGACATTTTTCTTATATGGATTTGATGTTTTATACTGTGCAACCATGCGATGGTAAGCCCCATATACAGTAATATGATTGACCACTAGTCGACAGGGTTCCATTAAACATCCTAAGATGGTAGTCTCATGGGCCGGGGATGGTGGGAATGGGACACTATGCCCGAGCCGTCGGCCTACGCTGGGCCATGTGCTCCCCGTAGTGACCTTTGAGCTTATCTAAATTGGCTGGTTGTAAATGGACTAATAATGACATGGCTAATCATGCATACATGGCACGTTCCGACTGGTTGATATTTCCCAGGTTCGATGATTCCGACTGGTTGATGTTTCCCAGGTTCGATGACTGCATGGGTGACGGCCCACTGTCCGCACGGATGAGCATCCCCGGGGCGATGATTGCATTCATGCATCCATGCATATAATAAGACTGCATTTATACTGTTTTGGTTGTTTGGATGTTTTATACTATTTCTTACCTAATGCGGCGGTGTGTAATCTTGAGGGGAATTCACACTGAGTTGGCCACTCATCCATCAAAAATATAACCGTACAGGTAGCACAGGTGGCTTAAGTGATTTCCAGGTTCAGGCTGATGAGGAGCCGAGTCCAAGTGCGAGGGTTACATGACCGTATTTGCCTGGAGGAGTTGTGCGATCTTGCAGCTTATACTTATGTGCTTTCTATTATTCTTCATGTATCTAGATCATGTGGATTCTTGTATTTGTTATATTCGAGACATTGGTTTGTATAAGTCATTATGGGCGCTCTTTTGTATATTATAAATGATAATGGAACTTTCCTTTATGCTTACTTGTCCACACTACGCTCATTTGCTTACTCTGATAAAAGAAAAATATTATATCTGACCATCCTTTAAGGTTAACACTCGAGTTTTTGGGAAACGGGTTGTGTACTCGGGTCCCGAAGATTCGGGTTGTTACAGTTGGTATCAGAGCATAGTTTGGACAAATTTGGCCTTGGGAAATGATCTTATACAAGCTTTGAATGTCTCATGTTGGGATGTTTTGAAATTAGAAATTGAACTTAGGATAATTTCCCGTAGATATAGAAGTATGATTGGAAATGTAGAAATCCAAGATCTTAGGTTCCCCTAGAATTATTAGAACGAATATCTGAACTTATGAGAACCTTCCCTGTAGTTAGGAGAAATTTAGAATATGGGAACTCAAGATCTTAAGCCCCCTAGGAAATTGAATAGATGATTGTGGAATTTAGAAGTGAACTTGGGCCCTTTTGAATATTTTTAGTCATTTGAACTTAGATGGAATTCCCTTAGAATAAATTGAAAACACAAAGACTTCATACTTTAGGCCTCCTCAGAAACCTTTAGGTTAGACCTTTGAACTTTCACCCATGAAGGTACCCCTTAGAATTGGGAAGAAATGAAAATCTAGAAACCCGAACTTAGGTTCCCTTAGAAATGGTTAAGGTGATCAATTGAATTGAATGTGGAATCTCACTAGAATTAAGAGAAATTGAGAACATAGAAACTCAAAATTTTAGATCCTTAGAAACACTGTTTGAATGGCCGAAGAACTTAGAAATAAACTTAGGACCCTTGGGACATTTAGCCAATTGAACTCATGAAAAGTTCCCTTCCAAACATATGTTTTTGAGAACATAGATACTCCAAAATGATAGGATCCCTGAAACATTGTTTTGATAACTCATAGGACTTAGAAATGAGTGTAGGTTCCCTTAAAAGATTTTAGATTTAGGCATTCAAACTTAGAAGTGACTTGGATGGCAATATAAGATTCCATCTGAGCAAAGAACAATTTGAGAATGTAGAAATTCAAAACCTAGGTCCCCTTAGAAATTATTAGAACAACTAGTTCGACTTATGAGAAATCCCCTAGTAGCTAGGAGCAATTGAGAACATAGAAAATTTAAACTTTAGACTCCCTTAAGAGTTTTAAGTTAGACCCCCGGACCTTAAACTTACGTGGTTACTCCTTAGAAATGATAAGAATAGCCATTTGAACTTGGGCACATTTCCCCTGGAAAGTTGTTGGATAACCGTAAAACTTAGAAATGTTTTCAGGACCCCTTTGAACATTTGGGTTCAGTCGTTTGAACTTAGAAACAAGAACTTTAGTTTCCTTGAGAACTACCAAAATGGTTGCTTGGACGTAGAAATTAAATGTGCACCAGGTACTCATCATGATGTACACATGTTAGGACATTAATCCTTATACTTGACTTCCGAATGAAAACTTTCAAAAAAAATTTAGGATATTAACTTTCCTAAAAATTTCATGGTTAGGAGTGCCACTGTTGAAATAACCAACAAATGAAATGAACTTAGGTATTATGGGGAATTCCTTACTCCCCATCTCGTATATTAGAATAAACTTAAGTATTCACTTAGACTTAGGAAAAGTTATTAGGAGTATAACCTTTCCCAAACACATTTCGTTAATTAGGGACAATAATTCTCATCAAATTCCAGCGTTCAGGATTGACTAGAGGTAAAGGGTTGGTCATTCAAAACTTAGAGACAAAAACTCTGGTTCCCCTATAAACAATAGGACCGTTGTTTGGAACTTAGAAATACAATCTTGGTCTCCTTAAAAATTACTAGAACAACTGAACTTAGCCCTCCACTGTAGAATATCAGGGTAACTGTTTAAACTTGGAAACTAAACCTAAATGTTGTGGGTGGACAAATACCATTGCAACGTACATAAGACCAAGTGAAAACGTTCCCTAAACTTAACTCCCAAAATACAAATTCTTAGAGACCTAGATTTTGAACTCTTATAAAAAATTTCCTTAGTGGCGTTACAATATTTAGCACATGAAGCAGACTTAGACTTCATAAACAATTCCTTACCCACCACATTGTACATTAGGTTGGACATAAGCACTCCTTAGACGTAAGAAATCGTAATGGGAAATATAATTTGAATCCCTTAACACATCTCTCTACTTAGAATTAACAATTCCTTACAATTCTAGTACATGAAATTTAACTAGGGGCGAAGTTACGGGATTTGGGTAAATTTTCAACCATAGGCTAAGCATGTCGGGACTAGGTTTGGAATTCTAGGTGGACTTGAAAATTTTGAACTTAGATTTCATGCAGGAACCTTGGTCCTAAGATTTTGTGCTTAGACAATCAGAGCGCGCATTGGAAGCATAATGGGCCACGCTAATTTACTGGCTATAAAAATAGAAGGTTACATGATGTTTTCCAAAAGTCTATAATAATCGGGATCATGGAATGATGCAATCATGTGTATGCGAGGTGTACGCGGTTTGATCCGAACCCCATATCCTAGCAGATTCTAAATGATCTCAATGCCTTGATCAGGCAGAAGATCGAGATTTACTAGGATTAGGGATTGATATGGAAGATCCTCTGTTTTACGTAGGCAAAGGATCGATGTATCGGGCTCAAACCTACTATAACCATCTATTCGTGTTACCCTGAACGCTGAAAAGAAAATAGAAATTGGTAATACACTTTGGGCAGCTAGGGACTATCATTAGAAGTAAAATAAAATAAAGAGAAAGGTAAAATATTACCATTAGTGGTCACCTAACTCTTAGTGGATGTGATGGGACATCTGATGTAGGTAAACCTTTAAACAAACCCTTAGTGTTGGCTAGTACTAGAATGATTCGTAACCTTTCGTGGGACTCAAAACACATCGGTTGTCCTACTAGACTAAAGACTTAAGGGTTGCGATAAGTCTGTATATAACTTATCGGGTTTTCACACATAGGCATGCATACTGTTCGATTTGTTAGAATAGGAGTGTGAGACTTTAGCAAAATTTAGCTACAACTTGTTGAAAACCTAAGCTGTGATAGCACGCCTAGACACATATGACATATGGGGCACCATTAGGACAGTTGAACCACTCGTAATAGTAATAATTGGTACTTATATCATCAAATATAGAAATGAAACTTTATTTAATTTTCTTTAAGGGGGTAGATTGTAACGACCGCAGTTCTGGGCGCCTAGTGGCATACGTTTGTACATGTAGGAAAATAACGAATATTTTCATCATCACTAATCACAATAGAAGCACTGAATCTCGGGGACGAGATTCTTCTTTAAGGGGGGTAGATTGTAACACCCCGTACTTTTCAGTACTCGGGTGTTACCATAAATGTATAAATAATGCAACCTAACTGTATACACTATGAAATGTATGTACTTTGTGAAGATTTAAAACTTCATGCTAAAATGGTATGTATGTATTTAATGCATATAAGATATTATAAAAAAAATATATTATATTAAATAAACATAATGAATAATAATATAATTGAATTATAAACATCAATGTAGTATTGAATATTTTTATAAAAAAAAAGACATGTATACCAAAAATTATTAGATATTTGAATAAAATTTCATATTATTTAACGATGTGATTTTAAATAAGATATTGTACAATTTGCACTCATATATATATGTATAATATAAGACTGTATATGATGATTCATATATTAATAAATATGTGATTAATAACATGTAAATAGTAGCAGGTGAAAATTAGAAATTTGTATTTGCATATATGTATGAGTTTTTATTTGTTTATTTATTTCAATTACAAGTAAATCCATATTAATGATCAGTATTAGTTAATAATGCATGTTGAAGGCTTTAAATGGACCCTTGAACTATTTTAACCGCTCACAATCAATTGTGGAATAATCTGACCATCGGATCGCCACAAGAGGCACTTAAAGTCTTTGTTCAATTAGTATGACCCACCTAAACGTTGGATCTGGCACACCTCCGGTCAAAATGGCCCAATTAACCCATAAAGCAGAATGGACGGAGCAGATTTATCACAGACATCACGGTGGACCCCGTGTGGTGGAGTGCGTGTACACAGCTGGTGCACACTCGCTGTGCACCAGACCCTCAGCGCGGTCAGCAGCGGGCTGACCCGCCATTTCCAAAAAAAGGAGAGATTTCTCTCTCTCTCTTCGTTGCGGCAACCGACGGACACCGTCCGTTTGGGACGTGTGGTGGCCCACCTTCAACATCCATCTCTGTGATCCGGACCGTCCATCGTGCGCGCGGCTGGGGCCTCACCAAAACCCAACTTCTCTCGCACGTGGAAACACGTGTGAATGCACACGATCCTTGCCGCAAGTGAGCCCGAAAACACAAAATTACCGAAAATGGAAACTGTCTTCCCACGCCACCTCAGCGATCCGTGTGAGAGAAAATCCTCTCATCTCAGCCGTCCTTTGGAGGGAAATCCTAACCGTCCAAGGCTAGGTCTTTTAGGATAGAAAGAGAGAGAATGAGTGAGGGCAGCCGTTTCCGTCTCCTTGCAAACCCACCACGCTCAACCCCTCCAAGCTTCGAAAAAGCTTATCCCTAAGCTTCTTAGAGACCATACGAATCTTCCCATGCTGCTGGATTGGAGAAAGAAGCAGTGGGTGGGAGTCTGCCATTGACGGCCAGACCGTCTTCTCCACCGAGCTGCACTGGTTCGAGTTCCACTGGAGTTCTTGTAGGAAGAGAGAAAGTGAGGGAAAAGAGGAAGGAAGGATGGAGGAAAATGAGAGAGAAAAGTAGAGGAAGGAAGGAGAAAAGAGAAGATAACGAGGGGAGGAGATGAAGAGTGTGAGAGAGAGTCCGAGCGTCTGCACTCGCTGCACTCGCTGCCTCACTGCAGCGAGTCTGTCCAGTCGACTCGGGCTGAGTCAAGAGGTGTCAGGGATCCTGGTGCCAGAAGAAGAAAGAAAGAAAAAAAAAACAAGAGAGAGAGAGAGAAGAGGAGGAGGAAGATGCGGCTGCTGCTGTTGTGCCACACCCGAACTCGGTTTGAGTTCGGGAAGAGCTCATGACGAGTTGAGCTTAGTTCAGAGCCATGCTGAGTTCTGAGCAAAGGGAAAGTGAGAAAAGAGAAAGAAGGAGAAGAAAGGAAGAAAGAAAATGAGGAGGAGAGGGAGAGAGAGGGAGTCGATCGGGGTGCACCTACTCGACTCAGCGAGTCATGGGCCGAGTCTGACGCCCCTGGTTGGACGTTCCAGCTTTAAAAGAAAAAGGGAGGAAGAAGAGGTTGAGAGAGAGAGAGAGAGAAAAGAGAAGAGAGGGCTGAGGATGTTGGGACGAGTTGAGGAGCTCGACCTGCTGCCGAGTTAACTCACGAACTCGGGGCGAGTCGCTGACTTGGTTCAAGTTCTGGGCAGGACTGGCTCGGTCCTGCTGCTGGCTCATGGGATGGAGTGAAAAAGAAAGAGGGAATGAAAGGTGAGAGAGCAAAACGAGTGAGGGAAAGAGAGATGGGGAGGTGTTAGTGGTTAAGTCGAGCCAAGTCAACTCGGGTACCAAACTGAGTTGATCCGAGTCGAACCATCTATAGGTGCGTTTCCTCTCCTACATTGCATTGGGATTTCCATTTAGAACATTAGTAGGTTATTTGTGTTATAACTGTCTATTATAAATGAATTACAAATTATTAAATAGTAGTATCCTGTTATTATTCTTAAATATTCATTTGGATAGTAGTTGGTGTCACCATAATGGATACTTTGATACATTAACTAATATTAATGGTAACACTAATGTTAAAAATTATTTTCTAATTATTAAATTAACTTTGCTACCATTTCCATTATTAATAGGGTTGCTAAATATTAAGATGCATGACCATTAGTAAATTATCTATTCTAATGATAGTTATTATATACAAGAAATTAAAATGATATCATTATTAAATGCTAATGCGTTGTCTTATCATAGATAGTATATCATAATATTAATTATCTAGCCTAGAACTAAACTCTAGAATAAAATCCTAAAATCCAAGTACGGGGCTAGACTCTAGGATAAAACCCTAATTCCACATTAAAACCCTAAAAGATGACCCTAGGCGATGATCTTAAACCCTAGGTGGTATGAAGAACTTGGATCTAATGGTATAAGTTCATGAATTTTGTTAGGATTCAATTCTAAAGGCGCAAGTACTTTGCGATACTAGTAGGCGGTTCCAAGTATAAGGTGATGATTCTTCCCCTTGAGCTTTTCATCTTCTCATTAGCTTAAGTTATAGTTTTTATTTAAATTTATAGTTGATATCTCTCTCTTATAATCACATGTGTTAGCTGGTGGAAATTGATTTGCTGTATTGCCTGCTTAATGTTCATCCTGTATATTTGTTCATGCTTGTGGATTATCTGTGTATTACTTATGGACTTCAAAACTGGTACATTAGTGGGAATTTCCCACATGTGAATGTACACCCATACTTGGGATGTAACTTGACTGGTTGTGATCGTAATGGACCTTTGACTTGGTGGCTACTGAGTAGTGGTCTAGATGGATCATTGATGTGGGCCTACCATCCAGGGTTGTTGAGCTCAATGGTTTTTTTTAAGGATGGTTTTCATCGTATGATTTTGATATTCGCCCTATGCGGCATATTTTGATATTCACCCTATGTGGTTTTATTTGACATTTTTCTTATATGGATTTGATGTTTTATACTGTGCAACCATGCGATGGTAAGCCCCATATACAGTAATATGATTGACCACTAGTCGACAGGGTTCCATTAAACATCCTAAGATGGTAGTCTCATGGGCCGGGGATGGTGGGAATGGGACACTATGCCCGAGCCGTCGGCCTACGCTGGGCCATGTGCTCCCCGTAGTGACCTTTGAGCTTATCTAAATTGGCTGGTTGTAAATGGACTAATAATGACATGGCTAATCATGCATACATGGCACGTTCCGACTGGTTGATATTTCCCAGGTTCGATGATTCCGACTGGTTGATGTTTCCCAGGTTCGATGACTGCATGGGTGACGGCCCACTGTCCGCACGGATGAGCATCCCCGGGGCGATGATTGCATTCATGCATCCATGCATATAATAAGACTGCATTTATACTGTTTTGGTTGTTTGGATGTTTTATACTATTTCTTACCTAATGCGGCGGTGTGTAATCTTGAGGGGAATTCACACTGAGTTGGCCACTCATCCATCAAAAATATAACCGTACAGGTAGCACAGGTGGCTTAAGTGATTTCCAGGTTCAGGCTGATGAGGAGCCGAGTCCAAGTGCGAGGGTTACATGACCGTATTTGCCTGGAGGAGTTGTGCGATCTTGCAGCTTATACTTATGTGCTTTCTATTATTCTTCATGTATCTAGATCATGTGGATTCTTGTATTTGTTATATTCGAGACATTGGTTTGTATAAGTCATTATGGGCGCTCTTTTGTATATTATAAATGATAATGGAACTTTCCTTTATGCTTACTTGTCCACACTACGCTCATTTGCTTACTCTGATAAAAGAAAAATATTATATCTGACCATCCTTTAAGGTTAACACTCGAGTTTTTGGGAAACGGGTTGTGTACTCGGGTCCCGAAGATTCGGGTTGTTACAGTCGGTCTGTGACTGATCTTTGGCCGAGCTATGGTTGACCTCTTTTGGCTTTTATGGTGTTCGCATAGGCGAAACCCTTTCAGGAGGGCAATCAGCTCTTGCGCATGGAGGTCATTCTAAGTTCGGACTACAATGGGTATAGGCCGATTAAGAAGAGTTGGTCCATTCCATAAGCCGACTTTCGGACTTGTATATTTTCCCCCAACAATGATGATGATGAGAAGGTCATTCATCTTTTAGCTCGGTTTAATTGCATGTCTAATTAGGTTACGTGGCAACACCCGAGTATTAGAAATGCAGGGTGTTACAATGACCTTCCCACTCTCCAGTCCATGCTCCTACCGTATATGGCCGCACTTTGGACAGGGCTGATCCGTGGTCGACCTGAGCACCGAAAAAACTCTCCCAGGGGCCAGGGAGTGGCTCTGTTCCAGGCCCAAAATCCCCAACAACAGACGTTCGTCCTAGCTGGAACTCGGCAGTTTGCAAGAGTGCAACTCTCTCTCTCTCTCTCTCTCTCTCTCTCTCTCTCTCTTTTCTCCTCTTTTCTCTCCTTCTTTCCCTGAAACTCCCCAGAATCAGCGTTATTGGGTCTTTTCCACTCGCCCCGAGTCAAGGTGACTCGGATGGTTTGGTGTAGTGCGGCACCGCAACCCGCACTCTCTCTCTCTCTCTCTCTTCCCTTTCTCTCTATATCTCTCTTTCTCTCTCTCTCTCTCTCTCTCTCTCTCTCTCTCTCTTTCTCTTTCTTTCCTAGCACAGGGTCCCCAACTCGCCCTGAGTCAGCCCGATTTGGGTTGACTGTGTTGACTCATCGCAGTAAGGCAGCGAGTGCAGCAATGACCGATCTCCCTGATCTCCTTTTCTTTCACTCAAACTCTCCCTCTTACCATCTCCTGATCTCTTGGCATGAATCTCGAGATAACAAGGCCCCTTTTATAGGCTTAGGGCTCGCTCATGACCGCCCCTATCCGTTATTGCGAATCGCCAGGATAGGTGGCCACATCTCTTGCTTTTCTCCGCTTTCTGCTTTGCATGGGAGCAATCCATCAGTGGGATGGATCTCCTACTATCATGGCCCACCGGATGAGTGTATTCGATCTGGAAATGGGGCCCACTACATCACGGTGGGTTTGTCAGCTAGACGGAGAAGATGAAGCCATCTCTCATGGAAAATTTCCATCAACAGACTATCAGGGTGATCTAAGCCATCTGAATGGACCGAATGGGACCCCTGATCGCTGTGGGGGCCACTAACCTTGTCACATTTCGCCCGAGTGCAATGACTCATGAGATACTCCGCCCCGGCTCTCTTCTCGCGAGGAGGGGAAATCTTCTTGGGGAAAAGGCTAGGGCCGTTGTTGCCCTAAGCCAAACGTCCGGGATTGATCGAACAAACCTCAGCAACAGCCCAGATCTCACCAGCTAGTGCTCCAAGGAGGAAAACATTCGATCGAATTTCTGTCATCAGAAGGATGTCTTCCCTTTTATGGGGCTGAATGTAGGGCTAAGATTGTTTTCAGATGGGCGGCTGGGATTGCAGGGCTGCTCCTCACTTGGATCGCCAGCTAGCGCACCCAAAGAGGAAAACATCATATCGACTTTCTGTTGTCAGCAGAGTCTTCCCTTTTATAGCACTGAATATAAGGCTAAGATTGTCTTCAGATGGGCGGTTGGGATTGCAGGGCTTCTCCTCACTAGGATTGCCAGCTATCGCACCTAAAGAGGAAAATGTTCATCCGACTTTTTGTCGTCAGAAGGGTCTTCCCTTTTATGGTACTAAATGTAGGGCTAAGATTGTCTTCAGATGGATGGCTGGGATTGCAAGGCTTCTCCTCACTCGTATTGCTAACCTGGCAGACAAAGGAAGAAACAGAGCTTTCCGTTTTTGCTAAAGCGGCCGCATATAGCCAATTCGTGCCATCGATCATGTACATGCAAACATGCGTCTGCATGTGGGAGGGGCTGGGTTTTGGTTGGACATGAGAGCCTCGACTAATGGACAGTTCAGATCTTTCATCCGATCATGGTGGTGGGCCACAATGCGTCCCAAACAGACGCTGTCCGTTTATCCGTGTGCGAGCGGGAAAATTTCAAAAGGGAGGAGAGTTCTTTCCTCAAGCGACGGGTCAAGGCCGTTTGGCCAGGCCTTTTGGTCTGATACACTGCGAGTGCACACCATTGTGGTGTACGTACCGTAAGATGTGGGGTCCACAAATATTTTGGACAAAATCCACTTCGTTCCTTCAGTTTTAAGGGTACAATTATTACCCTTGACCAAATATGCAGAAATTCCAAGGCTTCGGTGGGCCATACCAATGAGTTTCATCTTATTGATTGATCTTCACTGAACCAACGGTTGGATTGATCATGCCTTTAATATCAACGAACAAAAGACTCTAAGGATCATTGGTGTGTTCAGGCCCAAATTTTATTTATGTATTGTTATTATATGTGTACATGGGGTTACTTATTCATTTGTTCATTTATTAATCTGTAGGATCTACTTTGATCAGAGTTATCAATATTGAGCCATCTGTCCAATCTCAGACACCTATATTACTTAAGTAGTTTATGGTTGATTTTATATTTCAATGGTCGAATTAGGAAGATCGATCGTTAGATTGATGAATATGATGTTGTGGATTTGATGAACGGAATGGTGGGTTCGGTGAACCAGGAACCAATGTCGTTAATGATCGATATGATTTGTCTCTAAAATGGTTCAATGATTGTCTAAGTATTGATGAATAGTTGGATGGCTCGATGAGTGGATGAAGTTTAGTCCTATTGGCTTGATTTAGGCCAGGACCACTCACTTAAGTTAGATTCGTGTTTATACTAATTTAGGTTTTCACGGTAACATAGTATTGAAAGTGCGAGGTGTTACAGATATATTACTTCATGATACAATTGGGACCAAGTCCAATTAAGTGTTAAATTGTACATTAGAAAAATGTTATCATTTGTATAAGCAATCATGAGAATATGCAAAGAAATTCATTGTCTTGTTAGTAAGAAGAGAAAATGCATAAATAAACTTTAGTACGCGTATAGTTGTCATTGCAGCATAAACATATCTCTCTGTCTCTAAACTTTAGTATATACACAATAACAATCATTGCAACATAAACTTCAATACATGTTTGAAGGCCATGAATATAGCCCTATACGGTACCCCTCCCTCCCTCATGGGTTATGCTCATGAAACTCGGGATTCTTGGCAATATGGATGGCACTTCTGCTATCACAAAATAACGAAGTGCACGTGGGGAGAACAACACCCAAGCGAATGTCAAAGGGTCGCGCCTGACAACCAAGCCCGTGGAATGTAAGAAGGTAGCTCTCGCTCGCATGTGCGTTCCTCTAGTACTTCCTCAACCTGATCGTTTTGATTGAAGTCCGAACTAATTGGCAAGATATCCTTGCTTCATCCGATCTTCTTCTTCTAGGAGCATCCGATCAATATCTCCTTCTATTTCTATTTTCCTTTAGCAAAATATATAGCCTAGCCATAATAATACCTTGTGGTTAGTTCATATAATAAAGCAAGAAAGAAAAGATCAAGAATCAGAAGCGCCTTCAAGCAAGTCTTTTTTAAATTGATTTAACCGTGAAATACCAAGACGTATGAATCTAGGGAATAGTCGCTTCAACGTGAATCCTCCCTAGATACATCTCTTAAATTTCATTATGGTGGTGGGACCAACTGACGATGGATGTATGTCGTCCGACCCGACCAACTATGTTCTAAAGATCGTGAACTTCTACATGAACCCACATTCTATAGGCAACTCATTGAGGTATTAGGGGATTGATTGAACTTCTCATTGCTTGGCATGGCGGGAGATAAGGAAATAAAGGAAAAAGATGTGGGCCGTGTGGCGATTATGTTTATTAGCGACTTTTTGGCCCTTTTGGTGGGAAAGGAATCAATGATGCTTCGGAAACAAATCAAGAGATCCGATGCATGTTTTCAACAGGGTAATTCTTAATATGAGGGATTGGGTGGTAGCATAGAGGGTTCAATCTTTTTTTTTTTTTTTTTTCATGCACTCTAGGGAGTGTTTGTTTGGGGTTGTTGTATTTTTGTATATTTGTATATTGTGGCTATGACCTTTTTTCTTTAATTTATCATCATCGTTCGAAAAAAAATCTACTTGATTATTTCTTAACTTGTAGATCTAAAAGATTGAAAAGTAGAGGAAATGAAGGGATGTTTTGTAATCAGTTTTTGAATTGCTCTTGAAACAGGGGATCTGATCCATAAGAACAATCATAAGAATATGTAGAAAGAAAATGTTGTTCTATTAGCAAGATGAGGAGATCTACGAATACACATTGGTATGTGTATACTAGTTGTCAACCTGTCATGACAGTTGCAGTTGTCACAACAACAAACACAAGGATTTACATGTATTTAAGTGTTTCTATCAAGCGTACGTTGTCAGATGGCATCAAATAACTAATCAATCATCAATTATAGTTAGAAAATATGTACAAAATACTTACCTTTTTCCAATACCACCCATTCTAAATATTTACATTCCCGAATAATCCTGCATTAGATAAATAGAGATATTATTAACCCTTTAAAATGAGCATGATGTGAATGCATGGATCAATGCGAGTTGGGCACATTATCTTTGAACATTTAAAGATTGTTGGCGAAAATCTAGAAGCATTCTAGACATTGATTTTGAAATGCATGTTAACATTCTTGTCTACTATTATTGGGCTGTGACCGTAATGCATGCTGAGATTTTTAATGCACTGCTAACTATGTAAGAATATCATTTTCCTTTGTTTTAACTATGTATTATGCCCAACTGTAATTTCTTGCAATCTTTTACTTTGAACCTAACAATCAAACAACTCCCCCACTAATCAGTGTCCTATAACATTTTACATGTGGCTATATGGTTGTAACACACCGGTTTTTGAAACCTGAGTATACGGGTCTTTTTCTGAAAACCCGGGCGCTAACCTTTAAAGATAGCCAAAGTTTATGGCTGGAGTGGTTTCCATGCCTAGTCAGCCCATCATGACGGTCATTGAGTTAGCCTCAAGCATGACCTGAATGCCTAAGCCAAGGTGCGTCATTCCAGGCCTATCGCATCAGCTGGACCAACTCTGGCGTGCTCCGTTGGGTCAAGCCTGCCTCCCTGGACCCTCCATGAATCCAGCCTCGGTAGGCTTGAGCGGGTCCCTTAGAGTTGAGTCTTGATTGGCTTGGTTTAGCCCAAATTTACAATCTTTCTTTTTGCCCGCAATTTTTATTCTTAATCGTGTTTTATAAAAGAGTTTCTTCACTATAGTTTTTCTTTAAAGATATGCAGAAACTCCCTCCTTTAGATTCATCTTCTCTTTCTCTCTCAATTGATGAAACTTTTTTTTTCCCTCTTTCCTTAGGAACACGAAGAAGGTGGTTGTTTCCTATGGGTGGTGGTGTTGGGATTTCTGCAGTGTGTGCACATTGTGAATCCGTTTGCTAGTGTTATGTCATCTGCACCAGTTCATCACACTGAGGGGCAGGAACTATCTTAATGAAAGTGACATAGTACGTGCCTTGACCTAGCGATGAATCTCGAACATCATCTGCGCTATTGCTGTCTTCTCGATCTACATAACAGGTGTGGAGTTCCATACCATTTAATTCGTTTTATTAATATATTTCCCTTAGCATCTGTTTACTATTTAACACATCCCACATCAAAAAAATGGAATTCACATAGAGTTACCATTATCTAAAAGAAAAATGCACATAGAAAATCATCTTTAGGGAATCCACATTATTCAACTGTTAATGTACATCACCTGTTGACATTGCTCGATGTGACACTGGCAACTCCACCAGGTTGAACTGGTTGAGGAATCCTCACCATGCTGTCACTGCTCACAAATAAATCACGAAGAAAAAAAGAAGAAGATAATAAGCAGCGGGTAAGTAAATATTAGTCCCACATGAGCTAGTACACAATGCCAAAGAATCCCACTGATTGGAAGATCATATGTGTCATGCCCCAAACTCGGAAATCGGGCTCACAAAATTTTCGATCGCCGAATCTGGTGCTGATAGCCTCCGTAGTACCCTATTCTTGGCTCCCAGCATCTGTACGCCAGATTCCGATCTTGGGATCCTACAAGGAGGATTTTCCAATGTATATTTAACTTGTAATAAGTATAACCACAAGTTTACCCAAATCACAAAGGCAACATCATCATCACATATCCAGTAATATAAACATTTGAATACAATGCTGAAAGGGAGATACATATGTCGAAATTAAAGCTCCAGAAGACTGCTGCACGCTCTATGCTTAACGCTGCTGCAACCTAACGTCACCTGCACGCATCTATCATGCATAAGCTTATAGAAAGCTTAGAGGGTGGTGTAAGTGTGTGCACAAGGTAAGTGCCAGGTATTCAATGCAATGTCATAATCGTACAATATCAAAAATATTGACAAGATCATGAATCACACGATATCATAGTAAGCGGAAATATACTGGTAAATCCATGAATGCTATCAGCCGTACCAAGGCAATGCGATGTAAGGCATGAATGCTAACGGCTATATTGAGGTTATGCGATGCAAAAACGTAATAAGCCAATATCATATACTGAGGATGCAAAGCAATATGCAAATCCTGTTAAGTCCGTCTAAGCCATATAAGTGCAGAAACATAGCAACCCAAAATGCCATATGCCGCGGATGTAATGCAATATGCGATGCGAATGAAATGTCCAAGTTGGAGTGAAGTCTGGATGATAGTACGTAGTAACGCAGGCTATGGGGTTCATCACAAGGGACTTCTATCCAAACCAGTCCCATACCTAAATTTGGATAGTCAGACACAATATGGTAAACTCCTGATCTTAGGTTAGTCGCGCACCTCAACCGAAATCCTGGCCATTGCGAAGGTACACATAACAAATAGTTACGCACCACCAACCCGAGTGGATAGTGAATGAATGAATGAATGAGTATGCAACTCCTTCTTAATAAGTCCACATATTAGTACTGTATATCTCTGGGATCATCACCAAGGTCTATTACACTCTACGCCAACTGCCGCCCCTATCCGAGCGCCAACTGGGTAAGTAGAAGAGACCTCATTATCTACCTGCCAATATTGGGTCCGGCTCGTTGATGGTGGACCCATTCCTTAAGCTGGTCAGACTTAGCCTAACATTGTCTACTCCCTCAAGTGGGTAAGGCTACACCCCTCCTAACCTACCACAACATAGTGAGAAACGCGGCCTACTGGTATTCGGCAATCGGGCGCTTATGTATCCACTCGATCTAGACCTTGGGGTGTCCTCTGGTACCAAGAGGGTTTCAAAATTTTTACCAAAGGCCATCTATGACGGCCCGATGCTAGAACCAAATATTTTCGGTGTCCCATCTGGCCATCCACGATATGCCTGTGGAGGCCACGACCCTGATGTCGCTAGGGCGTACAGTAATCACCACACAATGCAAGATGCATGAGTTAGACAATCCAGTCATGCATCAATCCTGCGCATACCGTGCGCTCATGTGAGACAATCTCCGCCTAGCTATCAGGGAGTCTCATAACCTGCCCAATGACATATGCAATGGTCAACCACATCTCATATCAAGCATGCGGATGATGCATATGGGCATGTGTCATGATGTTATACTATTAATACTCACAATCGGTATAGATAATCGGCCTAACAAAGGTCCTAAGGGAAGGTCACAATGTGGACATTTAACAATCATTGCCCATTAATGTAGACATTTAACCAACATCGCTCCCAAGTGGTAGCTCACATAAACATCATTACATACATTATAGTGAAATCACACATTACATCGGTTCGCACATTCATTGCATTGGGCCTCACTCAAGGGCTACATATACA
Organism: Magnolia officinalis; assembly: GCA_021015155.1. NCBI lineage: Eukaryota > Viridiplantae > Streptophyta > Magnoliopsida > Magnoliales > Magnoliaceae > Magnolia > Magnolia officinalis. Next base: position 12,103,577 of record JAJHSJ010000003.1, read on the forward strand.
CCGCATCGGGCCTCGCCATACGAGCCATAAATACATCACAATGAGCCTTATCAAATGGGCCACAAATACATCACAACAGGCAACATACCTGGGCCTCAAATACATCACAATGGGCCGCATAACATGGGACTAACATATATCACAATGGGCTGCATGACATATGCCTAATACACATCACAATGGGCCGTATTACATGGGCCTAATACACATCACAATTGGCCGCATGACATGGGCCTAACATATATCACAATGGGCTGCATGACATGGGCTGCACCAATGAGCCTCATATACATCAAGTGGGCCACATCAATGGGCCGCACCAATGAGCCTCATATACATCAAGTGGGCCACATCAATGGGCCGCACCAATGGGCCTCATATACATCAAGTGGGCTGCACAATGGGCCGCACCAATGGGCCTCATAAATGTTAAATGGGCCGCATCAATGGGCCGCACCAATGGGCCTAACATATATCACAATGGGCTGCATGACATGGACCGCACCAATGAGCCTCTTATACATCAAGTGGGCCACATCAATGGGCCTCATATACATCAAGTGGGCCGCATCAATGGGCCGCACCGATGAGACTCATATACATCAAGTGGGTCGCATCAATGGGCCGCACCAATGGGCCTCATAAACGTCAAATGGGCTGCATCAATGGGCCGCACCAATGGGCCTCGTATATGTCAAGTGGGACCACACCATCTACACCTAGTCATTTATTTTAAGGATCATTTTAGAGCATTACCAAAAAATGAATCATATCGAAAGATCATCCGGACCATACCACAAATAACAGTGGAGATATTGATTTCCACTGTTTAAGCCTCACGGTGCCACCATAACGTTTATTTTCCATCCAATCTGTTCATATGGTCATAAAGACCTGAACTAAGAGGAAAAACAAATATCGTATTGATCCGGAACTTCTGTGCACCCAAAAGGATTTCAATGGTGGACGTTCAATTCTCTACTGATTTTGCAGTGTGGTCCACCTGATAAATGGTCTGGATATAACAACATATAAATCGAGGTGGGTACCACATGATCGAACCCTCAGAATTGTGGACATCCGTGCATATGGACGGTTTGGATGTAGCACATACATCACATGGGACCCATAGAACTTGCTGACTTCATCCAGCAGATATAGCTGGCGTGAGGTACTCGAGCCACTCTACTCCCACCATCCAGTTGATTGGACAGTGTGGATATAACACACCCATCATGGTGGGTCCCACCGTCCAAGGTCTGGATGGTGTGGATCCCACACGTGTGGCCTACCCAAACCGTCCAGGACGTACGGGGTGGAAGTATACATACAACATAGGTAGGGTCCAAGGGACTTGCTGACGTCCCACATCAGCTGGTGTGAAATACACTAGCCACTCTGCTTTCAAAGCAAGTGGGTCCCCACGTGGGTCCCACCACAATACACATAAATACTATATATATATATATATATATTACTACAGGCATCGTCCATGCACGCTGGACAGATGGCTTGGATGTAATCCGCTGAGGTGGATCACACCGTCCAGGTGTGAATCAATCACGTGCATCACGGTGGTCCCATGATCGGTTTGGATCTAGTGGGCCACGCCCATCACAAGAGAGAGAGAGAGAGAGAGAGAGAGAGAGAGAGAGAGAGAGAGAGAGAGAGAGAGAGAGAGAGAGAGAGAGAGAAATCGGTGAGAAGGGGAGGGACCCCTCCACTATGGGCCCTCCCTATATATTGCATACATCAAAATGGGTCCCACCATAAGTGGGCCCTGAAATCACAAAATCAAAACATAAAATCACCCACCATTTTCATTTCTTCTTGGTCCGATGAAATCCCTAGCTAGCTCCTCGGCTTCAACTTTAACGGAAGATGATGGAGATTGGATGGTTGGATTAAGTGGTAGGGAGTGGGCCACACCAAGCTTCTCCTCTCTTTGGGAAGCCATGGACGGTTCTCTCCTTTGGGGTTGCTTGGGAGAATGAGAGAGAGAGGTTGTAAGGAGAGAGGGATGGGTGATGGAGTGATGGATGGGAGAGAGAGATGGGTGAAGTGATGGAAAGTTTGACTTTTGGGGTTGCTTTTATACTTGGGGATGGGATAAAGTAATGGGTTGAGTGATGAGTATATTTTGACAAGTGAGGTGATTGATGTGATGTTTTGGATAGAGATATATTCTCTTGGGTTTGCAAAGCGCGGCATTTTCTTGAACTGAACGTGGGCCCACATCTCCTGATCCGGGTGTCGCGTCGGCGCGCGAGACACGGTGTTGGAACTGCGGCGACGGTGCCCTTGCAAGGGTACAAGTCTCGGGTCGAGCTGACTCTAGAATATAAGATACGACTCAGGGTTGAGCCCAAATGCTATCTAGGATACGGGCCTTACAATATGCATTGAATATTTTTGGTGCATATGCCATCCATGGTGGGCCTTATAATATCAACAGTTTGGATCACTAAACCACAAGACCACTTGTACAAACTGAAGACCCAATCTTAGTGTACAAACTCTCACCTAGAGCATTGCATAATACTTCCCTATGCAAACCAAACATCTTTTAAGATCATACTCACTTCATGAAAATGAATTTTCCAACAAGATGATCCTCAGTTGGCCGGGTTCGCTGATTTTATCTAAAACAATAAGAACTGAAATGAGATATAAACCTCTCTAGTAACAACAAATGAATTTAGATAATTTGGAGAGAAAAATAAGTCTTACAAGCTTATAGCCCAACAACTTTTTGCATTGGGGGCTGTTGCAGAAAACATTAGCAATCTGCTTGTTGGTGGGTTTTATGGTCACGTTCTCGCTGGATACTGAATGGACAAGCAATCGTTATCAGTTCAATGTACATACATCATTGGATCCATGCACCCATAAGTCTATATACAGCATGATTGCTAAGCGCACACATTTTTGCAATAGAGATCCCCTGAGACAAATGGTGGCATTGTACAAGATCTAGACCATTCAAATATGGGATGTGCTCATTCCAAATATTTACAATCATCAATTATAGTTAGAAAATATGTACAAAATACTTACTTAATTTTTCCAATACCACCCATTCCAAATATTTACATTCCCGAATAATCCTGCATTAGATAAATAAAGATATTATTAACCCTTTAAAATGAGCATGATGTGAATGCATGGATCAATGCGAGTTGGGCACATTATCTTTGAACATTTAAAGATTGTTGGCGAAAATCTAGAAGCATTCTAGACATTGATTTTGAAATGCATGTTAACATTCTTGTCTACTATTATTGGGTTGTGACCGTAATGCATGTTGTGATTTGTAATGCACTGCTAACTATGTAAGAATATCATTTTCCTTGGTTTTAACTATGTATTACGCTCAACTGTAATTTCTTGCAATCCTTTACTTTGAACCTAACAATCAAACAACTCCCCCACTAATCAGTGTCCTGTAACATTTTACATGTGGCTATATGGTTGTAACGCACCGGTTTTCGAAACCTGAGTATACAACTCTTTTTTTGAAAACCCGGGTGCTAACCTTTAAATATAGCCAAAGTTGATGGTTGGAGTGGTTTCCATGCCAGGTCAGCGCATCACGGTCATTGAGTTAGCCTCAGGCACAACCTGAACCGAGTTTGGGGCTGCCTAAGCCAAGGTTTGTCATTCCAGGCCTATCGCATCAGCTGGACTGACTCCGGCGTGCTCCGTTGGGTCGAGCCTACCTCCCTGGACCCTCCATGAATGGCCCTGGGTTGCATCTGCTGTCTTGACTGGATGGCCAACTATTACACTCTCCACCGACGAACCATCACCGGCTTGAGTTGCTGGTGAGTCCGAATGGGTGGTCCATCCAGCTTCAACCTGATTCCTTGCTGCTGGACAAGGAGGGTCGAACTTACCTGAGTAAGGTCTGGTCGACCACAAAGTGGGGATTGAACGTCCACCATTAAAAGCTTCTTGGGAGCCAGAGAAGTTTCGGATCAAGCTGATATTTGTGTGTTCACTTCATTCACACCTACGTGACCTTATGAATAGGTTTTATGGTAAAAAAAAAACATCACGTGGGCCCTTAGAAAGGTTTCAACCGTGGGTGTCATATAAGTGCAGGTTCCTTTGGTGTGGTCCACTCAAGCCTTGGACCTGCCTCATTTTTTGGATCACATATTAAAATTTTCTGAAAAAATGGTTGGACGGCGGGATAAAACAGTTACATCACGGTGGGCTCCACAGAGCCCTGCCCGGACGGATTACCGTCCGGGCGGGGGTAGGACGCAATCCGCGTCCGCGCTCAAACAGACTCTATTTCGGAAATCAGCCGCGCAAGGCCATTTTCCGCTGGAAATCGTGAACTTGCACGCATGTATCAACGTTCAAGGAGGATTGTATCCTAGACGAAATCGAATGGCCGACGAGATGGACCGTTTGGATCTTCCTCATGATCAGCTCAAGTGGCCCATCTGACGATCGAACAGCGTTCGTCTTTCGTTTAAAACGCCTGCAGGTGGGAAATCAGAAAGGAAGGAAGAGACTTACTTCTTTCGGGTGTTCGGGATTTGACCGAGGCTGTGGTTATGTGTACCGCGGGTGCACGCACAGATAGTGCACAGACACCTCTAGGGTGGGGTCTACAGTGATGTTTGTAGAAAATCCACTCTGTTCATCTGATGCCACTCACCCATAGTAGCCGTTGGTTCAAAAATGGATTTGATCCCATTATCATATGGGCCACGTTTCTTGATTAGTGTGCCTAATTAATGATTATCGATAGCCTAACGGTCGGATCATTACCTGATATGGTCATCAACGTTTCTTAATGTCCTCAAGCTACTATGGATAGGCTTCAATGGTTACTTTCGTGATTCGATAGTTACATCATGTAACTAACTGTTCATGTAGTAAGTTGTTGGCCTAATGAAGCAGACTAATAGTCTGAATGTTATGTGAGTAAGTATTGTGGGCCCGTTTAACTGTGGATTGTGGAGTACGCTGATTGTTTATATATATATATATGAAATGGTACTATAAGGTGGAGTGCATGCAACCTGAACATAAGGTTGAGTCGTGTCTTAGTGTTTGGGATCATCCTGCTGGGGCTAAGGATTTGGTTCTAACTGAATGTACGGTAGATCGTCAAATTAATTGTCTAAGATCAAACGGTTATAAGAGGCCATTCTGAACTTTTGACAATAAATCTTATGATTCAAATCTTGTGATCCAACGATCACATGACTTTAATCAGCTCGATTGTGATAGTCGGTGATAGGTACGTAATCAACCTCACAATTTAATGGTCATCAGATTTGAAATCCACGAATCACGATCACATTGACTGTATCCCATGGTCCAAATGAAAGATGGTCTTATTGTACGCAGATTGATCTGAAGTCTTTAGGAGTGATATCACATGCCTCAATAGTTAGGTTCTTATATTAGGTTCGTTTTTTTTTTTTTTTTTTTTTTTTTTTTTTTTTTTTTTCTTAAAGGAAAGGTGGGACAGGGCCACCAAAATATATTCTTGGAGGAAATGTACAGCCATTCAGGCCGCCCCGACAAAAAGACTTGGGCCTCACCTATAGTATAACAACACAATCAAAAGGCTAAACGTACAATCTACCCTAACAACCACTAAGTTACCAATCCCTACGTTGTCTAAGACCAAATAACCTCTAATGTTCCTTAGAAGTGTAGTTGTCTAGGACCAAATAACCTCTAATGTTCCTTAGAAGCGTAGCACGGGACGTGAAGAAGTTGTTGTGCAGCCTTATATTAGGTTGAATAATCATATATGATCTCGAATGAGCCAGTTAAGATGGACGAATCATGAACAATCAATCAACATGTTAGTTATAGATTATGTGTTCTCACACGCACTTATGCTAAATTTGATTTAAATGTTAACAATTGAGTACTGAAAAGTACAAAGTATTACAATGGTACAATGGTCCAATCTGACACATGTGTGTGACATCCTTAGTTTATGTAGCAGTCAAACAATTGAATTTAACCATAGGCAGCTCTACAATTTTTTATGTATCATGCCCATGCATCAAGATGTAGAGTGAAACATTTTAATTTGGTGATGGGCATGATATATATAACTGAGAACAGTCGAAACAGTCAGTTCACCATAGGTTGTGTGATTTTCAAATATACGGCTATCCATCGCACCATATTTGCTTGGATGGTAAGCCCTATAGGGAGTGAAAATTTTACCATGCGCCTCATTAAAAGGCGGTAATTGATCTAGATTGTGAGATGATGCATGAAAGGGTTGTTCATGCTAAATGGCAATAGAAGCCGTACAAACTCTTTTCTATAGAAGTATCATAGTTGTATAAGATTAAACCAGCTCATTTGGTCAAACAAATTGGAAATTAAAAGGATTTAATATAATATTTTTGGGTTTTGATGTTTTTGCAAAACCATTCTACAAATATATTAATATAAATGATAAAAGTCCAACCCTTCAATAGGTGACCCAACAAATAAATAATTCAGAACAGAAAAAGATTAGCAGGTCATTCAACAAAAAGCTAGAGCTTCAATCTTCCAATTTGGAGAATTTTTAGTGCATTGCAATTTAGGGTGAGGCCCATCATGTCAACAGGTTAGATATCTGAACCTTTAATCTCTATGAGGATCATCTATCTTGAAAATTAGGTTGATCCACTCATTACATTGGCTAAACTTGTACGCTGAGTCTGTACCTGGGCCATCCATTGATTTCAATGGTGCAGCCTACCAGATGAGTAGCTTCATGGTGGGGCCCACTATTTACATAGATCAGATGTCTAAGAAAAATCTCTCCCAACAAAATGGTCATAAAAATCCCTACCACTGAGTTAGTAAAGGAATTTAAAAAGTCGACATTTTATTAATTGATCTAAATGGTTAAGATGGATTGTTGAGAGAGAGATTTTGACCTGGCCCACCATATTGAGAGTAGAGTTGGTTAGTGCCAAGGTGTGCCAAATCGAGTAAGTATCGCCCAAACCGTTACATGATACAGTCAAAAGCTGGGGATAATATATAGAAAAACGAGCCACGGTTCGGTATCAGTCTTACATAGCTGTTAGCGACAGTAACCCTTTAAGAAAATGAAAAATAAAATGTATTTACCTCTTTTCATTTTCTTTTTCTGTTTCGCCATACTGCTTTGATTTTCTTCTTCTTTTGCTACAGTGACTGATCAGTTCTCTTTTTCCATCTCCCTTCTTTATTTTCAAAGCAACCTGCATATGTGTCATTAGTGAGATAAGATGTAAAAATGAGTGTTTTTTTTTTTTTTTTTTTTCTTTTTTTTCTCCGATTGCAAAAGTGTGGATTAAATGAAACCTGGGTTCACCGAGGTGGGAGTGAGCCTTGATTATGGGGCTAAGGGTGATGTATATGCCTTAAATCCACACTGTCTAACCATTTTCAAAGCTCATTTTAAGTCATGATCCAAAAATGAAGCATGCCCAAATCCTAGGTGGATCACACCAAAAAAACAGTCTTGATTCAATCTCCACCATTAAAAACTTCATGGAGTCCACCAGAATGTTTATTTGCCATCCAACTTTTTGATACAGTCACAAAAACCTATATGAAGAGATCACACAAATATCATCTTCATCCAAAGCTTTTGTGGCTCACAAGAAACTTTTAATAACTAATTACTATTGTTTCCTGTACTATCGTCATCTGATATTTGAATCTGCTTCAATTTTTTTTATCATATTGAAAATAAGATGCCCGCGTGAATGTAGTCACGTACATCAACGTAGGCTCCACAGTCAGGGTCCCACACACCTCAACAGATCTGGGATCCAGGGATTCACCGAAGCCGTGGCCCTACAAATGATGCTGGTGCACTTGCACTAAATTCAAGCAGACCGGTGATCCTCGGATAACATGTTAGTGTTTTTACCCCAACGTGGGTCACCTTGATGTGTGTTGTAAGTGTCCATGATTTTTTTAGCCCATTTTAGGGCATAGTCCCAAAAATGAAGTAATCTAATTTTCAAGCCAACTACACTACAGGAAAAGGTGGTCATTAAATGCCTACTACTAAAAACTTTTTAGGCCCACTGTAATCTTTATTTGCCATCTGATCTGTTCTGCTGATAAGGTCAAATAAACTTGGATGAAGGGAAAACACAAATATAAGTTAGATTCAAAACTTTTGTGCTCCCAAATTTTTTTAATAGTGAGTGTTCAATCCCTACTATGTGGTCCACTTATGATTAATTTGGATCTACTTCATTTTTTGGTTCACCTCTAAAATGAGCTCAAAAAACTAATGGACATCTTAGATATACAACACATAACAAGGTGGGGCTCATGATCAGAGTAATACCCGCTAGTCTAGTGGTCTACGAAGCTTAATACATGTAAAAATTGTTCACTTGGCATGTATTAAATTAAACTAAGTATACTAAAATGTGAGAACTTTTGTTGCTAAGTCAAAATCCCAAAATCAATTTGTATGGTGATGTTAACAATTAATTTATGGACACTTGTTTATTGAAACATATCTTTATTTCTTCATCGTCCAATAATCAAACCATTTGATAGTAGGATGATGAAATACGCATAAGTTAAGATTAATTACATAAGTTGGGATCATTGGATATTTTTTATTCTTCACACTACAATAAAAATCCACCGATCTAGGGCCAATTACATAAGTGGAATGCGTGCTAATAAACTACATGAATTTGAGGCTAATTTGAGGCATTGATTGGTCCCAAATCATCGATACTATTTATCCAATTTTAATTTTAATTTTTTTCGAAAAGTTTATTAGGAAAAATGATTTCAAATGATTAAGTATACGCATTAGTAAAATGAGTGTCATAGCTTGCATGAATTTAGAAACAATTTAAGAGTATTTGAGTGGCCCCCAGAACGATGACACTATTCATTCAAATTTAATTTTAATTTTTTCTTATAATTGTTTAGGAAGAGTGATGTCAAATACATAATAATATGTATTAATGAGATGAATGTCAAACATTAAATGAATTTCAAGACTATTATGAGCAATCAAATTACTCCTTAAATCGACGACGACATTATTCATCCAAATTTAATTTTATTTTATTTTTCTGAAAATTTCTCTAAGCGAATGATTTTAAATGTTTAGAATTATGCATTAGTGTGATGAGTGCCATAACTTGCATGAATTGGTGACGAATTTGAAATCAAACTAAGCTTGCTAAGTTTGAAAAAACAAATCATCAAACAAGCTAAAATAACATTCTCACAAAAGAAAAAAAGAAAAAAAAAGGAACAGTTATGCCAATGTAAATATAGTAAAAATAAATAAATTAATATTTAGAATATTTGGACAAGAAGAAAAAAAAAAAGCCAACGTACTTAAAACCTTCTTCTTTTCTTTTCTTCTTCAATCTAAGGTTTTCTCAATAGGTTTATTAAATGTTGCAATAAGGTTTGAAGGAGAGAGCAATAGGACTTAGGAGACATGGGACTGTGGGAGAGAGCTAGATTGTTGGGACTTGAGAGTATGAGGGATTTATATAGCAAGAAGGAGAGGGAAGGTGGAGACCAGTAGGCAAGTGAAGAAGGTAGATACAAGTAATGGTAGGTGAAACTAAGACATTTGATGCTCTGGCAAGTATGAAGCTTGCTACACATTCACTTAAAGATTATACACATGTTAAATACAAATTCAAATTAGAACAACTCAAATGTGGAAACCACAGTCCCTAGGAAGCCGCAATGCAAAAAATGATTTAATCTTTAAATCCTAACCTCTCATTCATGAACACCATATTGGATATTTTCAAATTTAACCATTTAATAAATGTCAATTAATCTTCTAATCACATAATAATATATGTGTTTTTTTTTAATACATTTAAAATGATATTCATAATTTAAACAGTTCAGCTTATGTCATAGGCTGCATTTAGAATTTTTAAGTACCTACATATCATCCATCAATCACATTCTACAGTATCAATGTTTTTCTCTAGGTTAGGCTGAGTATGATATTTTTCAATCATTGAAAAGCTTGTAGTGACTCTTCCATCCTAAACGTGACAATAATGTCTGTTTTTAGAGTTTTATTATTATTATTATTATTTTAAACACAGACATCAACCCACTTATCTTTTTAACACACTTAAAAATAGGTTTTCCTAAATTGTATTGGCTAGGTATAAGATATGTTTGGTGGGTTTTAATATAGAGTTTGATGAGGTTTCGTGACTTTCTTACCTTGTCTTGAATTAGACGACTTCAAACCATTGAGTCTTCAATCTTTATTCTTCTTGGGGCTCACTAGACACTAAGACTTTTAATTTACGTTAATTGACAAACTATGACACTTTCAATATCCCCCATTGTCAATTACGTGACAAAACCTAACAAACCTTATACAACTCGATTAATACTTGAGATTACAAGTCTCAAACCAAAAATTTACATAATTTACAGACACCACAAGGCATGACTTCTTTAATGCTCCTCCTAACTTCCTACAATACCATTGTTTCTAAAAAGATAACCGAAATAGATGGTGAGAGTATATGTTTCTCTACCTTTTTATTAGTGATTGGCAAAGGATGTTAGATAAAACATAAGTGATCACTGATAGTTGAAAATATAAGCATGATATAGCATTTAGATGGAAGAAACAATTGAAATTGCGGATGTGGGCCTTAATGCGTCTAAGTGCGGAATATGACAGAACTATAGAATGTAAACTAAGTTTTAGGGGGGGGGTTAGGACCAATTAAAAAATTATGCCAATTTAAAATCCTAATTGCCTAACTTAAACTAATTTGTAATTAAACTAAGTAAGGCAATATAACTCTTAAGGTTTCCCAGCCAATAGAGGATTCAATCACATAGGCTACTCAAGATATGCAAATTAAGCAACTAGCCTATAACATAGTGAGCATGTGTGTATGGAATATGCTACTTATCAATCTTAGGCATTCATCTAATCATGCATATATAATTAACATTCAAATATAAGCATAATTAAACAGATGCGCAAATGACAATCCCAAACACAAGCATGTATAGCGGTTCGGCTACGTGCCTACTCCACTCCCGGCAGACGCACTCAACCCATGAGTATACCGGATTTCACTATAAGAGGTTTTAAACCAGGTCCACCTCAAATATTTACAGCCATACACAAGAGTAAAGGCCGTACTCCCGAACCTGAGGTCCTAATCCCGAACCTAAGATTTATGCTCTACATAAGAGCAAGGGTCCTACTCCCGAACCAACAATTTAAGCCACACAGGTCAAGGTCCTACTCCTGAACCTAAGATTTATGCTCTACATAAGAGTAAGGGTCCTACTCTTGAACCCACCAATTTATGCCACACAGGCCAATGTCCTACTCAAGAATCTAGAGTTTGAGGATAACAAACTCTTAGCTTCAATCCTAAACAAGGAAAGAGGCTAACCTATGTACTCCTAACAATGACACTAACTTGTCGGATAAAGTCCATTTTTATAGCTCCTCTTGGGTTGTTTGATTTCTGCTCTCCGTGCTTCAATCAGCTCCCCAATGCTCCCCCGATCATGTTGCTGCTACTTTGCCAAGGCTTTAGCTCCACAATCAATTTCCTTACATTTGATGCTTCTTTCAAGATGACCAAGGTGATGGGAGTGAGTTGAATCTTCTATTACTAATGAGAAATTGTTTTTCCTAGGAGATTCAACTGATGGATACTCTAAAGTATCATAGAGACTATAGATATACCTATAAGGTTGGTTTCAATACTTTAGAGAAGGCATGAAATCATGTTCTTCTTTAATAGAAGCATAAAATGCTTGTTTGAGTGATGAATCACAAGGAAGAGAGCATGAGTCTCAATGGAAAAGAGTTCTAGGCTATAAATTAGGCTGGATGCACTAGAGTCTCTTGAATGCCAAAATTCATTATTTTCGTAAAGATTTGGATGTTATTTTTATAGGAAAAAAGTCTCAACGGAACTTTAACTGCTAATTTTTAGTTCTACGGAGGAGTCTTTTGGTTGGACCGAAATATGTTCGATCGGACCGAATTAACTCTGAAACTTACTGGACAATTTTAGGCTGTTTTGGTCCGACTGAAGGTGTCATTCGGTCGGACCGAGTCCAACCGAATAGAGATAGATTTTCCTGTTAAGTTTTTGTCTTGCAATAGCCATATTTGGTTGGACCGACGCTATGATCGGTCGGACCGGAGGTTGCTGTTTTTCAATGTATGTTTCAGCAACTTTAAACCTCTAAGGTCAAATTTAAGGAGATAAGAAATATGAACTTTATGGCTTAAGGGATGATCAAAATAGAGTTTCCTCTTCGGGTCAAGATCATCTAGAGGCTATAGGGTTGTTTTGGGTCAAGGGTTAGGGTCACTAAGGTCACCTGTTTACCTGTACTTATTGCCTTGATGCTTCTGCTTTGCGGTGTCTTCGATCTTTGCTTTCCAAAGGCTTAATCGACTTTACACGACGACTCACGTGATTGACAAACCAGTGTGCAAAAATGAGTGTACTAACAACAATAATCATAAAACCACATATGGAGAAAGCATAAATACATATGACAATATCATTAACAAAATATATAGCCAAAGATGGCCAATACATAATATCCAAAAAGTATAACAACATCGCAACAACCATAATATCTAAGACATCCACTCTAACAGAAGTATATTGTCAACAAAACAAACACATCCATACATGTAACCAAATATAACTATACTGTCAAATACATGTGATCTAATCTCGGTTCTTCCAAAAAGGTACTAATGGCCGAGATGGTCAGACTTAAACTGAACACGCCCTAAATTGATCACTAGCTATCCTGTTCGGACCCCAGCGAGATGACACTATTGCATTGGCAAGAAACGAGCGTAACTAGATCCTGAGCTGTGCGCTGAAGCGCCTGCATCATCAGTTCCATGTGTGATAAGTGCTCCCCCTGTCTCGTCTACTCAGCTATGAGAAGATCGAGGCGATCATGCCATTGCATGTAGCATCGAGTTGCTGCAGAATCTAGTGTGGGTTGTCCAGATGGCTTAGCCTACTATGTCGCTCTGTCATTGGTCTGTTCGATATCAGTGGCTGCCGCAGCTGGAGCATCAGTCGCCAATGGAGCTGGAGGCAGAGGCGACAACTATATCTTCTTTATATTATCTTAAGTGATACGCGGTGCCCATATAAGAGCGTTGGATGTGGGTAGGAAACTGCACTCCCTAACTATACTGTCAAATACATGCGATCCAATCTCGGTTCTTCCAAAAAGGTACTAATGGCCGAGATGGTCAGACCTAAACTGAACACGCCCTAAATTGATCACTAGCTATCCTGTTCGGACCCCAGCGAGATGACACTATTGCATTGGCAAGAAACGAGCGCAACTAGATCCTGAGCTGTGCGCTGAAGCGCCTGCATCATCTGTTCCATGTGTGATAAGTGCTCCCCCTGTCTCGTCTACTCAGCTATGAGAAGATCGAGGCGATCATGCCATTGCATGTAGCATCGAGTTGCTGCAGAATCTAGTGTGGGTTGTCCAGATGGCTTAGCCTACTATGTCGCTCTGTCATTGGTCTGTTCGATATCAGTGGCTGCCGCAGCTGGAGCATCAGTCGCCAATGGAGCTGGAGGCAGAGGCGACAACTATATCTTCTTTATATTATCTTAAGTGATACGCGGTGCCCATATAAGAGCGTTGGATGTGGGTAGGAAACTGCACTCCCTAACTATACTGTCAAATACATGCGATCCAATCTCGGTTCTTCCAAAAAGGTACTAATGGCCGAGATGGTCAGACCTAAACTGAACACGCCCTAAATTGATCACTAGCTATCCTGTTCGGACCCCAGCGAGATGACACTATTGCATTGGCAAGAAACGAGCGCAACTAGATCCTGAGCTGTGCGCTGAAGCGCCTGCATCATCTGTTCCATGTGTGATAAGTGCTCCCCCTGTCTCGTCTACTCAGCTATGAGAAGATCGAGGCGATCATGCCATTGCATGTAGCATCGAGTTGCTGCAGAATCTAGTGTGGGTTGTCCAGATGGCTTAGCCTACTATGTCGCTCTGTCATTGGTCTGTTCGATATCAGTGGCTGCCGCAGCTGGAGCATCAGTCGCCAATGGAGCTGGGGGCAGAGGCGACAACTATATCTTCTTTATATTATCTTAAGTGATACGTGGTGCCGATATAAGAGCGTTGGATGTGGGTAGGAAACTGCACTCCCATTTGAGAAGACATATAAGATGACCGAATAAAAGATGAGTAGCTCAATTCCCCCTAATCAATAATGCGATCTGATAGAGAATGACGGACATGAGACATAAGCGAATACCAAAGGCGACACTATATATAATATCTACCATGAAAGGGGTAAGATCTACTCTATTTGTACCCCTGGGGTAGACATTTGTGGAAACGATTTAGTGGAGGACACGATCGATAGTGGTTGCTCATGTGCGATGATATCAGTGCCTTGCCTTGAACCCATGGCTCGTCTCTCCTGTTATAAAGAAACTTGGTCATTATGAACCGTACAACGAGAGATGCCAAGTCGTGACTAGGTAGCGCAGTGTTGGATAGCTGGACTCCAAGGAGGGTTGCGATGCGACCGGGTATGATCTTTATAATTGACTGTTCGACCTCTACCTCAATGGAAGGGGGCTGAATTTGGGGATTACGACAGTAAGACATAAATTCATATACCTGGTTGGACCGAGTCATGCCCTCAAATTTTAGAACATTTTCCCAACCTATAGTTGCGAGCATAGAATCTATGCCAAAGGATTGGACACACGAGATATCCCCGTTCCTTTCCAAAATCACCTTGCGACCCTTTTATTTGTCCAACATTTTAATCGGGGGTCATGGTGGAGTAGTCGGTGGATTCTCGCTTCGTGATGATGTCCTAGACAGCGAGGGTGATGGGGTTTGTCGCCTCACATGTTCAACCCGCTGCGGGGCAAGCTTCTTGACCCGTGTGGGTTGAGAAGACTCCCTTGTAGCTAGAGCCTTTCCCTTATCCTTCGACATGACATAACAATGACGACAAGGAGGATTTGAAGGAAACAAAGTTCACTAGACAGGAATTGAGTAAGGAACTGGTGGTAATCGAAAACAAACTGAAAGATTTGATAAAATACTAACAAGGAACTTGACTTACCATTGAAAATGACCAAAATCTAATGATGTGGAAGCGATTTGTACCCAATCAATGATATGAAGGAGAGGGAGAGGGATAGGAGACAAACAAACAATGCAGGAGAAGAGAAAAATGAAAATGGAAGTGCAACAGTCTTTGCGCGGGCGCTCTATATTGATGTCATCGATACTTCGATGGCATTGAAATTTAAACTTCGATGTCATCAAAGCTCATTTAATGTCATCGAAGACTGTACTTCGATGGCATCGAGGTGACATCAAGAGTCCCGTTGAAGCCGAACAGATAATTATGTAATATCAGTTTTTGCATGCTTCGACTGGATCCAATACTCAAGAGGGACGAAAACATGAGGATTGAACTTTCACAGTTTTGAAATATTCAAGAGGCCACAGAAGTTTTGAATCAGGCCAATATTACTGTTTTCAGTTCATCTTAGTAGGAATGACGTTACGAATGGTATGGATGGCATGTAAACATCACTGTAGATCCCTGGGGAGGTTTCAACGGTAGGAATTTCCCTACCCACCTTTTCCTTTAGTGCGGTCCGCTTGAGTCTTGGATCCTTCTTATTTTCGGTCTCAAGTCTTAAAATGAGCTCACAAAACGGTAGATTTCTCATAAACATCATGGTGGGCCCCACCTAGGTTTCCAGTGCAGGAACTTCCTGCTAAAGGCTTTCTCAGGAAATACACGTCCAGGGCTAGCATACCTTGTCCATAAGCAGGAATTGTTCTATCCATCGGTCAGGCAAAACTTGTATAGTGGATCCACTATACAGATGGTAAACAGAAAAATCCATCTGATCATGGTCTAACTGACCTGTAAATTGGCTTCATATTAATGGCAGATCAAAGCAGTTGCCCTACAAAGCACAAGTGATTAGGATTCCTCTTACAAATGTCTTGTAACTTTGCTTTGAAAAGCATAGGAAGCACATGTATAAGCCACCAGATATGCCAATTAATCACAAGGAGCAATGTTCGGACCACTGATCAATTAAGCCCCAATGTCCAAACTAGGCTGCCACAAAAATAAGTTTAATCCACACATCAGATGGTCCACATCTAAAATGAATGGATGGAATGACGTGACCTCATCAAATCTTGTATCTGTGAACTGCCAGCCTATTTGATTGGATGGATCAGATCAGGCACACAAAAAACCTCCCATTTGTAGGCTTTTTGCGCCCCTTATAGCTAGAGCTGAGTGCGGGACGACTCAACTCATCCAACTCGACCTAAACTGAGTGGGGTGAGTCGATCGGAACCGAGTAGACTTTGTCCATTGACTTGACCCAAAATCCATCTCAGTACTGACTCGACTCGATCCGAAACCCAACTCGTACACACACATATATAACTCTAAATTTGATGTTTCAGATCTGAGATGCAGTGTAGCTGATAGAGAGGCTGTAATTCTGACAGGTGCACCTAGGTTTTGAGTTGTGATTTCAGCCCATGGATATCCGCTACACCCGACCCGACTCGGTATCCATGACCAGGTCAGACTTGATCCAGATTAGTCCAGGCCAGACCCAGACTCGGATCGGGTCAAGCATGCTGGACTCGGTACCAAGTTGGGTCGAGTTCGGGTCGGGCATATTTCAAAACCGGATCAAGTCGCATCAGCCCTAACTCGGTCCAACTCGACTCGATGCCTAACTCTACTTATAGCCAATTAGGCTATTACTTACGAGCATAATCACACCATGTTTAAATTCTTACTGCATCATGTATTCAAGAAAACCTTGTCCAATTGTATTTTTTTTTTTATTTACTAATTTTTATTTTTAACTATAGCATTCCTCACCATTCACAAGAAGAAACAGCATGATGTGTGCGTCACAACTCTTCACCATCAATCATTTGGACCAATTGTAAAAGCCATAAAAAAAAAATAAAAAATAAAAAAATCAAGGGCTTCACCCAGCCTGATTGCACTGTTTTCATGTGGCTTCAGAAAATGAACATGTCACCTGTCACCTTCAAAGTCAGTATTTTGAAGCACTGATTGCAGAAAAGGGGAGGAAAAAAAAAAGACAAAAAAAATCTAGCATTAGTGTTCTCCAGTCAAGCCCATTATTTCAGTCCATGTCAATTTTCATGTTAGAGTGCAGTCTTCTTCAATATACCCGAGTATGCTAGAGTATGAAGTGCACATATATTTAGTTGTCCTCTGGTGCACCATTTCCTTGGAGATAATGAAGCTTCTTTAAATTCCGTTTCCATTTCTTTTGAGCTTATCAATTGTAACAAATGCTCTATGAAGAACTAGCAGACGTAGAACACACACACAGAGAGAGAGAGAGAGAGAGAGAGAGAGAGAGAGAGAGAGAGAGAGAGAGAGAGAGAGACTTCTCTGTTTTCTTCATTTCCATGTTGTAGCATGTTGAGTTCAACACTTTAGAAGGACTCTCGCAAGGTTCATTCACCACCCTCTCAAGTATCCTCACCAGTGTTCATGTTAGGCCTGTCTTTTATGCTGGAAATACATCGGCCAGCCAGCGTGGCAGCTTTGTATACTAATTTGGGAGGAAACTGTCCTCCCAGCCTCCACCGATGATAGTCAGCACCTTGTCCTCATCCCCCTAAGAAACTGAAACCACCGTTGTCTGCTGCTTAAGTAATGCCAGGCCCAACAACACAAATAAATCTCCTTTTGTGGCTTGGTTCTATCAACAGCTTTGCGACCCGTCAAAATTTCTAGGAATATCATACCAAAGCTATACACATTGTCCTCCGGTCTATATCCTGGGAAAGAACAACAACCAATTCTTCTTAGGGTGGCCAAAAAAGTAATGGAAAAAGAAACAAGTCATGCAAGGTTGTAGTTTTATACAAGTTGAGTTTCTTCAAACTAGTTTTATACAAGACAATGTATTTGCAAATGTGAATTAATGTGGTGTGCTGCAAATGGGCGTATTATAAAAGTGGAGTTTCTTCAAACTAGTTTTATACAAGACAATGTATTTGCAGCACACCACATTAATTCACATTTGGTTGTCTGAAAATTGCAAGATAGAGTTTGTTAGCAGCTTGCACGTTCAATTAATTCAGTCCATGTGAACTAGAAAATGAATTATCGATTCATTTGCATCCTTCAATCCTCATAAACAATGAGGTAAAGTCCGTTACTCAGGAAATGTTCATAAGGAGTTCCATCCCTCAATTACTTAACCAGACTAAATGGTAAAACAACAAAAGAATCCTATGGCCCAATGGAGTATTATAGGAAGGTATTTTATACACTACTGAAATCTATAGACGACGATTCTAAAAATCTCCTAAATCTACAAAGAATAGATTTTCTATAAAGCTCCTAAAATCTATTCTATATATATAAAAAAAAAAAAAACAAACAAACAAGAATGGCGTTAATTGTACAAATCATCTCTAAACAGTCTCCCTCATGTTTTGAACCTCTGTAGGTAAGAAACAGGTGGTCAACTTGCTTTTGAGCGGCTGAAAGCAGTCTCATTACAAAGCTTTTAGTAAAGATGTCGGCAAGCTGGCGGTGTGATGCAGGATAATTAACCACTTGCTCTAAAAGCTCAAACTAAACAAAAAAAAAAAAAAAAAAAGCTCGAACTGTTAGAGTATTGCGAATTAATCCCTTTATCTCATAGCCCAGGCCCCACATCTCATGGGTCAGGACCTCGGCCGAACCCCCCTCATGGGCTCGTGGGCCCCAATACTCTAACAGTTCGAGCTTCTTCTTTTTTTTTTTTTTTTTGTTTAGTTTGAGCTTTTAGAGCAAGTGGTTAATCCATTTATCTCATAGCCCAGGCCCCACATCTCATGGGTTAGGACCTCGGCCGAACCCCCCTCATGGGCTCGTGGGCCCCAAATCACATGGGCCGCCCACCCCGATTGTGTCCCCACATCCCACGGGCTACCCCACTCGAGCCCGGTGTGAAATGCCCCTGCATTAATCACCCCCGGTGAGGAGTCTTGAAAACAAGACCTCCCCTGTGGGCCCCAAATCACATGAGTCACCCACCCCGAGTGTGTCCCCGCATCCCACGGGCTACCCCACTTGAGCCCGGTGTGAAAATGCCCCTGCATTGCATTACGGTGCAAGGTTACAAAGCAAACCTTCCCATCACCAACAAACTTCCACTTGTGATAGTCTGTCTGGTTCGCACATGTATGGCAGGAATTGAAGTCATGCATGCAAAGCATTGATGTAGTTGTGGAGGAGAATGACAGGCACATTAATGAATAAGAAAGCACACCCAGGTAGTGCCAGCAGCTGCAGAAGCTAAGGGTCAGCATTTAACACAAATGTAGGGATGATAATTCTCAGCAATTGCAATACCTGAGAGTCCAGGACTTGAAATACCTTGTTGTTGAAATATCTAGGTCATCTAAATGCCCCCAATCCAAATAACCACTTGGGCAGATTTTTAATGATAAATTTCTACTACTTTCCATGGAAATAGAACACTAATCTTCATTGAATTCTGGATTCACAAACAAGTTATCTATAGTTACCATGAGAACCTGCTTTCTTTGTTTTCTTTTCCTGCATAATCATACTACTTTGTACTATTGCATTGCCAAAAGTAGAGAGGGCGGTTGTATTTATCAATCAGACCAGGGGCAAATAGTGGCAGCTGCATTTATCATATACTTAGAGAAAGTAGCGTTTGGAACATCGCATGCACATTCTACAAACATGCATGTTCATTGAATTCCCAGCATTGCCTTTTTTAGAACCCCTTGCGTTAATCTAAGCTAACCCCACTGTTACTACAAGTTGCAAGGATGGCTATACTGCAAGTTTATAAATTGGACTTCACTCATGATTGATCCCTGCATAAGCTATGTTGTTTTACACAAAACAGAGGCAACTAGGCAAGTCTCTCCATGTGTCTGTGTGTCTGATCTGTGTGTGAGATAGAGAAAGGAGTATACTATGGTTACCCAGGCCATGAATATGCTGCAGCAAGATACAAATACTATCAAGGTTATCTTAGTCTGATGGATGAACAAAAATCATCAGTTCCAAGCCAATCAATGGAAAAGCTAGACTCTTTAAACAGCCCTATGAATATGTTGCAAAAAAAATCTTGAACATGAAATTGAATTCATATATCTAGCAATAAAAGATATACAGACTTCAAACAGTACCCTTTTTGGCAAAAAATGGCATTATTTTCAGAAGTCATGCACAGAGAATTGATATAAATCCGTAGGGTGTTAAATAATCTGTCATCTTCAAGCAAGATAAAACACTAGTAAAAAAGAAAAAGAAAAAACTGATACAATCAAAACAATACAATCTAGGCCTCAACTTAATGGTCCAGACTGAATCATACAGTCTAGATTCACGATATAATAGTGTAGGCCTCTCACCTCCCCATCATAATAATCACCGCCAACAATGTAACGATCGGGCAACCCAAAACTAGAGAGCTGTACATCATAATTCTGTAGTAAAAAAGGAGACAAAAAATTACAATCAGTTATCATCAACCTTTCACAAAGTAGGGTTGCACATTGATCTAAACCCCCAAGAAAATTTCTTCAACAGCTGCCCCCTCCCTCTGGAAGAAAGATTGTTATCATTTTGCAGAAGCCTAGGGGTCGGATCATGTGGGTCACTCCAGTTCATAGATTTGGGTGTCTACAATACAGTTTCATATACAAATTGATTTGGTAATTTATCTCTAAGATGATGAATATTACTCTTATAGGTCTCATAAGCATGATATTAAAAGCATGTTGTTGAATAAATGAAATTAGAAGTCTCTTATGTCCTGATATAGATAGATATTACAAGTAAATCTAAAATAGGAGTATAGAAGCATAATTTCAGATCCGTAAAAATAGTTATCTGGATCACAATGACCCATAATCTGGATTGTTGGAGTCAGAACAGAAAACATACAGGGGTTGGCAATTAGATAGCATTGGTTCAAGGAAGAAACAGCAACAGACGTAGAAATCCAAGTTTTGACAAGGCCGACTTCTCATATCGGTCGTGAAGTACCTAGCGATGTGCAAAAGGTAATTTAGAGTTCCTTTTCTACTTGACTTGTATGCTTTTTGTAACTAACTTAGGGTTAGGCTTTATATTATTGTGTAGATTTTTTAATTTCCTTTCAGTTATTAAGCTTTTGGCATGGATTTTGTTGTCAGGCTTTGAACTATTTAGAAGCAATAAGATGATTCTTTACCTCTTCTTTTCATGCTAGTTAACTATTGCCATTTGCCACTAATGAGGAATGAAACTTTTAGCTTCGGTAGGCTAGCCCCTTGGAGAATTTATTGGGTGACTTCCCCATCAGAATAGATGTATATCTCAATCCATCATGCATTCTTGCCAACAGAACTTGACGAACCATGATGTTAGTCCCATGCACATAACGCTACAATTTACATTTGCCAGATTATGCTTTTGCATCTCTGATTGTCAAATAGAAGTTTCATAGAGAAGTCCCACATCTTTTTTTCTTTCTTTTTTTTTTTTTTTTTTTCAGAGAGAGAGAATGAATTTTATTAAAGTGCAAAAAGCACAAAAGAATACAACTACAAACTAAAACGCAAAGATAGAGGAAAGATTGGCAGGATTAACTACCTTCACAGCAGGAGCACAACCCAACCCATTGAATTTGACTTCCCTAATGACCTCTTCGAACGAAGATTTCCTATTTCGAAAGCATCTCTTGTTGCGCTCTTCTCATATGGACCAAAGCACGGCAATAAAAAGAAGATGCCACAAAGCTTTTCCAAGCTTACCCAATCCACCTCCATGCCAAGCCCAAAACAACTCTGAAATCGAGCTCGGCATAATCCAAGCTGAATGGAAAGCGGAAAGGAAAAAATCCCACACCTTCCAAACAAAACTACAATGAACGAAAATGTGATCAATCAATTCCGCAGCTTACATGCACATCAAGCACACATTGGGGATACTGAGGGCCCTTCTTTGCAAATTATCAATGGTTAAGACTCACTTTCTTCACACGAGCCAAGCAAACGACGTCACTCTAGGAGCACCGTATGACCACATCCTTTTCTATTGTCTCATAGCCTATGCAAAAGCACAGTTTTTATTTTTTTATTTTTTATTTTTTTTGTTAGATGCATATCAATTGCGCTTTACAAACTATAGTTGTTGCTTATTGGAGCATATCAAAAGCCACATCTTTTCTTCTTCTTTTTCTTTCTACAGGGCATCATTACATGCAATAGTATTGTCTCTCCAAAAAGAAAAAAGAAAAAAAAAAAAAAAAAAAAAAGGGAAAAAGAAATACACAACAATGTTCGGAGCATATAGCGAGCTATTCTTTTGCCTGTAAGCCATCATCATCACCATAAGGGCCCATTTGGGACCTTCGATTTGGAATGCATTGGAATCCAAATCACAATTACATTGGAATCAGGGTGATTCCGAATCCTCATTTTTGTGTTTGGTTGAAATGCACTAGAATCCAAATCTTTTGTTTGGACGCTTGTATTTGGAGGGCATTGGAATTCTTCGGTATATTCACAGGACTTAGATTTGATTAACTAAATAAGGTCTCACATCCCAAATTAGTATATATATATATATATATATATATATATATATATATATATATATATATATATATATATATATGTGTGTGTGTGTGTGTGTGTGTGTGTGTGTGTGTGTGTGTGTGATATTTGATAGAATGATTGTAATAAGCCCATTAAAATATATACTTTGGCTTTACCCGATACACGTGGTTGTGGGTGATTGCATGTATCCGAGGGGATTAGTCTCACTTCAAAAAAAGAGGTGGGGACACCCTATGTTTTCATATATATATATATATATATATATATATATATATATATATATATATATATATACTTTGGCCAAAAAAGAGGAAATTCCGAGCCTTGGGTGGGTCCTTGCATGCAAGGATCACAAACAAGCGACTCACTGACGTTTTTTAACCGTTCGTTTAGATGTCCAGCGTTTGGATGGTTCAAATCATTCTATTGTTGTAATTTTAGTGTTGCAGCCGATAATTGAATTGTTTTGGGGTATGATCAGTGTGGCATGTGTCCAGTGGATTAGTAGCCTAAAGACACCTTTTTTACATGTGCGACTCTCCTACCTTTAAAAATGAGGCAAAACATGCATTTCTTTTAGATTACACTAGAATCTTAGCATTTTGCTAAGATTTCAAAACGATAGATTTGACATTTTTTAACCGTTCATTTAGATGTCCAGCATTTAGATGGTTCATATCATTTTATTGTTGTAATTTTAGTGTTGCAGTCAATAATTGAATTGTTTTGGGTATGATCAATGTGGCATATGCCAAGTGGATTAGTAGCTTAGAGACATCTTTGTTATATGTGTGACTCTCTTACCTTTAAAAATGAAGCACAAAAGGCATTTCTTGTGGATTACACCAGAATCTTAGCATTTTGCTAAGATTTCAAAACACATTAAAAAGATAGATTTAAAATACCTCTGTTTCCATTTACCTCCAAATCCAGGGCTGTGAAACGTAAAAGGCAACTATTTGAATTTGAAATACACCCATTTACCACCAAATCCAAGGTGCCAAACGAGGAGTAAGATTCCACACTTCTTTTTCTAGACGTAACAAAATTCTCTCTTTTTCTTTTTCTTTTTTATGGCTAAAGGAATGGATGGAGAAAAAGAGAATAGGAAGAGAAGGGGAAGAGATAGGATGTTTGACGTACACCCTTTCCTTCCTTAAACCTTTATTTATAACCTTAATTTCACCCTAATTCCAATTAGATTACAATTAGGAGACTAGAAGAGATAGAAGCAAAAGATGATTAGAAATCCTATGCCTAATTTCTTTATAAGGTACACCGCAAGTGCATAATGGTATGTGTACACCATCAATGTTGTGTACTCCTTAGGTGTACACAAATCTATGTGCACAGTACCACTCCCACTCAAGTTAGAGCATGAATATTGTTCATGCTGAGCATGATGTTGATGCTCTTCAAGCGCACTATTGATGTGGCTTTGGTGAAGACATCTACTAGTTGATCTTCTGAACAAACAAAATGTGTATGCAGAAGCTTAGTGGCCAATTTTTCTCAAATGACGTGACTATCAACCTCAATGTGCTTTCTGCGCTCGTGAAAGACCAGGTTGGTTGCAATATGGAAGGCTGCTTGATAATCACAATGTATTGGAATTGATATCTCTTGTAGTAGTTCAAAAGTTGCATGAGCCATTGCATGGTATTTGGCCTCGGCAGAGGAATGGGCAACAACGAATTGCTTCTTACTTTTCCAACTAAGTTTCCCCCTACGAGTATACAATATCTTGTATTGCAGCTTTTAAATAACAAACAATTCGATAAACCACTACAAGATGGTACCAACAAGGTCGTTGCATAAATTGGCTAACAATTTCAACAACATACAAGATGTTTGGTCGAGTAAAGCTAGGATAAATTAGACGACCCACTATACGACAATGCATGCCTGGATGATCAAATTCATTTGATTGTCTCTCATGCAACTTATGATTTGCCTAAATAGGTATTCAACAAGGCGAGCACCAAGTAACACCCATCTCGGTTAGCAGATCAAGTACATACTTTCCCCGTTTTGAGTGAGCTACTTCAATTTCAAGGAAGTACTTAAGCATCAATAAATCTTTCATCTCGAATGAAGAGGCTAGTTTATTAACATTGTCTATCTTGGTTATGCTCGAGCTAGATAGAATAATATCATTAACATATACGACAAGAATTGTCGTCTTACCTTCCTTAAGTCTTACAAACAAAGAGTGATCAAAGGTGCTTCTTTTAAATTCGATGTTGGAAGTCGTATTGCTAGGATTTTCAAACTAGGCCCGAGGAGAATGTTTAGACCATACAAAGCTTTTCAAAGATGACAAACTTTGCCAGTCTCCCCCTTAGGCTGCAAAACCGGGAAGAAGGGCCATATATATCTCTTCACAAGGATCTCCATGTAGAAACGCGTTTTGACATCCAGTTGATGCAAAGGCTAATTATGGTTTACAGTGATAGACAGTAGGATACGGACAGAGTTTAATTTTCCCACTGAGGAAAAGGTTTCATCATAGTCTTCACCATACTTTTGAGTAAAGCCCTTGGCAACCAGCTATGCTTTATATCTATCTATTGAACCATCAACGTTGTATTTAATGCAGAAAGATTGGAAGAATGCAATAGGGAAACCATTAGGCCCAGAAGCTATGCCTTTGCCCAAGTCCAAGACCATTGCCTTAAATCTCATCACGAAGGATGGGCTCCCCTAGAGAGGCCACATCTTCCTAAGATAAGTGATTAAAATCGAGATTGTCAGAGGATAGCAAGTTGGAATAAAAACTAACAATAGAATCACAAATATTCTCTTTATCTGAAATAATTTCTCCATCAAAAACCAAGGAGGAGAGAGAATTCACATGAACTCTAGCATTGGCAATCCCACAGAAGAACTTAGTATTAAGATCACCTTCTTTAAGCCAGGTTGCCTGAGATAGTTGTCACCATTTTATTTCCTCCTCTTTGATCCTAGCACAATAATCAGAAGATAACTTATCTCTAGTAGAGCGATCTTCTTCCAAAAGAGGGCCTCCTTAACATCCAGTGCTTGGATTCCTCCTCAGCTCGTTCTTTAAATCCCGATATTACCATTATATTTTATTCATTAAAAAAACATAGTAATTTTGTGGACTTTCAAAGCAAGGAATGGAATATCGATGGGTATCTACGGGAATCATCATAGTAATAACGATAAGATAAGATGAGGATTGCTGTGATAAGCACCTGAAAATGGACCAGACTGGTGGTCATAGGCATGTGAATGTGGATAGGAACTGCCACAAGAAAAAGTAATCGGAAAGGCTAGAGTTTTATAAACAAGTTTAGTAGCAGTTTATGGGCAGGTTCTAGGTGCATGTTTGGGTTTGTTTAGGGGAATAGGTTGAAAAGACGGCTCTAATAAGGCAATTTTTGGGCAAGAATAAGGGATGTCATTGGATTGAGATGAACAGACAGATTAAAGGACATTTTAAAGGGCCCGAGTTAAGGAATGAAAGGGATCAGATATGTGAGATAGGGTAACCAACTGGGTATGGACTGGAAATGAACAGTTCTAGGGATAAGTTAAAGGACTGGTCATGGGCGGTTTAATAGGCAAAACGATGCATGGGTTTGTGGGATCTGTTTAGGAACAGTTTGGGATGAAAGACTGGTTCAGATTTTCTTCTTCGTCTTCTTCATCTTCTTTTTTACATGGTTTAGATTTTGCTCAGATTGCTGAAGATTGGGCAGGTTAATGGCTGTAGGAATTAGTTTTCAGGCTTGTGCATGGGCTGTTGTTGGGTTTAGTGGTCAAAGTTGCACAGAAAACTGAATCCACAGCAGGCAACCTAATGCAGGGGCATTTTCATACCGGGCTCGAGTGGGGTTGCCCGTGGGATGAAGGGGTACACTCGGGGTGGGCGGCCCATGTGAGGAGGGTGGCTCATGTGAGGCGGTACCCATGTGATTTGGGGCCCACGAGGGGGTTCAATCGATGTCCTAACCCTTGAGATGTGGGGCCTGGGCTTTGAGATAAAGGGATTGATTCGCCATGCTCTAACACTTCAAGCTTTTAGAGCAAGTGGTTAATTGTCCTGCATCACAACCTTAACAGAGAAAAAAAAAAATATGCAGAGAGCCGGAGGTGGAAAATCTGCAAAATATCTGTAGATAGCAATCAAATTAATAGGGAATTTGCTCCCAGCCAGTGATGAGAGAGAGAGAGAGAGAGAGAGAGAGAGAGAGAGAGAGAGAGAGAGAGAGAGAGAGAGAGAGAGTCCACTCAACCTTCAGATTCAAGAAAGCCCTAAAACTCTGCTTTACATAATGGCCTGCCTATCTTTTATAGGGATTAGTATATGGGGGACCATGTGGGACTCAAACACTTTCTAATTGGTGTAAACAACTCACTGATAGAAAGACTGACCACTCTCTCCCTCTAATAACAAACTGGACTTTTCCTATGAAATAGAAAAAATCCAAATTTAGAACTTCTAAACCATCTAGGACACACACCTAAGGTAAAATCTACGATCCATACCTACTTTAAGAATCAAGGACCCACCCCTAAGCTACATCAGAGGGTTCTAGACAGACATATGACTAAACTCAATAACAACATAAGCTGAACCCAAGACATAAAAACATAAAAGACAACCAAATTAGCATGTGATCCTCAGGCCCTGTTTGTTTGCCACTTAAAAATGATTTCGTCTCATTTTAGTTAACAGAAATTACGTATTAGAGATCATAGTTTATATAAATTATAAGTTATCAACAATCAAGATTAGCCGACCCAATTAGTTGGGATAAGGTTTGGATGATGGTGGTGGTGGTGATGGTTAGATCATTTATAATCCTCAACAAAATCCCTAATAATAATTACAGTTCACTGCAATGAGATGAACTCATTTTTAAGTGGCAAGTGGCAACCAATCAGGGCTTAAATTGATTGCATTTAATTTGCATCTTGCAAACTCTACAAAAATTGTAAACCATAAATAGCAACATCATTTAGAACAACATAACTTTTAACACAAGTATGACAATAAGAACCACCTGATTGATTATGATGTCAGATGTCTTGAGGTCCTTGTATAATATCTGAGGATGTTGATTGTGTAGAAAAGCAAGCGCCTTGGCAACTCTGAGAGCAATATTTACCCTTTTTTCCCAAGGGAGTGATTCATGGTCTCCTGCAAAAGGAATCAAATTAAATGAGAACGACAATCTACTTGGTTTAAGAAACAGTCTGTAAAATAATTGTTCCACAAAATCAAATATGTAGAAGTCGTGATCAGTTTCTATTCAAGATAGTTAACTTGAAGATGGGAAACAAAGGAGGGAAGCGGTTCAAATCGTGGAGAACAGACAAGTGAAGAAACAGTGCAGAAGAAAGAGATACATGCTGTAAACTCCAAGGCAATAAGACAAGGAACATGAGGTACGGTATTTCTAAATACAGAGATCATTGTAACAAGTAAAAATTGATATCATTGGTGTCTTCGCTAGCAGAGGCCACCTATTGTCAGTTACGACCTTACCAAGGACCTTCCCCTATGTGCCTCCTGCTCCAACTTCGGTCTCCAGATTCCCTCTTCACAGGAGCTCTCTTATTTGATTACTGAGATTGCCTATGGTATTCATGACTTGACCTACTCGCAGAAAATGGACAGAAGGCACCATGGTATGCCAAAACGGTTATGTAATGGTCATAACAGGCCTTACATAACAGTAAAGGGTTGTAACTGTTACGTGTTACAGGGCCGAAACAGTCGTTTCAGAAAAAATGGCGTATAACAGGTCCCAAAATCATTTTTTCAACAACAAAAAAAAAAGGGTTGTAACGGACGTTACAGCCTACAACATAATGGAAACAGCAGTGGCCTTACAGCCACCATTGCCATTATGGAATACCTTGGAGTGCTCCCACAAGAATAGTGGAGTAAAGAGGGAAAATCAACTTTATTAAAATTAAAAATTCACTTAGAAAAGCTTTAAAACTCCCAAAACTCACTCTTCAAAAAAAAAATCATAAAACTCGGAAAGTTATGATGGCCTTACCTCCTCCACCAATCACTTTTTACAGACCCTAAAACACACCCCAAAAATCCCTCTAAATCTTTAATTAACATCCCCCAATTATTAGATTTATTTCAAATCATTTTTATTCATCTAAGATATCGACACAACTCTACCTACAAAGATTTGGCCTTATTGTAATGGCCTAAGAATAGTAAATGTAAATCTAGCAAATAATCCCCAAAATCTTCAGAGAATAAACAACCATATAAATGTAGACTCTAAAATTGCGCCCCAAAACTAGTAATCATATGTTGGGCCCGCAGCGGATAATGAGGTTACAAGCAAATCCTATTGTAGTGGAGTAATGGCTTAGCCTGAGTCCTAACATGCATTACCACATAGCAAAATGATGGGAATGGAAAGGAAACACAGACATTGTTGTTGTGCATATTGCTGAAAAGGTGCCTATACAGATGTGACATTTAATATGTGCAGACATCACTATGACAGTTAACATGTGTATTTTAGCATAGGTGAGATAGAGATAAAGAGGTTACAAGCAGAACTTTTAGTGCAATAATGGCT
Organism: Magnolia officinalis; assembly: GCA_021015155.1. Classification (NCBI taxonomy): domain Eukaryota; kingdom Viridiplantae; phylum Streptophyta; class Magnoliopsida; order Magnoliales; family Magnoliaceae; genus Magnolia; species Magnolia officinalis. Next base: position 12,132,861 of record JAJHSJ010000003.1, read on the forward strand.
CAGTCCAAGCCAATCAACTAAAATGCATTATCAAATAGAATCAATTGTGAGGAAATGAACGAAAAGAAATGACAAAATAAGAAATAGACAGGTGTTATACTTACCACAAAAAATGTGATTATACAAACTACCCAAAGGCATGTACTCAGAGACCAATAGAAATTTCGGACCCTCAACATAGTATCCAATGAGCTTCACAAGATTCGGATGATGAAGCCCACCCAAACGGTTCACCTCAGCCTGTCAGAAAGCCATTTAGGAAGTTGCACACACACACACACACAGTAATCTGTTTAATTCCAACACAGATTTCATGCGAAATCAATCTTCCATAAATGTAAATGCAGATACACGATATATGTATGAAGAAAAAGAATGTGTGTTTGTCTTTTTCAGTGAGTCATGAATGGGTTCAAAACGGAGTCCTTAATATTTGAAGCAAAGAGCATTTTGTTGCGCCGCACGCCAACAACACAGTGGACCGAGATTCAATCTCAAGTCTCACCCACAAACGATAAACAAAAAGAAATATAAACTAGAAAAATAATCAAAGCATTCCAAAAAAACCACAAGACAAGATATACATGGAAAAACCCCAACAAGGGTAAAAAACCACGGATGCAAACTTCCACTATGAAGAAAAACGAAGATTACAAGGCAATATACTAACCTCTCCCTTGGAAGTACAAAGAAAACCCTTTGCCAACACTTTAGAATTATTTCTCATACCCTAGAAAAGCCCTAGGGACACTTATTTATAATTTAGGCAACTTTCCTTTTGCACCCTTGCGAAAACCGACTCCAAAATCTGCAGTCCGCATCAAATCCGAAAACGAATCTGCGTAACCTCGACTGGTCGAGCGGACCCTCGACCGGTCGAGCATGGGCCTCGACCGGTCGAGCACCTCGGAACCCAAAACTTGATGCTCACTGGACTTTGAGTCGAGCAGTTCTCGACTGGTCGAGTGGGCCAGTCGACCGGTCGAGCAGGGCACTCTACTGGTCGAGCGACCCCCAGATGTGGCTCCACATTTCAACATTCTCTCACTTGGAGACACATCGCCATAACCTTCGTTTTCTACATCCGGAGTGCACTACCTTCCCGTCTTCAAGCCTGAAGACCAATCAAAGTTGAACAGAGCTTCAGCTTCTCCCGTGTGACCGCCTTGGTTAGCATATCCGCAGGATTCTCACTTGTATGAATCTTCTCCAGAGCAATCGATCCATCTTCCAGTAACGAACGTATGAAGTGATATCTGGTGGCAATATGCTTGGTCCTTGAATGAAAGGCTGAATTCTTAGTCAAGTGTATTGTACTTTGATTGTCACTGTACAGCTTGCAATCTGCTTGCTTCTTACCCAACTCTTCCATGAAACCTTACATCAATACCATCTCCTTGCACGCTTCTGTAGCTGCAACATATTATGTTTTCGTCGTACTGATAGATACTATCTCCTGTAACTGAGTGACCCAACTGACTGCAGCACTACCCAGAGTAAAGACATAACTTGTAGTGCTTCTTCTGCTGTCGATATCTCCTGCCAAATCTGAATCTAAGTAGCCTTGTAGCTTGATTTCTGATCTACCATAGCACAACTCTACATCCTTAGTACCTACCAGGTATCTAAGAATCCACTTCACAGCTTCCCAATGTTCCTTCCCAGGGTTGTTCATGAACCTGCTAACAACTCCCACTGCTTGAGCAATGTCTGGCCTCGTGCTCACCATAGCATACATGAACTCCCAATAGCTGACGCGTATGAGACTTTAGCCATGTAGTCTCGTTCCTCCTGTGTCTGTGCACCTTGCTCCTTAGATAGCTTGAAGTGGTTGGCTAATGGAGTGCTAACCGGCTTAGCACCTCCCATATTGAATCGATCAAGTACCTTGGCTATATACTCTGCCTGTGACAAAACCAGTTTCTTGTTTTCCCTGTCACGCTTTATCCTCATGCCTAGGATTTGTTTTGCAGCTCCTAAATCCTTCATGGCAAATTCTCTAAACAGTTGTCTTTTGAGATTTGAGATGTCCTTCATGCTTGAACCGACCACAAGCATATCATCAACGTACAAATGAAGGATGATGTATGACGTATCAAACTTCTTCAAATAGCAACAGTGGTCAGCATGACATCTCTTGTAACTGTTTCCCGATATGAAACTGTCGAACTTCTTGTACCACTGCCTCGGGGCCTGCTTCAGGCCATATAAACTCTTTTTCAGTCTACATACCTTGTTCTCCTTTCCTGGTGCCATGTATCCTGTCGGCTGATGTATATATATCTCTTCTTCAAGGTCCCCATGAAGAAAAGCTGTCTTAACATCTAGCTGCTCTAAATGCAAGTCCTCTGTAGCCACTATACTCAAAACCATACGAATCGTAGACATTTTTACCGCGTATGAAAATATTTCAGTGAAATCGATACCTGCCTTTTGTTGAAACCCTTTCACAACCAATCTGGCCTTGTACCATTTCGAACCATCGTGCTCCTCCTTCAGTCTGTAAACCCACTTGTTATGAAGAGCTTTCTTACCCTTGGGTGAGTGACTAGCTCCCATGTATGATTAGACTCAAGAGAGTCCATCTCATCATCCATGGTCTACTCCCACTTAACCCGTGTATCCGACTGTAATGTCTCTTCAAAACATTCTGGTTCACCATTATCTGTCAACAGTAGATAATTTAAGGAGGGTGAGTATCGGACCGTGGGTCTCCTCTCCCGAGTAGACCTCCTCACAACTGGTGCATGCGGCTGCCCCATAATGCTCATGTGCATGATCATCCTGTGGCGCTGCAACACCCGTATCCTGTAACTATTCCAACTCTACGAATTCTTTCTCCTCGGCCTTATTTTCCTGCACACTGTCTTTATGCATCACTTTTTTATTGAAGATTACGTCCTTGCTTCTGATGATTTTCCTGTTTTCTGCATCCCAAACCTGTAGCCAAAATCATGTTGCCCGTAGCCTATAAACGTACACCTCTTGGACTTCGCATCTAGCTTGTTTTTGTGCTCTGTATCAATGTGAACATATGAAGTGCAACCGAACACTCTGAGATGTGCGAGGTTCACTTCTTTCCCAGTCCACGTTTCTTCTGGTAGCCAACCATCCAATGGTGCTGAGAGACTTCTATTGATGAGAGATGCGGCAGTATTCACAGTATCTGCCCAAAAGGTCTTGGGCAACCTTGTATGTAACCTCATGCTCCTGTCGCGCTCAAGGATGGTTCTGTTGATGCACTCAGCCACACCATTCTGCTGTGGTGTCCCTGGAATCGTTTTCTGATGTTTGATTCTATTTGCTGCACAATACCCCTCAAATCTCTTATCACAGTACTCTCCCCTATCAGATCTGAGACATTTTACTGTTTTACCTGTCTTGTTTTCTACCATTACTTTCAACTTCTTAAATACATCAAATACATCAGATTTATGCTTTAAGAAATAGACCCACAGTTTTCTACTAGCATCATCAATAAAAGAAACAAAATAACGTGAGCCACCAAGAGATAATACCTATGCCGGTCCCCACACATCAGTGTGTACAAGCTCCAACAGATGTGTCTTTGGAGCGCGTCCTGTTTTCTTGAAGCTTACCCTCTTCTGTTTGCCATACACGCAGTCCTCGCGGAATTCCAAGTCAATAGACTTCAGCCCTGGTAGCTTCCCTTTTGACAATAACACTTTCATCCATTTCTCACTCATATGTCTCAACCTCTAATGCCATAACTGTCCATTCACTCCAGTTGATGCAACTGCGAGTGAACTATACGATCCTGAAGTCACGTACAAAGTACCTTCCTTCTTGCCTCGAGATATCACCAAGGCACCTTTTGTGATCTTCCAGGAATCACTGGTGAATGTCGTCACATAACCGGTATCGGCCAACTGCCCCACTGAGATCAAGTTCCGTCTCAAACTCGGTACATGTCTGACATCCTTCAGTTTCAAAGTCGTTCCATCTTTCTGACTTATATGAACGTCTCCCTTTCCAACAATACTGCACGGCTCATCATCACCCAGGTATACTCTCCTGAAGTCACCTGATACATAATTACGTAAAACTTTCTTACATGAAGTGGCATGAAACGAAGCACCCGAGTCTATGACACAAGACTCATTCCTCGCATCAAGAGACAAGATCAACACCTCTGTGTCACTCTCCGTAGATAGATTCACTAAATCCTTCCCGCCTTGAGAGCTTCCTTCTTGTTTTTTGAGCACTCTGCAATCACGTTTCATTTGCCCCTTCTTACCGCAATGCCAACACCCGTCTTTGTCTTTCGGTCCCTTGGACTTTTTCCTCGACTTAGAACGTCCGTATTTATTGCCTCATTTGTTCAGCGATTTTCCTCTTCCTTCAACGTTTAAAGCATTCCCTGAATCCCCTGAAATTCCTGATGCCTTTCTTCTAGATTCTTCGCTAAGAATTAGACCGGCCACATCATCAAATTTCAGTTTTGTCGACCCTGAAGAATTGTTCACAGCAATCACCAAACCATCTCAACTGTCTGGCAAACTGGATAAGATCAATAATGCCTTGACCTCGTCCTCAAAAACAATGTCAACGGATTCCAACTGGCTTGTGATTGTATTGAACTCGTTTAGATGTTCAGCCACGCTCCCACCATTTGACATTTTCATGTTAAATAGTTGTTTCATAAGATGAACCTTGTTGGACGCTGAGGGTTTTTCATACATGATGGCTAGGGCTTCCATTAATTCTTTTGTGGTTTTCATCTTGAATATATTGAAGGCAACGCTCTTAGACAAAGAGAGTCGGATCGTTCCTAAAGCCTTCCGATCCAATAAAAACCATTCATCATCTGTCATCTTCTCTGGTTTCTTCTCTTTTCCTCCTAGAGGAATATAGAGGTCCTTTTGATACAGATAATTCTCCATCTGCATCTTCCAGAAGGCAAAGTTTGAACCATCAAACTTCTCAATTCTAGTCTTCCCTTCTTCCGTCATCACTCCCAATAAAACTAAACCAATAGCTCTGATACCAGTTGTTGCGCAGCATACCAACAATGCAGTGAACCGAGATCCAATCTCCGGTCTCACCCACAAACGATAAACAAAAGAAATATAAACTAGAAAAAGAATCGAAGCATTCCAAACAAACCACAAGACAAGATATACGTGGAAAAACCCCAACAAGTGTAAAAAACCATGGATGCAAACTTCCACTATGAAGAAAAACGAAGATTACAAGGCAATATATTAACCTCTCCCTTGGAAGTACAGAGAAAACCTTTTGCCAACACCTTAGAATTATTTCTCATACCCTAGAAAAGCCCTAGGGACACCTATTTATAGTTTAAGCAACTTCCCTTTCGCACCCTTGCAAAAACTGACTCCAAAATCCATAGTCCGTATCAAATCCGGAAACGAATCTGCGTAACCTTAACTGGTCGAGCAGACTGCTCGACCGGTCGAGCACCTCGGAACCCAAAACTTGATGCTCGCTGGACTTTGAGTCGAGCAATCCTCGACTGGTCGAGTGGGCCACTCGATCGGTCGAGCAGGGCACTCGACTGGTTGAGCGGCCCCCGGATGTGGCTCCACATCTCAACACATTTCCATTGAGGTACTGTCTCGAACCAAATAAAAGAATGTTTTTTTTTTTTTTTTTGGTGGCCATTAAATGAGATGCATGGGCAAATCTTTACCCTATTAAAGATCACGTCGTACAGAAATTTAATAACAACTTCTTTGTACTGTCCAATATTAGGTATAGAGCCCTTGTACGTGCATCCGAACTTTCTCTATGCCAGCAGGCATGAATTATCAAAGTTCTCTGTCGCGCTTCCAAGATCATTCAGAGTGAATTCTATAAGCTCGGAAGTAGTGACCATCTTTCCTGGTGACAACTTCCTGGATAAATTTTCATCAACAGCTGAAGACGCTAGTGTTAAGGATTTCGTATCTTTGATATCATAGTTGGAAATACCTGTTGAAAGATACAGAAAACTGATGTGGCTTGCTTACTCCGTATATCTGCTATTATGGTCAGAATCCCTACTGAAAGATGCCATGTTAGATCCTTCTCGTAATTGTTTTCATAACATAGGTTGACAAGACTAGCCCAATCGAAAAGCAAGCAATAAATCAATACATGAGCAGGTATGAAACAAGAAGCAAAATCAAGGTTATGCATATTGGTACCTTGGAAAACCTATGCAATGTGTATAAAGTACATGCATTCTGGACTTGTACCAACCTATATCAGTCCAAAATTCTTTTTTTACCAAAAAATTATGAATTCAGAAAACAAAGGGGAAATGAGACACTCAAGAATCTTCGTTTTTTTTTTGGTGTGTGTGTGGGGTGGGGTCTCTGTTATCTATCGAGTTGACCTGTTAAAAAGTGAGTTGCTGAGTCTCTAATCTCTAAATTTAGTGTTAAAGCATGGGACTTAATTGGTCACTTTTTAATTGTTGTTTTTACAGTATAGGCTCTGTTATACATTTTAATCAAATATCATTGGATAAATCACCATTCAAGTTGGTCAGCTCTTTCTCAGGGAAGACCTGGGATTGAGTCCGTCTTATGCAACCAGATTGCAACTTCTAGTTCTTGATCTGTAAATTCCTAAAAAGAAATGAAGAAAGGGAAAAAAAAAAAAAAAAAAAAACCTTTATACACACCAACGGAAATTTGAAACAAATCTGGATTGTTTTAATGTAACAGCAAACCTGGATCCAGATTCCTCAATAAAACCATTGCATGTGCAGAAGGAATAAAAACTGAAATTGAATGTGTGCACTTTAGAGCAGGATTCAAACTGTTCAACAAATCTGACAAAACTGCAGCAAAAATAAGATAGATTGAGTCCGTCTTATGCAACCAGATTGCAAGTTCTGGTTCTTGATCTGTAAATTCCGAAAAAGAAAATGAAGAAAAAAATAAAACCTTTATATGAAACAAATGTAGATTTTTTTTATGTAGCAGCAAACCTGGATCCAGGTTCCTCAATAAAACCACTGCATGTGCAGAAGTAATAAAAACTGAAATTGAATGTGTGCACTTCAGAGCAGGATTCAAACTGTTCAACAAATCTGCCAAAAATGCAGCAAAAATAAGATAGATTGGGAAGCGGGTTGGTACCCAGTAGCCTACTAGCTGAATACTAGTGTCCAGAAAACTCCTACCACCAAATAAACAAGACATGTTTACTTTCAAGAAAACCATTTTGTGTTCAAGTATTCTAATCATTCTGTTTATTCCATACATCGAACTATCTTTCTCACCTACTATTGAGTAAAACATTGAAGGAAACAAACAACTAGAGTCCATATAGTCTCTAACTCCTATGAAACCTGTGAACAGGCTGCATACTCAGCCCTATGGCTGTATATATGCTCAAAGGTGGGATATATAATCTGTTAAAAAGACAACTAATACTCCATTTTTACATATTCATATACATAATATATACAGATTTCTAGGCATGAATTATGGAATTATGGAAGAATCTATTGTTTCTTTCTCCCCCATAGGGTCCAAAGACCTGCCAGCAACGCTAATCTCCAACATCCCTTCGTCTTTCTTTAGCCAACACCATGCCACGCAAAGGGAAAGATCCCCGATCGATCTTGGCATTACCCATTGGATAGAAAATATTTCTAGGAATGACCACCGTAGCTTTTAAGTGTGAGAGCAATGTATAAATAAATGGTCCACCATCTCAACATCCTCCATACAGATAACGCAATTGTTAGGGAGCACCACTACACATTTCTAGAGATTGTCCAAGGTCAATGACCTCTTCCTCCCATCTTGGGTGCATTAGCCCCTCATCCATAACCACCTCCCCCCAGGTTGGGGCTTGACTTTATTATTAGATGTTGGCTCATTGTCCCTTGGCCTATAGGAAGCCCTGTGATTGTCTTACATGAAAAGTTAGCATCTCGCCCCATTGTTGATGACGGTCCTCGTGGGACACCAAATTGTCTCTCGTTCCCAATTAATTATCTCATCGGTTTTCTATGCAAGTGTATATGCATTGGACTTTTTAAAAATAACTTTGAAAGCCAATTCATTTTTGATATCCGGGTAAAGACTATTAAGATATCTTGAAATCTTTTCATCTTCATACTCATAAAACCTTGCCCACGACTCCTTGATGTATTCATTTACCGACTTGTTCCTTGACATAGATTGTGATATCTTTGATAAAGGTCATGGGCACTAGTTGCGAGTGAGAACTTTCCTTTTAACTTCTTTTTTACCTTTTCCGAAGAATTTTTTCTCTTACCTTGACGAATTCGTTTGGCTTGGAGATCATCCCACCATGCTAGTGTGTGACCAGAAAACCTGCAGCTATTAACTTCACCTTCTGATTATCCGCGACTTCCTTGTACTCTAATACATTTTTCCACCACTTAGCCAATTGATGAAATCGTCAACATGCAACCAACCATGGAATGCCAAAATTTCTACATTGATTTCAGGCTCTCTATCACCACATTCCAACAATCAAAGGATTTGATCACTAGTGTCTTCACTAACCAGGGTTGCCCATTGTTGGTTAGACTTTGGTGGGGACCTCCCCCTACATGTCCACATACTCAACTTAAAGTCTCTGGATTCCCTCCATGCCAGAGCTCTTCTACTTGATTAGTGAGATTGCCTACCGTATGCGTGAGTTGATCTACTCACTCTGTGAGTGTGAGGATCAATTGGGTTACTTTCACAAACTCTTCCTATGTCATACCCTTCGAAGCCATTAGAGGATGATGTAGAGTCGAAAAATTATCAAAGACGCACGCTCTGATACTACAATGGTGCAACCCAATTATCGAGTCGATATCTCAATACCCTAATTGCAAATTTATATATATACCGTCAAGAATAATGGAGTAGAGAGGGAGAGAACTTTATTGATATCAACATTCTTCTCTTACAAAAACTTTAGAAAACTCACACTCGGTAAAATATTTAAATGACCAACTCCTACAGCACCAACCCTTTTATAGATCTTAAATGAATCTTTAATTAAAATCCCCTGACTAAAGATTGATTTCAAATCAATCACAATTTTTTTTAAAACCAATCTAATCTTCTTTAATACAATAAAAGCCTAATAATAAAACACAAACATAGAAAGTAATATCTTCAATTATATCAATCATATGCCCTTTACATTTTCAATCACATAAATCACATCTTTAAATCAAGCCCCCCAAATCTCCCAAAAATAGTAAATCTGTAAATAAATAGTCCAAAAATCAGTACATGTTGGGCCTACGATGGACTATGAGGCTACGTCTTGTTACACCATACAGTGAGCCTATATAGGCCTAAGTAGATTGGGCCCTACAATGGGCCTAGATGGGCAAAGTGGGTTGTGTGCTTGCATCACTTATCCCAATTAATTGGGCCAGTTATATAAGTCCCATTCCGGCAAGCTACTCTATAAAGGATCATATCCTCACTCCTCAGTGAGTCTTTTCTATAGGTCACCAAGTCTTTTCTAAGTATCTCTACCCGTGGGCTTTGCGGCCTTCCACTTGACCTTTTAGAGCGTTCAACCTGAATAAAGCCACTCCTAATCGACGCAATTTGTGTTCTCCATTGCACATGGCCAGACCCACTAAGTCTAATTTTCCTCATCTTATTACCTACTAGTGATACTCCTAACTCCTTAGTTCCGTCAAATGCATTCATTTTCAATTCCATTCTTCCTCGTCTTGCCACACATCCGTCTCAACATATCATTGTTTTAAGTATGCCCATCCTCTGAACTTGTTCCTTGGCTGCCCAACATTCTATCCCATAAAGCATGGTTGATCTTATAGCTAAAGGTTCCTTTCAATTTCATTAGTATGCCACAATCATATAAAACTCTCTCCCCCGAAAAAAGAAAAATGAAAAAGAAATCAAATAACATTATGAAGGTACATCTCCACTTCATCCACCCAGCTCTAATTCTCTGAGCAGCATCCTTCTTAATCTCTCTGCTCTTCTGAATTATCGACCCAACATACCAAAAATGGTCATTTTGGGAAAGTTCTTAGTCAGCAATTTTAACTAATTCTTCGTTTCACTCCTATTGTTACTAAAATTGCATTCCATATACTATTTTTTGTTCAACTAATTTTAGAACCTTTACATTCTAAAGCATCCCTCCACTGTTATATAGCTTTGCATTTACCCCCTCCCTCGCCTTGTTAATCAAAAACTATGTCAACTACAAACAACACACACCACAAGACATTTTACTATTAAATGTATTGTTAGCTCGTACATAACTAATGAAAAAAGATATGGCTCAATGTCAACCTCTAGGGTAAGTCTAGGGTAATTGGAAACTCACTTGTCTTCCCACTGGTGGTCATCACAATTTGTTATCACTCACACATAGCCTTTATCATGTCAATATATCCTCTTGAAACACTTTTCTTTCCCAACAATAACCTTTCTTTATGATGTCCAATCTCCACTCAAAGCGTGATTTTATGATTGGGGGTTGATGGACATTTGAAGACCCAAATATTCAAATGCCTGATGGGCAATCAAGGGTGACAAACACATGATGCTTAGGATCATTTGACCAAACTAATATTTTAAGAGGGATGGGCAATCAAAGGTGGGACCCGTATGGTGGGTCTAAATCAAAGATGAGGTACCATTTGTACTATGGTCAATATGAAGCATCAATTTCCTAGCCATTGATTAGACGGCTAGAATCACCTTATCAAAATAATTTTGAGACGAAGGGGCAATCAAAGGCAGGACCCAAATGGATTAGCCATCATACCATTTGTAGTATGGTCAATATGGAGTGACAATTTCCTAGCAATTGATTAGACAGCTAGAATCACCCAACCAAAGTAATTTTGAGAGGAAGGGGCAATCAAAGGTGAGACCCAAATGACAAATGATATGGATTAATCTTTGCCATTTGAAGTATGATCTATATGGACCGTCCAATTCAATAGCAATTGATTGGACACTTAGGATCATCCAACCGAAGTTGGTTTTTGACAGGGATGGGAAATTAAGAGTGGGACCCACATGATGGATGGTCTAGATTTATGATCAGAGCATTTTTAATATGATCAATATGGAATATCCACTTCCTTATGCATTGATTAGAAGATTAGAATCAACTAACACAAGTAACTTTTTGAAACGTGACCATTTCTCTCTAATCGACCTTTATACCTCATCATTCCACACCAAGATTCCTTATATGAGGAGTTTTTTTTTCCTCCAAACACTCTTGGAACGTCTTCATTCCACATAACATTAACCACTTCATCCATATTCCTCTATCCTTCGCCCATAACATGGTTTTCTCTCCTTTTAGGGGTCGTTCGGAAGCCTGTAAAGTTTCAAGTAGTAAAAACTTTACGCCTGAAAAGAGTTTCAGGTGTGAACTGTTTGCATGTTATTCTATTTGGCTTTTAAGTGGCATTTTGTTTACAGGTAAACAGATTGTGTGTTTCGCTAACTTATAAAGTGTTTACAATGTATAAAGTAGGTATTCACACCATATAGAATTTGTGACAGTAAATCGCGCCAAAATCAGCAAATCACATAAGGATTTAATTTTTCTGGGGGCCTAACATAGTATCAAAGCATGCATGCACTAGACGGGTTGGATGTCCTCCACCCATCATAGTGGGCCCCAAATGCAATCTGAAAGTTTTTAATGGTGGACGTCCCAAATGCAATAAACCTTTTTTTTTGGCCATAGGAGAGCATGAAGGGAAACACATGATGAACACATTGAATGTACCGTACAAATTATGGTGGGCCCCACATATCACGAGTGTGTATCAACCATTGTGTTATATATGTATAATGTCTTTTTAGCTGTAAAGACTTCACATATAATCTGAAACTTGTAGTTAGTTTCAAATGATTCACGAAAACACATGCATGCGGAGAGAGATAAGCCCTAACATACAATACATAGAGAGAGAGAGAGGGATAGAGAGAGAGAGGGAGAGAATGAGATATTACATCCATTAGAGAGAGACCTGGTTTGCTCTAAGATGCCAGAGCACAGACCTTCAAATTGCCTAGAATGGTGGAGAGATGAGAGGGTTTCACAGGAATAATATGGAGTAGTGCGTCGGAAGCGGATTTCGTGGTGCCCCCGACACGACGGTTATCTCTGTAACGGAACCCATTTATTGTGGGGCCCACATAGATGTATGTTCCGTAAATCCACTCTGTCCATCCGTTTTTACAGATCATTTTAAGGTATCATCTCAAAAATGAAGCATGTCCAAATCTTAAGCGGACCACACCACAGGAAACAGTTGTGATTGAATATCCACCATTAAAAATTTATCGGGGTCCCCGGAATGTTTATTTGCCTTCCAAAGGTCACAAATCCATATCAACTTAATTCAAAAAATGTAGCCCACGAAAAGTTTTTAATTATTCAATCAACATTGTTTCTTGTGATGTGGTATATTTAAATTTGGATATGCTTCATTTTTGGAACGGTGCGGTCCTAGATTTAGATTGCTTCGTTTTTATGTATGTTGCCCTATAATGAGCCGTGAAAATGGGTAATTTTTTAGTATAGACCTGAGGTACCACCTACCTTTTTTCGATCCACCCGAAAAAAACCTAGCTTACCAAATTAGACCTCTACCTATACGGACGAACCCATAAAGACGAAAACAACTACTTTACCCTAAAAGCTGTCCAAAATTATCTTTCCGTTGGTGACATAAGTTTTCGGGCGTCGAAAAAAAAAGCATAGTAAGGAAGAGTCTACAGTGCTAATTTTTTCTGTGAAAATTGACGGACAGATGTAATGCACATGCATCACCGTGGCCCATAGTTCGTCCTTTACCAAACAATGTGGGGCCAACCCTGATGAATGTGTTTTATCCACAGCCCATTTGTCCATTTTACCAGCTTATTCTACGCTATGAACCCAAAATTGAAGAATATCAAGAGATTAAATGGACCACACCACAGGAAATGGAGATTGAACGCCTATCGTGAAAATATTTTAAATTCCAGGCATATCAAAAAACCAAACAGCATAGGAGGGAAGTGTTGGAAATTGGAGTTTGGAAAACTATTTAAATTATATAAAATTAAAATAAGAAAGTTAAAAAACTTATCAATTTGTATAAGTCGAGACGTGACGTGAGTCACTCGGCTTGAAATCGAATTTGCTCCCCTTAGACAGCATCCCAAGTGCAACAGGTTTCCAGAGCAATCGACCTCCAGGATACAATGACTATGACCCAGTCCCAGCAGTGCACTCACTGTACACGGGCTCGAACCACTTGTAGTCTTAACCCAAACTAGAAAATACTTGAACACATTTTCAAGAAGAAACCTGATTTTCTAATCCATTCAAAAATTTAAAATCAGAAGTCTATTTATAAACTTTGTGAAGACACCCTTTCACAAAGGGTTGTGACTATTGGGTTTAAACCCAAGTGATGCGACCCTTAAGTTTCAAAAGATACAACTTTTCAAAACAAAATTATAAAAGGATATAACCTTTCAGTGAAAAGACACATCTGTAGGATATTTTGAAACACTAAATTATTTTTAAATAATTTAAAATACAACAATCCCCCACATGTTTTAAAATTTTTGACATTTCAGGTTAAGATGGAAGAGTTGTGCAATGGTGCCGGTGTTACCATAGACTTGAACCGACATTAGAGTAAACATGACAGGTCTACAGGAATCAGGTGACACCATAGTCTTGAACCTGATTCCTTTTGATGTAGATCGCAAGTACATGCCACCTCACACAACTTTCCGCTACAAGTGATTCTGCGGTTCGGTGCGTTTTGGCCATGCACCATTACCTGAATTTCATGAGTGCTCTAGAGAATTCGCTTAGTGTGTAACACCCGGATTTTGCCAACCTGGGATTAGACGTCCTTAGGCAATGGGTCGATCCTAAGACCTTATCAACTTGTCAAAACTCAATCCCACAGTTCTAAAATCGCTCCTTAATCCATTTCCTTCACAAATCCCACCCTTCACCACCTTGCACTCCTTAAATTTTCAAAGTACTTGCACCCTAGACACTATCTAAACTAGCTAAGTAGTATACCTTGGATCACTTTATATACAAACTACAAAGGCCCAGGTACCACCTCAGACAGAAATCTTACAGGACTAAACCCTTTAGAATTTAAGTGAGAATTAGCTAGTGTAAACTAGAGTGCCTGTGAAATTAGTACCAATCACTTTAAATATGATCTGCAAGACCCAAAACTTGCAAAAACATTGACTCTAGGTTACCCTAAAGTTTAGGATCAAACTCATTACCCGGCTACTCTCGGGAATGACTTGAAACTTCGTATTAGGTCTAGACCGCACATCGGAAGTCCGATTAACGCGAAGTTAAGAACTAGGACCGCCTCACTGGGCTTGACAACCACCTCAGAATCAGGTCCAGTCGATGTCCCACGGCCATTCGTTTGGATCCGGAAGAGAGGGAGTGTGAAAAACACTATTCCCTTTACAAAATAAATATCTGGAAATAGGATCTGACCACCATTCGCTTGCGCATCAGTATTAAGCAACCAGACCGTCGAATCAGGACTAAATTACAACCTCGGATTAAGAAAAATTTCAGGAACATTTACATGTACTTGGAATTTCGGATCGTGGCCCACTGACCGTGAAAACTGAAAGTGGTCCGCCACGGCGATCTGGGAATCCGATCGAGTCGAAAACGTAATCCCACATAGAGTCCATGTGTGGTGAGCTTAAGTCTGACGTTTGACTCAAGGAGGGCCACCAGAACCTCTCTTTTGAGCTGGAAAAGTGACGAAATACCTATATTAGCAGTAACCCTTGAACAGGAGTCTATTTCGGTGAGTTTTGAGACTATATAAGGACCTTAAACACCTCTCTCATGGCAGCCAACGAATTTGGGATTTGAGAGAGGAAAAAGAGAGAGAAAGTAAGGGAGAAGTGGGAGGATCTCCCTACTATCGTTCCCTGCCACCACACGGGCT
>JAJHSJ010000003.1:12747931-12960171 GCA_021015155.1 Magnolia officinalis
CACATGCTCTATTGTTGTGAGCGTTAGGATGTTAAGTAGTGCATCAAAATGCCACTTTGGATGTTTATGGACCTAGCACTAGCTAATGCAGTGCATGCAAGTTGCAAGTAGTTGATTAAGGTGGGCATCGTTGTGTGTGTTCACTGAGAAAAATAAGTAAACTAGTCCAAGCTCCATGTTGTCAACTTTGTTGGGGATTTTGACCTGCAGAATCACACAAATCTAGATCTAGGATAGCAATCCAATGACACCAAGCACACACAAGAGAACACAAATTTAACGTGGAAAACCTTTGCGGGAAAAAACCACGGCACAAAGCGACAAATCTCCACTATGAAAATAGAAATTACAAAGAGAGAGGACTTACCCGATTCGAACAACCTCGAATCTCACCCTTGCTACACCCTTTAGAAACCCTAAAACCACTTTAGGAACCCTTGGAATACTTTTTAGAAAGTCGTAGCATACCCTCTTACATCCCCAATCCCGGATACACCCCTTTATATAAGAATAGAAAGAGGTAGAATTCAAATAGGAAACAAAATCCACAAAATCTGCATTTCCGCAATCGCATCTGCGGAACTTATCGATGTCATCAAAGGTCTCTCGATGACAGCTTCGATATCATCTACAGTCCTTTGATGATATTGAAACAGGACCAAAACTGTTCAGCGACCAAGGGTGAAAAATACTGTGAATTATCGATGGCATCGAGACCCTGTCGATAACAGCCTCGATATCATCTGAAACTCTGTTGATATGATCGACAGACCACCAGATAGATTTAAGACATCTGTCCATAACAATCTCCACCATGTCTTCAATCTTCATCCGTGTAGCTTCTTGTCTCCTTCTCTTATTTCTACACTATATCATAGCTTCTCTTACACACTCCGTCTTTCTTTTATGCCATCGCCAAGCCCAGAGAAGTTGCACAGAACTTAAACTTCTCTGTAGGAACATTCTTGTTGGTCGTGTCTGCCGGATTTAAATCCACATGCCCAACCATCTTTGCTCCTGTCTTCCCAAAAGAAAGAAAGAAAAAAAACGTAGTCTTCTTACCATCTCACCGCTACCCAATATTGCTTGCCGGGGTACTTACTCACAACATTGATAGCCTGTGAAATAACCGGTTTAATCCAGACAATGACATACATTGCCAACTGCATTCGAATAAGGCTCATGAGATATCCTGCTTTTCCTCATCTATTTTGGGACATGTCTTGAGGAAAACTTGAGGAGAGACGCGTAGGGAACGCTCTCCGGCTTTACCTGGCCCATCACATCCTTAATCAATACCTACACACAAGGTATTCCACCCGTGATTACCAAAGCCTACTCCTCCTTTAGTCTCAATGCTGAGAACCATCTTTGCAGCCCCCGATCCTTCATCCTGAATGTCCCACTTAACCGAGTCTTTAGTACATTGATTTCAGACATGTCATAATTGGCAATCTACATGTCATCAATTTGACTCATCATGAAGGAATCAAACCACTGCCTAGGCGACAGGTCGAACCATGACCTCCTGCAAAGACTTTTCTTAACCCCTTTAACTTCGAACCGCTCTAGTTGCTTCATTTATATTTGCTCTTCACATTCCCTTACAGAAGTGCAGACGCCACATCCATCCTTCCAGCTCAAGATCACATTAGCCAACTAGCGCCAATCACAGATCTAATAGACACCTGCTATACCGTCGGCGCAAATATCTCTGAGAAGCCGATCCCTTCTCTCTGAGCATAACCCTTCGCTACCAACCTTGGCATGTATCTATGTTGTATCCTCCTGAAGATCCACCTGCATTCAACCACTCTCTGGCCCACTGGAAGCTCCACCTGCTCTCATATGTCGGTCTGGTACAATGAATCCATCACATCGCCCATAGTCACCTCTCACTTCTCACCACCAAGCTCACCTAGAGCCATCTAAATAGAAGATGAATCCCCTGCAATATTGGAGTCGTCCATGTACCTCGCTGATATCCTGCGATCATGCCGTGTGATTCTTCTCACAGGTGGCTGCTCCACCTGCTCTGTATCCTTGTCCGTACGTCTCAGCCTTCCTGCCCTGCCAGCTCATGTGGCCATGCCCAACATGTCACACACGTGCAGAGGTGGAATCCGCTACATCCATTGCAGTTCCACCTTTTGAAGTGCTCCCGATCAACCTATACATGTTACCGAGTCGTTGCGCTTTCATGATTACCCGTGCCCCCTTAGATACCTTAAAAGCACTATCAATACCTGTGTTCTTACATCCTTTTGCCTCAAGTACACCAAGAGAAATCAGATTCTGCTTCAAATCAAGAACGTGCCGGACATCAGTCAGGGTACGCTCCACCCCATCAAACATCTCAATGCGCACCGTACCAACAACCACAACATTACAGGAAAAGTCATTACCCATAAACACCTGTCCACCATCGCACTCGCTATAACTGACGAACCAACTCCGATGAGGAGTCATGTGAAAAGATGCCCCAGTGTCTAGCATTCACTCATCCTTACGATCATCATATGGCCGCCTGATAGTGGACACAGATAAAACATCACCATCACATCCACTCGATCCATCTGACGTGACAACATTGGCCTCCCTGTACGAAGCCTCCGAATCTTCTCTCTTCGATTTAGGATTTCCATAATCCTTCTTCACATGTCCTTCCTTCCCACAATTCCAGCACTTTACCTTTCCTTTGCCTTGCCTTTTGATTTGGATCTGTAACCTGAAGAACCCATACCTTGTTAAGAATTTCTACCCATTGTAAATAGTGCATCAGAAGATGTTCCCATGTCGCCGTTTAGCTTTCTTATAGCTTTCCCTTGAAGGGCTGAGATAACGGTGTCGACACTCAGGGTTTTATTCGTGCTGCACATAGTGTCCTTAAATGACTCATACGACGCCGGAAGAGAATTCAGCAACATACATGTTTGTTCTTCATCTTTCATCACTTCCTCCATATCCAACAATTTGCAAACTAATTTATTAAAGTTGCTGATGTGAGCCTCTATATCTCCACCCTCTGCCATCTTGAAGTTATACCACTGTTGCTTCAAGTGTAGGCGATTTTTCAAGAATTTTTTCGCATAGACATCCTTTAACTTCGCCCATAACTTAGCCATAGTTTTCTCCCTCACGACGTTGTAGAGAACCTCATCCGTGAGACATAAACGGATCGATGATAAAGCTTTCTTATCAAGAGTATTCCAATCATCATCAGTCATAGTAGACTTTCGCTCCTCAAAAGCACCATCTTCGCCTTGCTTGATTAAGGAACTCATCATCTTGATCTTCCATAACTCAAAATTATTTTTTCCTGAGTACTTCTCAATCTCATACTTGCTGCTTGACATTATTACTAATCTTGTAGATTCAGATCTGTGCCCCAACCGATTGCTCTGATACCACTTGTTGAGGATTTTGACCTGCGAAATCACACGGATCTAGATCTAGGATAACAATCCAATGACACCAAGCACACACAAGATAACACAGATTTAACGTGGAAAACCCTTGCGGGAAAAAACCACGGCACAAAGCAATAGATCTCCACTATGAAATTAGAAATTACAAACAGAGTGGACTTACCCGATTCGAACAACCTCGAATCTCACCCTTGCTACACCTTTTAGAAACCCTAAAATCCCTTTAGGAACCCTTGGAATACTGTTTAGAAAGCCTTAGCATACCCTCTTACATCCCCAATCCCGGATACACCCCTTTATATAAGAATAGAAAGAGGTAGAATCTAAATAGGAAATAAAATCCACAAAATCTGCGTTTCCGCAATCGCATCTGCGGAACTTATCGATGTCATCGAAGGTCTCTCGATGACAACTTCGATATCATCGACAGTCCTTCGATGATATCGAAACAGGACCAAAACTGTCCAGCGACCAAGTGTGAAAAATACTGTGAATTATCGATGGCATCAAGACCCTGTCGATAACAGCCTCGATATCATCTGAAACTCTGTCGATATGATCGACAGACCACCAGACAGATTTAAGACATCTGTCCATAACAAACTTATATATTAGATGTTGATTATTAGTCTTACATGATAATAAGTATGGGCTATCTAGGATGACCCTACACCCAAAACCTCTTAAGTGGAATATCCTTACTAATGATTTCTTTTTTGCATTTTCTTGGTGGAATGGATTCTGTTTGTATTTTCCACCACGAGGTTCTTTTAGTACCTAGTAAGGCTTACAAAGTAAGCCAATAGGGATCAAACCTAGAGAATGCAGCTCTATTGTTGTGAGCGTTGGGATGTTAAGTAGTGCATCAAAATGCTACTTTGGATGTTTATGGACCTAGCACTAGCTAATGCAGTGCATGCAAGTTGCAAGTAGTTGATTAAGGTAGGCCTCGTTGTGTGCGTTCACTGAGAAAAATAGGTAAACTAGTCCAAGCTCCGTGTTGTCAACTTGTATATTAGATGTTGATTGTTAGTCTTACATGATAATAAATATAATCTTTAAGGATTTTTCTCTAAGAGCTTGTTAAACCAATGTTCATTCTCACCTCTATAATGTTAATAGTTTTGAAAGGTTTTGCTCCCATGATTAGTTTTTTTTTTTTTTTTAATCATCCACTAAATATTTGGAAGGAGATGGGAGATATTTTCAATATAGGTGACATATTTAAAGCATTAAAAATATGAGTAATAAATGAGGTTATTTTGCCATTGTAAAAATGCCCACAACACCTACTTACTCTCTCCATAATTCCGTGACAACCTACTTTCTCTCTCTTAAGCTCTTATTCCTTCCAGATTTATTTTAGAGCTTGTATTTTGTGTGATTTAGAATCCATTTCACAATTCCATGGAATCCACAATAATTGGAATTGTGAGTTGTGTTTAGCAACCGGTAATTAGAATCCACGATAATAAAAATATATATGTTTCATGGTCTGTAATTGGAATGCATTGAAAATGTATAATATATTCACACAAACCTGATTTCATTAAATAAATTAGCCACAATACCCAAGTTAGTATACATATACAACATTTGACATAATGATTGTAATAAGCCCATCAATAAACATACTTTGGAGTAAAAATGTGATTTTTTTTAGCACAGGGTGAGCTGTAAAAGTGAGCCTAATAATTTTGTAATGTTGAATCAATGTGAAAAAAGTGACAAGAAAAATAATAAATTATAAAATTCTTAATATCTAAGTGAATGATAAAAAAGAGAACATAAATTATTTAGAATTATACATCTCAATAGTTAATAATAAAAATTTACGAAAGCAGATGAAAAAATACAAGTTTTGTACTCAATCTTCTAAAATATTCAGGAAAAAGTCACGTCTCAATTCAGTTGGTATATGAACAAAGAACTCGGCCATTTCTTTGTTTACACCAAGATTTTAAGTGCTTTCCACCCATGTAACTCGGTAATGTCCATCACATTCATCACATAATGCATGGAGTATGGCTCAAATGCAATTTTCTCATTGGCAAAGTCCTTGTGCGTCTAGGTATAGTTATTTACGGCTTATTGGATATCCTTCATTGTGTAATTGCAATATTTCATATGCGAGGACATGTCTTCTATCTTCTCTACCAATTCTCGTATCACTATAACCTTCTTTTTATTCTTTTGTGGTCCAGATGAGGATGGTCCAGCCCGCACCCTTTCAAATATTTAATCAGTGAGTGATAAATTTAGTGACGATGTAGGATGTGCTCCGGTATAGAAAAGTTAGACACAACTATTGCATATTAGTGCATCCGAAGCATGAATCATAAGGTTCTCGGACAATTCAGAAAGTGTTCATAATATAAAGGCAGCAACATATTTAGAACAAAATCCTCTCCCCAAACTTTCAAAATAAGAAGAGAGGTTGTTTCGTAAATCTTTCGCTAAAGTACAATTATGTAGTCATTCAAATAAAAAATTACATTAACTATCTTATATTTGCAAGCAATAAATATTAATTATATTAATGCGAAAGTTAAATTCAATAAATTTAGAAGTATACCTTAACGTGTTGTGCAGCACGCCAATAACGCAGTGAGCCTAGATCCAATCTCAGGCCTTACCCACAAACGATAAACGGAAAGAAATATAAACTAGAAGTAGATCAAAGCAATCCAAACAAACCACAAGACAAGATATACGTGGAAAAACCCCAAACTAGGGTAAAAAACCACGGATGCAAACTTTCACTATGAAGAACAAAGATTACAAGGCAATTTACTAACCTCTCCCTTAGAAAAACATAGAAAACCCTTTGCCCACACCTTAAAATAACTTTTCCATCATTCACCTTAACCCTAGAATAACCCTAGGGACCCCAATTTATAGTTTTGACAACTTCCCTTTCGCATCCCAATTGCGAAAGGACTTGTGACACGAAATCCGCGAAACTCCTTTCGCATCCCAGTTGCGAAAGGACTTGCAACACGAAATCTGCGCAACCTCGACTAGTTGTGGGTGACCCCAGACGTGGCTCCACTTCTCAACAATCTCCCACTTGAAGACACATCGCCATAAACCTTTGTCTTCTTCATCTGGAGTGCACCACCTCCCTGTTTTCAAGCCTAAAAGACCAATCAAAGCTGAACAGAGCTTCAGCTTCTCCCTTGTGACTGCCTTGATCAGCATATCCGCAGGATTCTCACTTGTATGAATCTTCTCCAGAGCAATCGATCCATTTTCCAGTAACGAACGTATGAAGTGATATCTGATGGCAATATGCTTAGCCCTTGTATGAAAGGCTGAATTCTTAGCCAAGTGTATTGCACTATGACTGTCACTGTACAGCTTGCAATCTGCTTGCTTCTTACCTAACTCTTCCATAAAACCTTGCATCTACACCATCTCCTTGCATGCTTTTGTAGCCGTAACATATTCTGCTTCTGTCGTACTGATAGATACTATCTTTTGTAACTGAGGACCCAACTGACTGCAGCACTACCCAGAGTAAAAATATAACCTGTAGTGCTTCTTCTGCTGTCGATATCTCCTGCCAAATCTGAATCCATGTAGCCTTGTAACTTGATTTCCGATCCACCATAACACATCCCTATGTCCTTAGTACCTACCAAGTACCTAAGGATCCACTTCACAGCTTCCCAATGTTCCTTCCTGGGGTTGTTCATGAACCTGCTAACAACTCCCACTGCTTGAGCAATGTCTGGCCTCGTGCTCACCATAGCATACATGAGACTCCCAATAGCTGATGCGTATGAGACTTTAGCCATGTAGTCCTTTTCCTCCTCCGTCTTTGCACCTTGCTCCTTAGATAGCTTGAAGTGGTTGGCTAATGGAATGTTAACTGGCTTAGCACCTCCCATATTGAATCGATCAAGTACCTTGGCTATGTACTCTGCCTGTGACAAAACTAATTTCTTATTTTCCCTGTCACTCTTTATCCTTATGCCTAGGATTTGTTTTGCAGTTCCTAAATCCTTCATGACAAATTCTCTAGATAATTGTCTTTTGAGATCTGAGATGTCCTTCATGCTTGAACCGGCCACAAGTATATCATCAACGTACAGAAGAAGGATGATGTAAGACGTATCAATCTTCTTCAAGTAACTACAGTGGTTTGTATGACATCTCCTAAAACCGTTTCCCGACATGAAACTGTCGAACTTCTTATACACTGCCTCGGGGCCTGCTTCAGGCCATATAGACTCTTCCACACCTTGTTCTCATCACCTGGTGTCACGTATCCTGTCGGCTGATGCATATATATCTCTTATTCAAGGTCCCCATGAAGAAAAGTTGTCTTAACATCTAGCTGTTCTAGATGTAAGTCCTCTGAAGCCACTATACTCAAGACCATGCGAATCGTAGACATTTTCACTACCGGTGAAAATATTTCAGTGAAATCGATACCTGCCTTTTGTTGAAATCCTTTCACAACCAATCTGGAATTTACCGTTTCGAACCATCGTGCTCCTCCTTCAGTCTGTAAACCCACTTGTTATGAAGAGCTTTCTTACCCTTGGGTAAAGTGACTAGTTCCCATATACTATTAAACTCAAGAGAGTCCATCTCATCATCCATGACCTGCTCCCACTTAATCCGTATATCTGACTGTAACGCCTCTTCAAAACACTCTAGCTCACCATTATCTGTCAGTAGTAGATAATGTAAGGAGGGTGAGTATCAGACCGTGGGTCTCCTCTCCTTAGTAGACCTCCTCACAACCGGTGTATGCTGCTCTGCCTCATCCTGTGGCGTTGTAACACCCATATCCAGTAACTCTTCCAACTCTACGAATTCCTTTTTCTCGGGCTTATTTTCAACACACTGTCATTATGCATCACTTTTTCATTAAAGACTACGTCCTTGCTTCTGATGATTTTCTGTTTTCTGCATCTTAGAACTTGTAGCCAAAATCATGCTGCCCATAGCCTATAAATGTGCACCTCCTGGACTTCGTATCCAGCTTGTTTCTGTGCTCTGCATCAATGTGAACATATGAAGTGCAACCGAACACTCTGAGATGTGTAAGGTTCACTTCCTTCCCAGTCCACGCTTCTTCTGGTAGCCCACCACCCAATGGTGCTGAGGGACTTCTATTGATGAGATATGCAGCAGTATTCACAGCATCTGCCCAAAAGGTCTTAGGTAACCCTGCATGTAACCTCATGCTCCTGGCGGGCTCAAGGATGATCCTGTTAATGCGCTTAGCCACACCATTCTGTTGTGGTGTCCCTGGAATCGTTTTCTGATATTTGATTCCATTTGCTGCACAATATTCCTCAAACCTCTTATCACAATACTCTCCCCCATTGTCAGATCTGAGACACTTTACTGTTTTACCTGTCTCATTTTCTACCATAACTTTCCACTTCTTAAATACATCAAATACATCAGATTTATGTTTTAAGAAGTAGACCCACAGTTTTCTATTAGCATCATCAATAAAGGTAACAAAATAACGTGAGCCACTAAGAGATAATACTTGTGCCGGTCCCCACACATCAGTGTGTACAAGCTCCAACAGATGTGTCTTTGGAGCGCGTCCCGTCTTCTTGAAGCTTACCCTCTTCTGTTTTCCATACACGCAATCCTTGCAGAATTTCAAGTCAATAGACTTCAGCCCTGGTAGCTTCCCTTTTGACAATAGCACTTTCATCTCTTTCTCACTCATATGTTCCAGCCTCTGATGCCATAACTGCCCATTCACTCCAGTTGATGCGACTGCGAGTGAACTATACGATCCTGAAGTCACATACAAAGTACCTTCCTTTTTTGCCTCGAGATATTACCAAGACACCTTTTTTAATCTTCCAGGAGTCACTGGTGAATGTCGTCACATAGCCGGTATTGGCCAACTGTCCCACTGAGATCAGATTACGTTTCAAACTCGATATATGTCTAACATCCTTCAATTTCAAGATCGTTCCGTCTTTCTGATTTACATGAACATCCTCATTTCCAAAAATATTGCACGCTCATCATCACCCAGGTAGACTCTCCCAAAGTTACCTGACACATAATCACGCAAAACTTCCTTACACGAAGTAGCATGAAATGAAGCACCCAATTCTATAACCCAAGACTAATTCTTCGCATTAAGAGACAAGATCAACGCCTCTGTGTCGCTCTCCTCAGACAGATTCACTGAATCCTTCCCGCCTTGAGAGCTTCCTTCTTGTTTCTTGAGCGCCCTACAATCATGTTTCATGTGCCCCTTCTTGTCGCAATGCCAACACCCGTCTTTGTCTTTCGGTCTATTAGACTTCTTCCTCGACTTAGAACGCCCATGTTTGTTGCCTCCTTTGTTCAGCGATCTTCATCTTCCTTCAACGTTTAGAGCATTCCCTGAATCCCCTGAAACTCCTGATGCCTTCATTCTAAATTCTTGTTTGAGAATTAGACCGGCCACATCATCAAATTTCAGCTTTGTCGATCCTGAAGAATTGCTCACAGCAATCACCAAACCATCCCAACTGTCTGGTAAACTGGATAAGATCAATAATGCCCTGACCTCATCCTCAAAAGCAATGCCAACGGATTCCAACTGGCTCGTGACTGTATTGAACTCATTTAGATGTTCAGCCATGCTCCCACCATCTGACATCTTCATGTTGAATAGCTGTTTCATAAGATGAACCTTGTTGGATGCTGAGGGCTTTTCATACATGGTGGCTAGGGCTTCCGTTAATTCTTTCATCTTTTTTACCTTGGATATATTGAAGGCAACGCTCTTAGAAAAAGAGAGTCAGATCGTTTCTAAAGCCTTCCTATCTAGTAAAAACCATTCATCATCTGTCATCTTTTCTGGTTTCTTCTCTTTTCCTCCTAGAGGAATATAGAGGTCCTTCTAATACAAATAATCCTCCATCTGCATCTTCCAAAAGGCAAAGTTTGAGCTATCAAACTTCTCAATTATAGTTTTCCCATCTTCCGTCATCGTTCCTAATAGAACTAAACCAATAGCTCTGATACCAGTTGTTGCGCAGCACACCAACAACGCAGTGAGCTTAGATCCAATCTCAGGCCTCACCCACAAATAATAAACAGAAAGAAATATAAACTAGAAGTAAATCAAAGCAATTCAAAACAAACCACAATACAAGATATACGTGGAAAAACCCCAAACTAGGGTAAAAAACCACGGATGCAAACTTTCACTATGAAGAACAAAGATTACAAGGCAATATACTAACCTCTCCCTTGGAAGAACATAGAAAACCCTTTGCCCACACCTTAGAATAACTTTTCCATCATTCACTTTAACCCTAGAATAACCCTTGGGACCCCAATTTATAGTTTTGGCAACTTCCCTTTCACATCCTAGTTGCGAAAGGACTTGCGACACAAAATCCGCGAAACTCCTTTCGCATCCCAGTTGCGAAAGGACTTGCGACACGAAATCCGTGTAACCTCGACTAGTCGTGGGCGGCCCCAGATGTGGCTCCACTTCTCAACATAACGTACACACTCTGCACCGTCGGTTATATAGTAACACACTTTCAAACGTTGTCCCATTCAAATCCACTTTATTCGAGTAACATCTTCATATTGTAGTAAGTTTTTCTCAAGGTATTCGATTTCTACAATTGTTGGTAGTAAACTAGAGTTCTAATTTATTGTAGATTAAACTAATTATTGCATTATACATTATGAGTTTGAATGCATTGTCGTCACAACGATAGCCAAGAGAGGTGTGCTCCACCGATATGCCAACCATACAATTATCCATCACATTATTTCATACTTTTCACAGTCACATGAATCATTTAATGATGACATCATAACAATTTATAGTTTAAAATGTAAAATAAAGTACATTAAACAAATATATTATTCACCGCTTATTATAATACAATTACATAACAAATTTAAATATAAATCAAATATCTAGTTATCCCTCAACATTAAGAATGTATTTCTCATACACAGCTTCTGCGAGATTATCACGAAACTGGTTTAAAGTTTCTCTCAATTTTGTTTGTTTCTACAATTTGTAATTCTTTATATGACATGTCGATATCACTTTTGTCGATTCTAGTTGTTCCATGGTTACTTTCATTAGTCGGTGAATGGTCTTCTTTATCTGAATACACATCTTCGCTTCGATTTTCAACATTATTGAGAAGTGCATCATTTATATGATTTACATGTGATTATGTATGATACAATAGGCTATTGCAATCTTCACCCGTGTATCTATTGGATATGATGAAGCGCACTTCAAAATAAAACTATAATTTTAAAACCCCAAATGCTTGTTCAATGGCACTTCTTAATAACAAATGACAAAGATAGAATAACTCTTTTTTATACCTTGGAAGGATAAATTTGTTTAAATTAATTGAGATGGTAATAGACACCATGATAAGGTGCTAGGAACTTAGGATTATTAGGAAAACCCGCATAAACTAAGTAGTACTTACCGTTAGGTAGAAGAAATCTCCCATCATGTATATGTGCATATGATAGTAGACGTGAATTCGGAGCAAATTATTCCAACCCAATTAGTACATGCGTAAATCTTAAATAAAAAAGCAAGTGGTTAGAATATTTCGAGAAATGTACCCCTTTCCATTATGCCATGATCCCTGATCTTTCAATGGAACCTTTGCTGGGAAGTGTGTATCATCTATATTTCCAACATAATCTTTAAAAAATATAAAAAAATAATTCATTATTTTGAATCTCCGGAGGGATAGTAGGTTTGAGAGGTATTATAAATATATTACAAAGTCTAACAAATGAGTCCAAAACCTTATTAAAGTAACAACTATTTTGTGATTTGAGTGGACCACATGATTAAAAACATTGCATGACAATTTTTATCCTTAAAACACTTTTCGTTGGTGTGGCCCATCTGAAACATTGTTGACCCCAATATTATCCTTATACATTACTTTTATGAACCATGTACCGTATTGATTAGATTATGTGTAACCATCATAGTGGGCCATATAAAAATCAAGGGTTGACATCTCTCTAACAACTATTATGATTTTGTGTGGTCTACATGTACCAACTACCACTGTAACATCCTGAATTTTTACTGTTTTGGATTTCCAAAAATTATTAAAATTTTTTAATGTAATTGACTTATATTATCACTTACTGACCATTGGCACTCAATGCTAGTTCATACACGGGTGATACCGGTAAAGAACCGCATAAGTTTGATTAATCAACCGTAGGAAGCCCGCGAATCCACCTAATCACTTGAACATCAAGTTTAGCCCTATGATTTACTCACGTAGGGCCTAAATCTAACTGACCCATTGCTAACCAATCAAGATATTCATAACTAAACTAAACATCTAACCGAAGTCGAGTCATATAAGGCCCGACTCTTGACTAATAGACCAAATCAACCCCGTTACTCTTTTAGCCTAAAACTGACGGTTTAGAGTGATCATGACCAAATCTCCACTTCCACTAGTTATAAATAGACTACCCTATAAACATAGTTAATCCAAACCCTGATCATTGCCCATGAGAAATCTCAATACCTAATTTATTTTAAAAACGCCCCGATTTTCCAAACAAGATCTAGACTGCTCGTTGGTGGGTCATTAGTTTCAAAAATATAGAATAATGTCTGTCTCACTGGGCTTGATGTCCATCGCAGGAGTCAGACCTGAGTACTGCCCAGAACTACTCAACTTGAGCCAAAGAACGAGTGCACGAGAAGTGCAAATATTCTAAAGGAAGAAGCTGAAACTTAAGTGAATTAGGTCGTCCACTCTTATGCAAAGTTGAGGATTTCGGACCATCGATTTACGACCAAACTTTACACATGAAGTAAGGATATTTCCTTACTCATATCCGTATAGCCGCGGCCCCGATCGACTACCGGTAACCGTTGAACAGACTTCTAATCATATCTGTCGATCGGCGCACCCAATTGGCGGGCTGATCATATCCATACGTAGATCATCATTAGGGCTAACTATCCTACTGTGTATATCAATATGTACACCCCATAGTGGGCCCTATAGGCTAGAAAAACTCTCCCATAAGGTTAGTATAGTAAAAATCCAACACTTGGGACCATTTACACAAAATCTGGCATTATAAAAGGGGCTTCTTTTGGGCATCCCTCTCCCCATACGAATTTCCCTAGAGAAGGAAAGAGATAAGAGAGAAAATGGAG
The DNA here is from genome assembly GCA_021015155.1 of Magnolia officinalis. Taxonomy (NCBI): domain Eukaryota; kingdom Viridiplantae; phylum Streptophyta; class Magnoliopsida; order Magnoliales; family Magnoliaceae; genus Magnolia; species Magnolia officinalis. The sequence continues at coordinate 12,761,540 of JAJHSJ010000003.1, forward strand.
AAAGAAAAAAGGAGGAAGAGAGAAGAGAGAGTGAAGAAGAGAGGTGGGAAAGTGGACCATAGATCGAGGTGGGGCCCAAGGGGAGTCCGATTCTTGCAACTCATCACCTCTTCGTCAACAAATCCTTCACCCACAACCGGTAGAACCTCTCTCCACTGTTTGGGAAAGGTTAATCCCTCATCTCTTAAAAACTCCTCATGTTAAGGGTGGATTGACATGAGATTCTAATATGCAAGTACATTGTCTTAGGATTCCGACCGATCGACACAGAGTTCGGCGCTCCTAGGTCATTTTTCAAGTCTTCAACGATCCATAGGCGCGGACTATTATCCTTAGGTGGCCTAGCACCAACTATACTACGAGTCTAATGATTTTGATCGCTTGAATGATGTATTTGAAAATTTTAGAGAAAACCTAGGAATTGTATGTCTTGCTTGGAATTGCACGAAATGGTAAGTTTTGATTTGTTCTCACATGATGTTGTTCTTGCCTCTCACATGATTTGCTACAATGGTTGATTACATGTTCATGTCTTGTGTGATTTTCTCGTAAGGTATTATTTTGTGACAGGTATAATTCCTTAATTCTTGTGCTATTTGGTTCTATGAAGTGTAGGAAGTGCTTAGCTTCCTCACTAACCCACACAACACACTTGCACCCTTAGTTCACATCATGATTAGCTTTGCTTGGTAGAGAAATTTGATATTATATGTTGGAAGATATGAACGTATGCTTCTACTTGTATTGGGTGATAACCCTGATTGTGGCATGTTATAAAATTACCATCAACCATTGGGTTGGTTAGGAAAATGAGGAGAGTGAAGGTGGCCCCGTTGGTAGGGCTATCCTGAGGCTAAACCCATAGATTTAGGCGGGTGCGTGTGGGCGATAGTCGTTAGATTACATGGGTCGCTCGTACCCAATGTCGTCTATCGCGTGCTTGCCTGAACTCGTGTGGTTTAGCCTATTTACTGACCAACCTTGTTTGTTAACCCTATTTGCTCACTTATGTATGGAACCTAGAATACCCTACAACCGTTGTAGCCCATCAATAACCCAATTGAAGTCGATCCACCAACTCGTGAGCCGGACATGGTGGAATGGGACAATGTATCCGAGCTGTCGGCCTACGCTGGGGTGACGAGCCTCCCCATAGTGACCGTGAGCGATCTCAGTTTTCAACACTCCCCATGTTTTTGAAGTCGGGGATGGGGAACCCGACGGGATCAAGGATTGTAGTGCCCTGGCCTCGCGTGTTGAGGGGCCTTGGCATCGCAACTAGTTGAGGCATTGATATGTGGGGTGTATCAGATTTCCCAACCTATTGGATGAATGGACTTAACTAAGAACTGGGCTAACACGATCACATTGCATCGCACTAGTTAGGGTGGCGACTCGGCAGTCGAGGTCGCTCTGAGGGAGTGTTGATCATACGCAATCGTTAGATGACGTCGCTCGAGGGAGTATTGTGGAGAGGGCATGCATTATATCATCTGTCATGCGTGCGCATTAATAAGATTAGTTAGGTGTTTGTGAATGATTGCTTTTCATTAAATTCATAATATAACTGATGCTTGTTACAACTTAAGACTAATAGCACCCGCTGAGTTAATCACTCATTCCCACTCTGGGACGGTGTTTTAAAACACCAACCAGACTCTCCTGTAGATGCAGGTGATGTGGCGTATGAGGAGCTCGGAGATGAGAGTTTTGAGGAAGAGGATGAGTTGTCCTACTTCCAGTTGATGGACGGTCCTCCACCGGCCTAGAGGACGGGGTTTCGGATCGCTGAGGGTGGACTCAACTTTATTCTTTTTGGATATATCATTCTTTTTATAGTTTTGTTGGGCAACGCCTTGTGCAACCCATTTATATTTTTGGACCTGTATATATACTTGATCTCCTTCATTTCAGTAGACTTGTGTGGTTGTGCTTCATGTTCCAGGAAATTCCAAGCTGCACATTTAAACCTGATTAAACGCATAATAATGAAAATTGGTTATAAGTGACCCCGGGAACTCGGGAGTCGAGTGCGTGCACGACCCCTGATTTTCATGGTGTTACAACCACTCTCATTTTTCTTCCATATGGTTTATTTCAAATGATCCACCTGATGGTCAGAGGGGATTTTAAATAAAAATCAAGGCGTGGGCCATGTGAGCTTGGCCCCCTTGCTGGCATCCCATTTTTAAGGAAAAAACTAGAAGTGTGAGTTTACAACACCCCTCAGAATCGATTGCTTACCGTTGAAAACTTATTGGGACCACACAACAAAAAATATGGCCCATTTACTTAAAACATGTCAGGCTCAAGTTCAACCCTTTCCAACCTGATTGGCCCATATAACTTGTAAATGGGCTTATCTGATCAATCAAGTGGGTCACACATGCACAAAGAATTAGATGCATAAATGAACAAAATCAACGATCTACATTCAAAATTCATGGGTTGCGTATGCCAACTTACTTTGAAATCTCTCTATCACTATATCCCAAATTTGTTTCCTTTGTTTTCCAATGCATAGTGGGAGATCGAGGTATGTAGTGGGAAAAGATCCCATAAATAAAAAAGATCGGAAAAAATCCCATAAATAAAAAAGATCAGAAAAGATCCCTTCCTCCTTGCATATGCCAACCCCTAATGATTCCCCTTTTTGAACATTCATCTGTAGCCCCGATACCAATTCAAAGCTGAGAATAATCGATTTTAGAATTGTCACCTTCTTTTCGTTTGCCTCACAAAACAGAAAGTCTATCATCTGCATATTGTAAATGTATAATCTGAAGGTTTGATTTGTCCACCGTAAAGCCTTTTACCAAACTCTTGTCTGCCCTTCTTTCTAGCATTTTGCTATAAGCCTCCATCACTACCACAAATAAATATGGAGAAAGAGGATCCCCTTGCCGTAAACCTTTGGAAGCTAGAAAGAAACAATTCAAGGAACCATTAATCAAAATTGAGAACTTAGCCGAAGACATGCATGCCTAACTCCACTTTCTCCATTTTACCCCACAACCCAATCTGCCCAACATATAATCTAGAAAATCCTAATCTACATTATCATAAGCTTTTTCGATATACAACTCGCATAAAACCCCTTTTGATCGTCTCCTGTTACACGAGTCTATGCATTCATGAGCCACTAAAACATTGTCGATAATTTGCCTAATATCAACGAAAGCACCCTAAGTATCTGATATGACTTTTCCCAAGATTGTTCTAATCTTAGAAGCAAGCACTTTAGCCAGGATCTTGTATGGACCTCCTAAGAAGCTGACTGGTCTAAAACCTCTTAGACTCTCAGCTCCTTTTTTGGAATCGCCGCTATAAACATGGCCTTAACTCTGATGCAATAAATCATTTCTCATCGAACTCTTTAATAAAAAACCAAAAAAATCACTCCTAGTTGGTTCCCAAAATTTCTTATATAAAGCGAGTGGAAAACCATCTAGTCCTGATGCTTTATCCCCACCCAAATCCGCAACTGCCTTTTCAATCTCTTCTCCTGCTATAGGTTTTTCCAACCAAACTGCGGAATCTGGAGAAATCATCTTGAAAGAAAGGTTATCCAGGGAAGGTCTGTTCCATTCTTCTCTTGATAGAAGATCCTTGTAAAACGTTACCACCATCGATTTTATTTTATTTGTCTCATTCTAGCACTCGCCATGGCATGATTTTTATTTTTATTTTGTTCTTGTCGCCTTCTTTTAACCAAATAGCTCGTAACCGCTGCCTCCATTTGATCTCCTCCTCTCTCAATCTAGCATTATATTAAACTTCCCTCCAACCTCTTTCCTCCTCGGAGAGTTCAGATTCCTCTTCCTTTAGATCTAGACATTGGATTTCTTGCAATAAATTGACAGTCTCCTCATCTTAGGCCCCCAGAGTATCTTTTTTCCACCCACATATTTTCTTTTTTAACATCTTTAATTTATGAAATAATACGAATTCTGCTCCCCCCTGAATCGAGAAGGAAGACCACAATTCTACTATTTTATCTACAAAACCTTCTACTTCTAACCAAGCCAATTCGAAATGAAAAGGGCGAGGCTCCCAATCTTCCTCATCCGTTTCTAACAAAATCGGACTGTGGTTAGAAATAGGCTTCAACAAACCTCTTTGGAACACTAATGGATTTTATCTAACCATTCTGGCAACAACAAGAATTGGTGTAATCTAGACTTTATTGCCTTAACCTGCCCATTTGACCATGTAAACTTTAGTTCCCCCATTGGTAGATCAATCATTTCATTTTTATAAATCCATTCAAAGAATTTCCTCACGCTGCAAGTCATCCTTCCCCTGTTTAATTTTTCGTGTGGAAATCTGATAAGATTAAAATCACCACCCATGCAACATGGCAAAGACCATCTACTACGACACCTGTTTTGTAAGGCCCGTATCATAGTCCGTACTGTTCCTTAGACTCCCGCGATCCTCCCTGTCGAATTCCAGTGACCCGCGACCTGTGACCGACGTTTGTGCGCTACCCTAAGTCGCATCCCGTATATCTGAGTCGACTCGACATGAGGCTTGTACCCTAGCAACCGCGCCATTGCCGCGGTTCCAACACCGCGTCTCGCGTGCCGATGCAATACTTAGGCCAAGAGTTATGGGCCCGCGTATATTTCGAAGAAAACGCCGCGCGTTGCAAATCCCAAGAGAATCTCTACAACCCTCACATCAATCAATTAATCACAAGTCAAGTATATAACCCATCCCTCTCTTACCAACAAAGCATGACACCCATCTCTCTATCTCTCTCTCTCTCTATCCACCATTTCATCCCATCCCCTCTCTCATTCTCTTTACCATTTCTCAAGCTTCCATGATAAAAAAGCTTTAAGGAGATAAAAGATCAAGGCCCACTTCCTACCCCACATCTCATCATCTAACCCTTCAATCTTCATCATCCACCATCAAAGAGGAAGCTAATGAGCTTAGCATTCTAAGGAGCCCAGAAGAAGTAGAACTGGTGGGTGATTTTAGGATATCTACCGTTGATTTTCATTTGAGGGCCCACTTGTGATAGGACCCATTTTGATGTATGTGTTGTAAATAAAGAGGGACCCATAGTGGCGGGGTCCCTCCACTACGCCCTCTCTCTCTCTCTCTCTCTCTCTCTTTCTCTCTCCTTTTCATTTTTTTATGGTGATGATGAGGCCGTGTGGCCCACCCGGATGGACCTCACCATGAAGTATGTCCATGCCGTCCATATGTTGGACCCACCTTGCTGGGCTGTCCAGCGGCAAGCTCGCTGGCCTGTCCGTCTGGATAGGCCCAGATGAAGAGAAAAACACAAATATTAGCTTTGTTTAGAGCTACTAGTGGGTCCCACACGTGTGGACCCACCTCATGCATGTGTTATATCTGGGCCATCCATCTGCTGGACGACCAGCAGCTGTAGCTGCTGTCTAGCGTCAACAAGTTTGGTGGATCATGAGGTATATGTTATATTCAAATCGTCCATCCATTTGGCAGGTGGGGCCCACCATGATGTAGTGTTGTAACCACACCGTCCGGCCTACCGTACGGTGGGCCCCAGTAGTTGTAGCTGTTGTTGACATCAGTAAGTTCGTGGATATGATCATGGGGTATGTGTTACATCACACCATCCATTCAGTTGGCAGCGTGGGACCCACCCCACATGTGTTGCACATGTGGGGGTGGGGCCCACCTCATGTATGTTTTGTATATCAGCGTCGTCCATCTGGACGGGCCATGTGGAGCCGATCGTGATATATGGGTCTTGGCCACACCGTCCGTTTGTTGGATGGGTGTGGCCCACCTTGGTATATGTGTTTTATCCCAACTGTCCATCTGGACGTGGGACCCACATGCCACACGTGTGGTGTCCACACCGTCCAGCTGGGACGGTGGGACCCACCGTGATATGTGTGTTATATCCAAACCAACCATCCATTTTTTGAGCTTGTTTTAAGGCTTGAGATTAAAAATAAGACAAATCTGCCTATCAGGTGGACCACACTACAAAAATCCGTGGAGGATTGAACGTTTACCATTGAAACCGTTTGGGGTCACATAAGTTCTGGATCAATACGAGATTTGTTTTTCCTTTTAATTCAGGTCTTTGTGACATTATGAACAGATTGGATGGAAAATAAACGTTAAGGTGGCCCCTGTGAATTGTTAACGGTGAAAATCATTATCTCCACTGCTATTTGTGGTATGGTCCAGATGATCTTTCGATATGATTCATTTTTTGGGTAATGCTCTAAAATGATCTCTAAATATAGATGAATGGTGCAGATAGTCCAGTTAGGACGATGGGTCCCATTTGATGTATATGAAGCCCATTGTTGCAGCCTATGTGATGCAACCCAATGTGACGTATATGAGGTCCTTGTATGAGGCCCAACGTGATGCATGTGAGGCCCATGAGTGAGGCCCAATGCAATGTATGTGAGGCTCTTGTGTGAGGCCCAAAGCGATGTATATGAGGACCGATGTGATGTGTGATTCCACCATGATGTATGTAATAATGTTTATGATGGGCCATGCCTTGGGAGCAATGATGGTTTGATGTCCACATTGTAAGAGCAATGACGGTTAAATGTCCACATTGTAACCCTCACCAAGGCCCATTGCTAGGCCCATTCTCATCTTCCCTTAGTGGGCTAACCCAGACCGTTGGGCCCCCATAATTGTTAGGCCCATACTTGTTATGAGTAGGTCGTTTAGGCCCATCCTTGTTATGAAGAGAGTTCATCATCATCATATAATATACTTAGTATAACTCCATGACCCATGCCCATGTGCATCATATGTATGCTTGATATGAGGAATGATTAATCATAGCACATGCCATTGGGCGGATTATTATGGGACTCCCTGATAGGAAGAGTTGCCCATATGAGTGCGCGGTAAGCGCAGGATTGCTGTATGACTGGATAGTATGATTTATGCATATCGCATTTGTGTGATATGATTTATTATGCCCTAGCGACATCAGGGCTATAGCCTTCACAAGCATATCGTGGATGACAGGATTGGACACCGTAAATACTATAACTAGCATCGGGGCGTCATAGATGTCCCTAAGTAAAACTTATAAACCCGATGGTACCAGAGGATGACTCCATCATCGAGACCAAGTGGATACATGAGCGCACGAGGGCCGTACACCAGTAGGCCGCGTCTTTCACTGTGTCGTGGTTGTTTGGAAGGGGGTGTGGCCTTATCCACCCTAGGATAGGGGGCAATGCTAGGCTGAGTCTGACCAGCTCGTAATGGGTCCGCTATCGACGAGTCGGGCCGATATTGGTAGATGGATAGTGAGGTATCTTCCACTTGTATCGTTGCGCGTCCAGTGGGTGGCGATATGGTGTATAGTGTACTAAACCCCGGTGATATATATATATATATATATATATATATATATATATATATTCCAGAGATAAATTGTATTAATATAAAGATTCATATGAGATTTGGTATGCTTGAGTTGCACCTCGCATATGACATTGGCCCTGTAGGCCTTGCATCGCATAGCCTTGGTATGGCCGATAGCACTCATGCTTCGCATCGCATAGCTTGGTATGGCCGATATCATTCATGCCTTGCACCGCATAGCCTTGGTACGACTGATGACATTTATGGACTTACCAGCAGTTTTGCATTACTTTGATATTGCATACTTGCATTGCTACCTTGCGCACACACTTTCACCATCCTCTAAGCTTTCTATAAGCTTATGCACGATTGATGCGTGCAGGTAACGTTAGGCTATAACTGAGCAGGAGCAGGAACGTGCCGCAAAACTTCTGGAGTTTTGTTATTATTATCATTGTATTTTCCTTTATGCGCATTGTACTTAAAGTTTTTTATTATAGAGGAAATGTGATGGAGTTGTTGGTTGTTGTTTATGGGTTATGTTTATGGTTATGTTTATTACGAATCAAATTCATGTTCAAAATCCTCCTTGTAGGATCCCAGGATCGGAACCTGGTATATGGGTGCTACGAGCTGAGAATGGGGTACTTCGGAGGTTGTCGGCGCCAGATTTGGCGATCGAGAATTTTGTGAGCCTGGTTTCTGAGTTTGGGGTGTGACATGTTTAGTTCCTCCCATATTCTTATCTTTTACGCAGCCTAGTTGGCATAGACAACCATGAATACCCACCTAAACCCATTGAAACTTCTTTCAACAGCAACGATCCTTAAGAAATTGCTTACTATGTGTAGAGAAATCATCGACTTTGTGAGTACTACATATAATTCTCTGCTAGTGTTTCACATGTTTAGAGAAATTTAATCTATGCAAAAGGCTAGGCCTAGCACAAAGACACGCCGACTCTATTGAAAGTTAGAGTATAGGGTCAGTTGGTGATCCAATCAACTCTAGTTGTGGGATTATATTCAAGGTGAAAATGGCTTAGTGTGATTATATTACGGATGCAAATGGCTTAAGTTAACCCAACGAATCATTGGATCTGACCTGACAATAAGGCCCTGTTTGTTAACGCTGAATTTTTGTACTTAACGCGGAATTTCGAAAATATTTCATGTTTAGTGGTGTTTGTCAACGCATAAGAAGGAAAGCGCTCCGCGATTTTATGTTGAAAATTTTCCGTGATTGGAGTCCTTTACGTTGAAAATTTTCCGTGATGGGAGTATAGCTTAATGGGGAATGGAGAATGTGCTCTGTGATTATTATTATTTTTAATCCAAAATTATCCTTTGCGACAGAGATTTTCTCCCTTGGGTTATACACATCCCAACTTTTAACATGGGGCACTTCTCTAAGCCCACCATGATATATGTGTTTCATCCATTTTTTAAGATCATTTTAGGGCTCGATACCAAAAATGAGAGCAATATAAATCTCAGGTGGACCACACCATAGGAAAAAAATAGTGACTGGATATCCACCATTAAAATTCTCCTAAGGCCCAATGTATTTTTTATTTGACATCCAATCTGTTGATTAGATCATATAGACCCAGATGAATGGAAAAAAACAAAGATCAGCTTGATCCAAAACTTTTATGGCCCCCAAAAAGTTTTTAATGGTCGACGTTCATTTAACACTGTTTTCCTGTAATGGGGCCCACCTGAGATTGGGATATACCTCGTTTTTGGTCTCATACCATAAAATGATCTAGAAACATAGATGGATGGCATGGATGAAACACATACATCATGGTGGGGCCCACACATACATCATGTTGGATGAAACTCATACATCTGTTTCCGCGGACGCGGATTGGATACCGAGAGGTTGAGCAGCCAGACTCGCTACTGAAGTGATGTCACTAAGTTATGTGGGGCCCATCATGATGTATGTTTTGTATCCACGCCGTCCATCCATTTGGAAATATAGTTTTAGGTAGAGGTGCAAGGAATGAGTCAAATCCAAAGCTCCAATGGACCTCACCACAGAAAACAGTGGGGAGAGTGACGTCCACCATTAAAAACTTAAATAGGCCACAAAAGTTTTTGATCAAGCTGATATTTGTTTTTTTCCCTTCTTTCATGTCTGTGTTAACTTGTGAACAGGTTGGATTTCAAATATAAATCACGGTGAGCATTAGAAGGTTTCAACAATAGGCATCAATCTCCCCACTTTTTTTTTTTTTTTTTTTTTTTTTGTGGTGGGTCAACTACATATTTGGATTTGCCTCATTCTTTAACTCATGCCCCAAAATTAAATCTGCAAATAGATGGACGGTGTAGATAAAGCACATACATCATAGTGGGGCCCACATACATCACCGTGGGCCCACAAAACTTGGTGACGTCACTTCGGTAGTGAATCTCGCTATTCAACCTGTCAGTAGCTAATCCGGGAAGAGGATTGGCTGGTGTACCACACACCAGCTATATAGCTGATGTAGGTATGTGTCGTGCGAAGACGAGCACTGACGCTCCTCCAGCTCCGAGTTGTACGAACGGTTCAAAGGAGATCAAAGATACATGGGCCCCACAGTGACGCATTTATGATATCTACACCGTTTATCTATTTTTAGAGATCATTTTAAAGCATTATCCAAAAAACGAATCATATCTAAAGATCATCTTGACCACACCACAAAAAGCAGCGAAGATAATGATTTTCACTGTTAAACATTTTGTAGGGCCCACCATAACGTTTATTTTCCATCTAATCTGTTTGTAAGATCACAAAGACCTGAATGGAGATGGAAAACAAATTTCATATTGATCCAAAACTTCTGTGACCCCAGAATGGGTTTCAATGGTAGACGTTCAATCTCCCACTGCTTTTTTCAGTGTGGTCCACTTGATAGTTATATCTATCTTATTTTTCATCTCAAGCCTTAAGACAAGCTTGCCAAATGAATGGACGGTTTGGATATAACACATACTTCATAATCAAACCCACAAAACTTGCTGACGTCAATATAACAACTATATATATATATATATATAATATATATATGGAAAAGGTACTATGCGCTCGAGCTGATGGGACCGTCCCATGAGGTCGAGCTGTGTGGGCCCCACCGTGATGCGTTTCGAACATCTTCCCCATCAGTTAGATGCACCATCCATCGTGGGCCTAGGTCTCAAAAATCAAGTGAATCCGTGACTTGTGTGGGCCACACCACATACAGAAGTTGAGAGGGGCCGTGCACCATTAAAACATTCATAATCATTTTTTGGGCCCACCAAGATGTGGTTTGCAAATCCAGCCCATCCATTATGTGTGTCCCATTTGGATGAGGGTTTAGACCAAGTTTGAGCAACATTCAAAACTCAGGTGGGCCCCACCAAGTGCTTTGATATGTTTTTGGCATGTCTTCACAAGCTTTTAGATGGTATGGCCCACCTGAGTTCTATATACGGCTGATTTTTGGGATATCCCATAATTTAAAGGGGACCCATCAAATGCACGGTGTTGATGGTCGACACGCATCACGATGGGGCCCACACAGCTCGACCTCACGGGAGCTTATCATGAGGTCGAGCGCATAGTACATTTTCCCATATATATATATATATATATATATATATATATATGGTGTGAGGTACACTGGCCAATCCGCATCCAAGTAGAATGTGGATTGGCTGGTGTACCTCACACCAGCTATACAACTGTTATATTGACGCCGGTAAGTTCTGTAGGTCCCATCATGAGGTATGTGTTATATCCAAACCGTTCATCCATTTGGTGAGTTCATATTAAGGCTTGAGACGAAAAATAAGACATCGAACTATCAAGGTGGGCCTTATTTGAAGGTTTTGTTGCTACCGGTGCTCAACACTACACATGACACATAGTGACAATCTTCCAATTAAGAGGAATTGGGTGCTTATGAATAATGATATTTTAGTTTTCTATTAAGTATTTTAGTTTATTTGAATTAAATATAATGATTTTATTTTCATTTAATAAAAAATAATTCCTTTATAATGTAAAACATTTCCAAACGGAAGATAGGGGCAAATGTGTCAAATTAACATATTTCAAACATTTAAGATGTTTGTTAACAAACAAGTTGTTTTAATTTTAGTACTTAATTTTCAGACGTCAACCATAATTATCAAACAAGTTTTTTGACTTCAGATTTCAGATTCAAGCTTAAGATTTCAGATTCAAACTTCAGATTTCAGATTCGGTCTTTAGACTTTAGATTTAACAAATGGGGCCTAAGTCAGTTTATGTCAAAATTTTGGACCCACATAGCAAATCCGAGTCCAAAAGTTCGACCTGCATTAAATGGGTTGAGTCTAGAACCTTCACCCAACTAGACTTAGTTTTTAAATGGGTCCAATTTGGACCATTCTAAAATGGACCTAACCCAGATCCAATCCAGCACGATCTAGACCCATGCCAAACCCAACCCTTGAGATAAATTGATAAGGACTTCACATCACATACACCCTTACGTACGTATCAGAGGAGGAGGCGGGCCACATCGATTTCTATGTGGCTAGGCGAGTACCCGTGATCGTGCTGAAGAACCCATGTGCACATGCAAGCATATGGAAGACCCTGCACTGGGAAGATGCACATGAGCTATTTTATGGAGTGATCCAGACCGTTGGATTAGAGGGACGTGACGATTTGGCCATTGGATTGCATGGATTACATGATCGGGCCATTGATCGTTGATCGTCCACATCAGTTTTAGACTTTATCATGTTTTAGAATTTAGTTTTTTATTATTTTATATTTGGACACATCATGAGTGTTTTGGCTGATTTTATTTAGACCAGGTCTATTTTTGTTAAGATTCACAAGACAGGGGGATTATTGTAAATTTTGAAACTTCTTGGATCTATAAAAAGATGGAGGGCGTGTGATGTCTCTCTCAATGGATTTTGTGATTTAAAAAAAAAGAAAGAGAAAAGTTCTCGTTTTCTTCTTCCATCTTCACGCGATTTGAAGAAACTTCCATGCGATTTGAAAGGAAGATTGGTGTGAGGCTGATCTTTATCAACGGAGGTGTGAGGTCTCCGTCTATCCCCACACCGTCATCTTTTTTCTCCCTCATCCAAGTATTTTCTTCGGGTTCTTCATTCTCCCCATTACAGTCTTCATCTTCTCCCAAACCCAACATTTGCATACCCATTCACAATCCAAACCCTAACCAACCTAAGCCCATCCTCCCACACCATACGTGTGACTGTACGACCAAACGTGTGAATCCCACCTGCCCCTTTTGGTTTCCCACCACCATCATAAAAAACTCTTTCTTCCATCCCCGAAACCCTAACCCTAAATCTAAAATTCATAATTTTCTCACTTTCCCAAATTACCAAAATACTAAATTTTCACCCTAGGTTGTATTAGATTTCCTATTTTGAAATAAACTATACCCTATGCTAATTGGATGTCCCTACATCCATTAGGTCCTAGTTCCTTTTTATTTAATGATCTGTGTTACGATGTTGGTAGCTTAGGCTAGAAGTATACCTGATACTCTTTTGGTTTTTCATGATATTTGTGATAATTATAACGATGTTTTTTTAAAAATTTATTTATTTATTTATTTATTTATTTATTAAAATTACATATCTTAATTCAGCTACTTGATTTCTCAAGTTAATTGGTTCATGTATCGGTCCTGCATCATAAATGGCTTGGGTGTAGGTCCTCATCTAACTAGATCCGAATCATTAAGTAAATGGTATTTTTTATTTTTATTTTTTCGTTTTCATTTTCGCATGGACAACTATGGAAAAAGATGGCAAAAGATGTGACGAGCAACAATCTCGATCATCAGACCATTAGATATAACATCATACCCAAGACAAGTAATTCAACAAGTTTGAAAAAGAGCTAGAGGGGAATTAAAGAGATATAGACTATTATTCTTCAAATCATTCTTGCAGAGAGAGAGAGAGAGAGAGAGAGAGAGAGAGAAGAAGAAGAAGAAGAAGAAGAAGAAGAAGAAGAAGAAGAAGAACTATTACTTGCCAAGTTTTGAGCTGAAAATGGCAATCAAAGTGCTTGGAATGCTCCATTAGTGTCCTCCATCATTGTCCTCTTCGGGGAGGACCCACGGCCAATCCATCAATTACTACTGCAGCTGCTGGTGCCCTTGTTAGACTCCTATCAGGTGGGCCACACATGATCATCAGATCTGACCGTTGGATTATTCAGATTGAGCAATTAAGTGGGCCCCCACTATAGTTGTGATCATTGTAAATAGGTTTGGGGCGGGACACTTGAACCGATGTCCCTATACTCGGTTATTAAAACAAATATGAAAACCTAGGATGTGGAGACCCTAAAGGAAGAAGTATGATGGATAAGCTTCTAGCCCTCTTTATTATAAATACACGTCTTAGTCCCCTCACCAACATAAGCGAGAAACCCTAGTCCCATTGAAGGTTCTCCTAAAGGTGTAAGGTGCGGAAGATCAAGATTCCTGTCGGCGGAATGTCTTCCCAATCAGGTACGCTTTCAGTTTATGGTTTTGAATCTTCATTGTTGATGCATAGACGATTCGTCAATTCCGCAATATAGAAATAACATTTGGTATCAGAGCAACTATGCATTGATCTTGGAGTTCTTTTATATGTAACATTGGATCTCTTCAGAATCAGACACCATCAGATCTTAAAAGGGATTGAAATCCGGCATTGGATGGAATGTATTTTCCGTTATAAGACTCTTAGAGGACAGCCATGGCTGTAGACCTTTCAGAGGGTTGCATCATAGTTTCAGATGCAAAATATGGATTTTGATAGCCCTGTATTATATCTGCAGCCATGACGGTCATTGTTTAGTAGTTGTGGAATTGAGGGTTATTACCCCTGCCTAGCAGCGATACATTCTGGGTGAAGAACCTAATTCAGAAATATCGTGTCTTTGTCAACCGTCATGGCCTGCTTCAGATAATCTGCAATCCGCCGGTAGCCATGGCCATGAGGGAGAAGCCGATCGCTGCCATGGATTCTGATCCCAGATCGATCATGTAGATTCCATGCAACCAGCCTGCGCTGGCAGTGAAATGATGGGCTGGCTGTGAGATGATGGTCGTAGGGTAGCAATGCCATGATCGTCGTACCACGCACTATCAAGAGCCCTGTTTTGAACGCTGGTAGACATGGCTGCTGGACCTCAGGTAATGTTTTGTCATCTCTGACATTAGATGAAGCTCAGATGTTGCCATTAATGGTGGTTTTCCTCTCCAATCAACATCGTAGGCCGTCATTAATGGTGAAAACCCACCTCTGCACCATCTTCTTCTTCAGATCTGTCCGGTAGCACCGACCCTGTAACGGTATTTGATTGTCGTTTTCTAGTGTTGGATGAGCAGTGGCAGTCGTCCACCATTAATGGCGGAATGCATATTCATATCAGTGGCATAGGCCACCAGATATGGAGATGATGGCGCTAGTGATGGCACCAGATTCTGGCAAGCTGTCACCGGTTTTGGAAACTATAGATCCTCGCGGTAAGATTTTTGGCTGGGATTTTGAACAGGGATTAGATTTTGGGATGAAAACGACATTTTCCCTTTGGAAAGGGTTTGCCTTTTTTGGAGCAGTCCATTGGGTCTAGGGCTTGGGCCTGTGGAATAGGCCGTTGGGCCTCTCTTCAGCAAATATACCCCAATGATAGGCCTGTTTATTAAAGTACTCTAAAGCTTTTAGATTTTTGGGCCCTGTTGATGCTTGTTGGGTCTGATTTGGGTCAGCTCCTCTTGTTAATGAGGGAGTGGGCTTAGGTTTTGTTTTTTGGACCTGCTGTTTTCTGATGGACTGAACCGAATTACAACAAGCTTTTGTGCTCAATTTTCAGCCCATTTTAGTGCACGTTTTCAGCAAACTCTAGGCCAATTTTTGGTTGTTCAGGCCAAGTTCTCATGATTGCTTGGGCCATGGTTTGGACTTGTCTATTGGGAAGTCGATTTGTTGTTTTGTCTAACACCTAGACTACCCACTGGACATGTTTTGAACTATTTATAGCACCCAAAATTGGGCCTGGTTGCTGTTTAATCCAAGTTTGCAATTGTGTCTTCTTGAATGGCAATGATTGGACTTGATTTGGGACCATTTCAATTTTAACTATGACCACGGATCCAGCAGTTTTTAGGTCCAAATTTTGAGCTCATTTAGGCAGTTTCCATGCCCCATTTCAGGGCCCACTAAAGTTTTCTTTGGGCCAGTTGATGGATCTTTTAAATGGCTAAAATATGGGCTAGATTTTGGGCCATATTTAGCAAATTCATGGCCAACTTTCTGGGCCAATTTGTTAGTCCGTTTCCAGCAGTTCATAAGCCTGCTATCTAGGCTTGTTTGGATATGCCCCTGGTCCTACTTCAGTGGCCACCTTGAATGGTTGAGAATGGGCCAAGTTTAGGCCTCTTTTAAGGGTATAACAAGCCTATTGATAGCCTGTCTCATGCTTATTTTCAACACTATTTTATGTCTTAGTTTTAGTTCCTAATTTGAGCTTCTTTCATGCTCAACCATATAGGAGCTGATAGATTGTTACTCTTTGGATCTTTAGGGGCCTAATTTTAGTACTTAATTGACTATACTTGGGCCATCTTTTGGTATCAAATAAAACTTAAATTATTTGATGGTTGGTGGATGTATTTGTTAGACAGCCCTAGTAATTCAAGAATATGGTTAAATGCGTCATTTAGGTTCTGATTTGACCCAAATAGGGCCATTACCCATATGTTTGAGTCTGATATTAAGTTGTTGACCATCTAGAATTTAATCCAACCATCACTTTAGAAAATGTTTAGCCTATGAGCGGTCAACATCAGTCATATTTTGGACCAAGTCAGAACTATTACAGAATGGTTCGTTTTGGGCAGGACCATGTAGCAATCCTTGGGTCTGGGAATGGGATTGGAGCTGATTGTGTTAGCCACCAAAGTGACCTCAATTGGTGAAAATTTTTGCTTTCAGACTTCAGTTTATGGAATACAGTAACCATCCATATTAGGATTGTATTTAGTTGCGTTCATTTCCATAGCGGGTGGTGGTCAGAACAAAGAGGTATCATTACTTGGCAGGATATGAGCGGGGTGAAGTGATTAGTGATGGTTATATATAAGTTTGAGAAATTCATTTTGCCCAAAGGTGATGGACGTCTTAAATTTATTTCACTACCACTGGTCAGCTTCATGTTCAGTAGAGCCTCATGTGTGTCGTAATTTCACCCAAAGGAGGAATCGCGATGATACGCCGGGCTCTTGCCAGAATTTGATGAATATGGCTCATCATCATTCTGAGTCATTTGATTGAAGGCCCAAAATCAATCGAATGTTTATACATGCATGATGTTTGTGGTTTACATTCATGTATTATTTTGTGGGACTTGTTCATTTTATTAATGTAAGTTTTATGCTTTATTTGTCCAGCTATGATTGTTTCCAATGTTTCAAATCGGTTCAATTCTATACCATTGCTTACTGGGTCCAACTATCAGAAATGGAAATCGTCCGTTGAAATAGTCCTAGGTTGCATGGACTTGGATCTGGCCCTGGAGGAAGCCGAGCCTCCCGTTCCAACTGACTCAAGTACGGATTCAGAAAAGGCTTACTACAAGGCCTGGACCAAGTCAAATAAAATGTATCTCAAGATCATAAAGAACTCGATCTCTGAGACCATGCAGGGTGTCATGCCCAACACTGAGAAAGCCAAAGAGTTCTTGACCGAAATAGGGAACCGATTCATAAGATCGGATAAAGCTGAGCTGAGTTCACTTCTGCATAATCTAACTTAAGCCATCTATGACAGTCAAGGAAACATTAGGGAGTACATCGGTGGGTTGTCTGATGTGGTGACCAAAATCCGCACATTAGGCCTTGAGATTGTGGATGAACTCCTGGTTTACTTAGTTCTGAACTCTCTACCTCCACAGTTCGGTCAATTTCATATTAGCTATAATACACAAAAGAAAAAGTGGACATTAAACGAATTGATATCTCAGTGCGTTCAGGAGGAAGAGAGACTCAGAAGGTTGAACAAGACACAGAGTGCACACCTAGTGACATCTAGTCAACGACAAAAAAGCAATAAGAAAAGGAAGAATAATTCAGGAAATCGTTCTTCGAGTCCTGTGGGTGGCAATCAGCCTAACTCCAAGGGAAAATCAAAGAAGAAAAAGAGGGGACCTAATGATGGCTGCTTCTTCTGCAAGAAGCCTGGTCATAAAAAAAAGGATTACGAACAGTTTAAAGAATGGCTCGTTTCTAAGGGTAAGAAACGAGTTTAGTTTGTTTAGAATCTAATTTAGCTGATTTGTCCAGAGAATTTGGTGGATAGACTCTGGTGTAACTATTCACATATGTAATTCCATGTAGGATATGCTCCAAAGCCTGACATCAACTAATGCAGAAAAATCGGTCTATATGGGAAACGACATTAGAGCAGACATGGAAGCTAATGGATTCTGTAGACTTAAGTTATCGTCAGAACTCTTTCTTGATCTAGTAGATACTATTTATGTGCCTTATATAAGGTGCAATTTGGTTTCCATTTCTTGTTTAGACAAATTTGATTATGGGTTCACATTTGGAAATGGAAAATTAAGTATTTGTTATGATTCAGTTATGATTGGTTCTAACACTTTAGTTAATAACCATTATCAGCTAGATTTAAATGTTTCACATGTCTACAGTATTAACTCGTCACATGTAAACACTAAAGGCATCAAGCGAAGGTTAGATTGTGAAAATTTTTCCATGTTGTGGCACAGGCAATTAGGCCATATCTCTCGTGAGAGATTGGAAATGCTTGTGCATGAAAGAATTCTTCACTATCTGGAATTTTCAAACTTTGGGGTCTGCATCGATTGCATTAAAGTAAACAGACTAGAACCAGAAAAGGAATGCCTTAAAATAGGCATCACATTTGTGGTACCTAAAGTTTCATGAAGTTGTTTCTTCATATGGTTTCATTGAAAATACTGCGGTTGAGTGTATATACGTGAAAACCAGTGGGAGTAAGTTTATTATTTTAGTCTTGTATGTTGACGACATTTTGTTGGCCAGTAGTGACATTAGACTGTTGCCTGAAACTAAGACATTTTTATCTCAAAATCTTAAGATGAAAGATCTTGCTGATGCATCATTTGTCATCGGCATTCAGATTAGCCGGGATAGATCTCGTGGACTGCTTGGCTTGTCGCAGAGGGCCTATATCGATAGGGTTCTCGAAAGGTTTAACATATAAGGTTGTGCTCCTGGCT
The DNA here is from genome assembly GCA_021015155.1 of Magnolia officinalis. Classification (NCBI taxonomy): domain Eukaryota; kingdom Viridiplantae; phylum Streptophyta; class Magnoliopsida; order Magnoliales; family Magnoliaceae; genus Magnolia; species Magnolia officinalis. Next base: position 12,780,185 of record JAJHSJ010000003.1, read on the forward strand.
AAGCACCTATTGTAAAAGGTGACAGGTTTGACCAATTTCAGTGTCCTAAGAATGACCTAGAAAAGGATAAGATGAAAAATATCCCATATGCGTCAGTGGTAGGGAGCATCATATATGCTCAAGTCTGTACGCATCTGGATATTGCGTTTGTGGTTAAAATGTTGGGCAGGTACTTTAGTAATTCAGAAATGAACCATTGGATAACTGTTGAGAAAGTATTATGCTCTTTAAGGAACATATAACGTTTATGGGAGTTGTAGATCCCAAAGATGTGTTTGAATAGTGAGAATTTTCAGTTTTGATCCAACTATATATAATCACTTCAGAGATCTCTTTTATATGCATTGATGATTCTGTTATTCAGTTCATATCTTGCTTCTCCTTCAGTTTGCACTTTCAGTTTTGAGTAAGCAAGACTTTGGTTTGTGTCTTGGTGACACGTTCAGATGGACCACTTGAAGATAGGCACATGTGATCACATTAGATGTGCAATCTTCATACCACACCCCATATCTTTGATCCATGTCGTTGCGGCTATTGGTATTTGTGATCGTGATTCATCGCACTTCAAAATGTATAAATGTTGTGTTGACTACCACGATTCAATATCTGTAGTCTTGATGGACCGGATCTGACAAGTGTTGCTCATAAATATCCAACGGTATTGTTTTGAAATTCAGTAGGGCGCCCATTAGGAACTTTCAAAAGAAAATACATTTTTCAAAATTATTTTCACAATTAAAATAAAATATTTTATTTTCTTTCAGAGATCAGTGTAGCCTAAGTGGGAGAATGTAAGACTCCTATCAGGTGGGCCACACATGATCATCAAATCTGACTGTAGGATTATTCATATTGAGCAATTAAATGGGCCCCACTATAGTTGTGATCATTGTAAATAGGTTTGGGGTGGGACACTTGAACCGATGTCCCTATACTCGGTTATTAAGACAGATATGGAAACCTACGATGTGGAGACCCTAGAGGAAGAAGTGTGATGGGTAAGCTTCTAGCCCTCTTTCTTATAAATAGACGTTTTGGTCCCCTCACCAACACAAGCGAGAAACCTTAGTCCCATTGAAGGTTCTCCTAAAGGTGTAAGGTGCGAAAGATCAAGATTCCTATCGGCGGAATGTCTTCCCAATCAGGTACGCTTTCAGTTTATGGTTTTGAATCTCCATTGTTGATGCATAGACAATCCGTCAATTCCGCAATATAGAAATAACAGCCCTATGACATTCTCCAACCAGATGAACAAGAGGATGTCGTGCCGATGATCTTGAACATCTCTATTCAAGGTAACAAGAGCAATAAGATGGTGAGGAAGAGCCCTGATGCCATGGCTTTACTTATCAAGGCCTTGGGGACCAGAAGCACGGATAGTAGGAGACATGCAGCCACAACCATTCTCAATTGCAACAAGGCCATGTTCATTGAGTAAGGTGTCATGGAGGTCCTTGTTAAAAATGGACTGGTGCAGGTAATTCTCAACATGATTAATGAAGAAATGCTCGTGGAAGAGATGTTGGAGTTGCTTGAGATGCTGTTGGGTAATTAGGATGCCCTCCTGTATTGGGTTCGGGTGAGCCAAGAGTCTTTCTTCATCATGAATGCTATACAAGCTTTTGTGATTGCATCAGATTCTACTAACGGTAAGGCTTTAGCCTTTTTACAACATGACATTGTTTCAGTATCAATATTTTTCATTGAACAATTCCTGCTATAGAGCTGTTTTGACTTTTGGGTAGTGTAGTTTTAGAGGGCTTCTTGTAAGCAATCAGAGGTGGGGACTTTGTACATGTGGAGACTGTTAGCAGTGGATGGTAATCATGGTATAGTTCCTCCCAAACTGCTACTTTTATGTGGTTTTCTCATTATCTCCGTCTCCCCAAATCACAAGGCAAAATGGTTCACCTGTAGTTGTAGGCCATGCTTACTCGAAATGGTCTGTCTGTTATAACATTGGCTGGACATGATCAAACACATTCAAGTGGATGGACTCTGGTGATGGGAAAGTGGTCCTTTTGCTGTTACAGACATTGGGTCAAGTGGGTCCCAATCTTATCGATGTCTGATCATGATCTGATAGTTGATAGATTTTGCTCATAGTAAGCTTTGCTTGCCCCAGCTTCATGCCTTATGTGCCCCTCCTTCGTCATTTGATATTTGGGAAACATGGATCCCACAGTTCAGTCCTCGAAAGGCGATGTCCTTGGCCATGGATCCATAGCCCATGCCCCATCATGTATCTCAAATTAAAGTTGTGCAGGAATATGGTCCGAAATTTTTAAGAAATGTGTGAAATTGTGTCAATTAAAATAGAAACAAATGCATGTTTTTGAAAGCAGAGAAAGGACTTCTCTGGTTTGTTTTCCAACAATCAGTGGCAGCATCACAGTTTTTTTGGGTGTTCTCCGTTTTGGCAGTGAAATGGAGGCTCCAATTCCACATTGTGTGGCAATACACGGCTATCGTTACCTGAAACAATCGGTATATTTGGTGGCCATGTCTGTTGTAAAACTGGTTGGACATGATCAAACATGTTCAAGTTGATGAACTCAGGTGATGGGGAAGTGGGCCCTTTGGCTTTTATTGGCATTGGATCAAGTGGGTCTTAGACATGGTGCCTAATGTTTGTTGAGAATTTCTCCCAATTTAGTTAAATCAAATAGATTATTTTAAATTTTCAAAATCATTTTTAAAAAAAATGAATTTCATTGAAAAAATTCATCTCCCTCCAAAATAATTTTGAAAAGTACAGAAAAAGTGGTTATTTATTTAGTCCCACATGGCTTAGAGATGTGAAACTTTTTTGGTTTATAAATGGTTTTGAGGTTGGTTTACTTGAAAAAAGGGGAGAGAGAAAATGGGGTTGCATGTTCCAGGAATGGACGCGTTGGCGTGGGAGTTGTGGCTGACGCTGGTTAATGCTAACAGTTGGACCTCTCCATGTGGCAAATTACACTTTAAGGACATCCATATCGTGATTTCATGATGGATACTAAAATTGTTGCATCAATCAAGCTGATGAACTAGGATCTAATACAACTTGACCAATTCGATGACACCAACTTCACCAGATGGCAAGACATGTTGAAATGTCTTCTTATTACGCCGAAAATCTTCTACATCCTGGACTCAAACTTGCAACCACTTTTAAAGGTAACTAACAATGATACTAAAGAATAGATTACTGCTAGATCTAGGTGTCAAGAAGACGAATTGTCTGTCGCGGTCACATCCTGAACGCTTTATCCAACCGTCTATATGAATTGTACACAAGAACAACCTTGGCCAAAGATATCTGGAACGAGCTAGAATTCAAGTACAAGGCTGAAGAAGAGGGAACACATAAAACTTTAATTGCCAGATAATTCGATTTCACAATGGTAAATAATAAGCCTCTACTAGCACAGGTCCAAGAATTGCAATTGATCGTAAATAGATAAATGCCTTAAAAATTGGCCTGCTTAAATCCTTCCAAATTAGGGCTACAATAGCCCAATTACCTCAAAGTTGGAAAGATTATAAGAAAAAGCTACTGCAGAGATATGAAGAAAATTCAAAAACATCTTCGTATTAAGGAAGAATCTTGCAACCAAGACAAGAAAGATCATGCCAATGGTGCGTCCTCATCCAAGGTGAATGTAGTAGAAAAGCTATCCTAAAATAATAACTTCGAGAAGAATGAATCCCTAAAACCTAATAAGGATAAAGGGAAATTCAAAAAATCCCAAAAGAAGAAGAACAGGAAACCCAAAGGGTCCTACTATATATGGGGGAAAACTGGGCGTTTCGCTTGAGTATGTAGAGACTACGAGAGGCCTAAGAAAGAGGCTAGTGCAGTGGAAGATGACATTGTTGCAATAATCACTTAAGTGAAAATGGTTCAAGGGAAAGTCTCTGGTTGGTGGTACAATACAACTGACATAGTCCGTATATGCTACTATAGATATGCCTGCAAAACCTATGAAGACGTGACCAATAGCTAAGAGGTCCAAAAAATGAATGAAGGACGGTCGAAGGTCGTCGGCAAATGAACCGTGAAACTTATGTTTACCTTTGGAAAGAAGGTAATCTTGACCAATGTGCTGCACGTCTTAGACATGAGAAGAAACTTAGTTTCATGGGATCTTTTAGGTAAGCCTGGAATAAGAGTTGCATATGAGTCTGACAAGTCGATCTTGTCCAGATATGAGAATTATGTCGGGAAATGGTATACTTGTAATAGGATGATTAAGTTCTCGCCGAATAAAAACAATTCTTTTACTTATATGGTTGAGTCTGTATCCTTGTGGCATGGTAGGTTAGCATATGTAGACTATAAAACCGTAAGACTCATGGCTAACAATGACTTAATTTCATATAATGAAAGTGAAAATGATAAATGTGAAGTGCTCATACATTCTAAGATGATCTAAGAAACCATTCCCTAGTGTTGAGAGATCATCTAAAATGTTGGATTTAATGCACACTGGTGTAAAAATAACTTGCACATATATACCACAAGAGTTGAGGAAAACATTGCAATTGTTCTTGCATTTTCCGCAGTATTACAAGTAATCAATTGCAACCCTTTCATATCATGATCTGGAATGTCATTGAATTCGAAAAGCACCCCAACTTATAAGCTGTAAAGAAGTCTTTGCGAGAAGTAGGGTGATATGAAGTACCGGTGTCAATGACCCAATCTGTATCTTGACAAATGAGATTGAGACATGTATGCTTTCAACTTGAAAAGATAATAATATCACTGTTTAAGAAAACTGTAGTTGTGTCCTTCTTTATTTGCTTCACTTTATCTTTCTCATTCTCCTTTTTGGGCTTTCGACACTCATTTTGATAGTGGCCCAGCTTGTCACAATTATAGCAGTTAACATCCTTTCTTGACTTCGTTTTGACTCTTGACTTCTCATAGTAGTTTGGCTTTCTACTTTTGCTTCTCCTCCGATTTTATTATTTATTATTTTTTTTTTGTGACAAGTGCCACTGATTTTTGTCTTGTTTCTTCATTTAATAAACTACTTATTACTTGGCTCATTGTAATAACTCCATCTGGAGAGAAGTTACTTAGAGACATCACTTAGATCTCCTAACTGTCAAGTAAAGAGTTGAGAAGTAACAAGGCCTGTAACTTATCATCTAGCACCATTTTCATAGAAGAGAGCTGATACACAATACTTCGAATTTCATTCAAATTCTCCACAATTGAGCTTCCTTCTTTATACTTCAAATTCATGAGTTTTCTAATCATGAAAACCTTGTTGCTCGTGGTCTTTCTCTCATATAACCCTTCTAATTTCTTCCAAAGTGATTATGTCAGAGTTTCTGTAGACACATGATGAAAAACACTATTATCCAACCATTGCTGAATAAAAACAATGGCCTTCCGATCTAGTTTCTTCCATTCATCATCGATCATATCTTTCGATTTTTCCCCAACACCTTCAATGGGTATGTATGAGTCCTTGCAATACAATAAATCTTCCATCTTTGTTTTCCCAATCATTATTATTTTTCCATTCAAATTAATCATTTGACTTGTGCTTGTCTCCATGATCCACATAAAATAATTATAACCAAACCCGAAACTATAATAACACTTATTAAGAAACCATACACCTTTCCTTTTTATATGCAAATAAATGAGATTAACAATATAAAATATTTAGAGGATGAAAATCACTTCTAACACAAAGAAGCAAATTATCAAACATGTAGGATGCAAGAGACAACAAGATTTTTTACATGAAAAACTCTTTGATGTGAAGGAAAAACCCACAGGACCTAGTCCAGCACAAATCCACCATAATAAGGGGTTGTTTGGCACCGTGGATTGGAGGGGATTTGAGGGGGTTTTAAGTCCCTTGGTCGTTTGGTAGCTTAAAGTAACTGGGGGTTTCAAATCCAGGGGGTTTCAAATCCCCTCTTCGAGGGGGTTTGCAATCTACAGTGAGAGCTTGGATTACACCTAAAATCATTTCAATAGTTGCAGGTGTAACATGTGCGTCACTATACTATCATTCTATTGGGCACATGGCCTACCAATGATGATCAACACCGTCCAAACATTGTCCATGTTAATGAACGATTAAAAATCGTTGGTTAGTCACTCAGACATGATCTTGTGCTTGCGGCCCATCTGAGACTTGGGGTTTCATCATTTTCAAGCAAAGCATATATTTCAGTGGGCTTATCACAACCATTGTGTCAAAAATTACATATCTCACTAATTAGAGATATTAAAGTTGATTTAATAGTTAAATTCAAACCCATGTAAATATACCATGCATAAGTACTTTTGGATTAAAGTTGATTCACACTCGAGGGTGCCAAACACATTGGGAGGATTGCAAATCCAGGGGGTTCCGAATCCAAGGGGTTCCAAATCCACGCTCCCAAACAGGCCCTAAAAAAAACGAAAATACAATCATCAATAGATCTCTCTTGGATGCCTAATCTACTATAACCAAAGTTGGATTACAAGCAACCAATAAAGAAAATAAATTCTCACAAACTAAGGATTGTAGAAATTCTCCAACACAACCCTTGAGAAGACGATATAAGAAATCGGCTTTGTGAATGGACCCTCATGAACTCCGATGTAAAAATTTCAATCGTAGAAGACTCTTGTTCATCTTTTTTTACAAAACCCATTCTCTTTTATTCTCTCTCCTTTTTTTCTCCAAAAAAGAAACCTCGGTATTGCTGGAACTATCTCTCTAAGCAAAAGACCCCATTTTTCTCTCCCTTTTACTTGACCGAAAGACCAAATGCCCCCATTAAAACCATGTGGATAAAAAGATTACTTAAGCCACCCATGTGGGTCCCACCCCCAACACTCCCCTGGTCACATACCTTTACCTACAAGTATGGTTGTCAATAAGTCGAGTTTGGGCCGAGTCTGGCTATGCGCTCTTCCTAACTAGGGGTGCACACGGTTTGGTCCGGTTTCAAAAGGGATGAGAACTAAAGGTGGTCCCCTTCACATGAATGGTCCACATCGACAGCTGGCAGTGACCAATTCAACTATCTCCTTGACTATTCGGTTCTAGTTTTGAAGCCGGAACCGAACTGTGTGCACCCCTATTCCTAACTGACATAAGGCCCAAGCCCAACTTATGCCAGCATGTGCCTAGCATAGTAAGTCCAAGCCCAAGCTCCAAAAAATTGGTTGGGGACAACCTAGCCTGAAAATTAATAAAATCTCTATTTCCCACTTCAATGTTCCTAACAAAGAAATAGACATTCTACGGAAATGGAACCAATGGCCTACATTCAAGATAACAGGTTGCCTACCCAAGGTTGGAATAACACACACACACACACACACACACACCCCGTATAAACACATGTACATGTAAATTCGGATCGTGCTGGACTGGGTTGGGCTGCTTCGGGTTAAAATAACATGAGCCCAAGCCCGAGCCCAAACCATAATTTTGATATGCATGTGAAGCCCAAGCCAGGCCCACGGGTCAAGCTAGTAGGTCCAAGCTTGGCCCATAGCCGGGTTGTGCGGGCTACTCAGCCCATTGCTGACCTTAACTCTCTCTCTTTTTCCTCATATTCAAATTGGACCAGTTTAGCATATTGACAAGTTATAAATTATTCCACGTGAATCCATCTTCAATTACTTAATTGATCTTATTCTACAAATAAAATCACCATCAGCTTTGTGGCTCTGATGTCATATGGAGAGAGATTGATTTCAAGGTACCCTTAGCAATTCTCTTCTCAAATAGCATAATTACCAAAAAAAAGAACAATTATAAGGGTGTGTGTTTGTCTGCACCAGATATCATAAAATATCAACCAAATGCAATTGAAAAAAGAAAAATATTTCTTTGTAATGTACATGGTAGAGTGATGTATGAACTGGGACAATCCATCTAGTGGGCCCTGACATGGACAACCCATATTTCAAGTAAGTTACGATGTCATGAGGTAATATAGTGGGGTGTGGAGAAAGAGAAGACAACGCCATCTTCTTCTCAGGGGTAGCCCTTACAGTTTACAAGTCGAGAGAAATCTCTAAAAGCCAGAGAGAAAATTGATGTTATTGAATGAAGTACTAATTATAAATCATTTGATGCACTTATATGAGAAAAAGAAGTATTAGATTCTTAATTCTTAATCTGACTTGAAATAGACACTATAACAAGATATTAAAATTTTTAAAAACTTATAAATAATCCTTAGATGACTAAGGAAATGATTTTTGACCACGAACAAACTCTTAAAACCTTAAATATAGAAAAATAAAAATTACTAAAAATAATAATTTTAAAAAACTTAAAATTTTAATTTAATTCTTGAAATGATTGAATTTTATGTGATTGTTTTAGGTCTAACAAATCTTGAGTGTTAGGCCACCTTGTAGAGCTCGTCTCTAGCTTTCTAACAATATGTTAAATGTGTGAAATGGATAATTAATAGTGAAGTTGTGGTCATCGGAAGCTATAATACACATATAAACTTTTTTTTGACTAATCCGAGTCTCCCTCCTAAATGGATTCATGCAACCCCCGCCCTCCATTAACTTGTCTTTGATCAATCCTACATCAGAAGGCCTCACATATGCATTGAATCTGACTATTGACTCATTTTCTTCAAACTATTCATTTTCCTTATCCCTCGTATTTTTAATTTTTTTAATTATTATTATTATTATTATTATTTTTTAAGGGCATGCTTGCACCCTTCACATTAAATGGTCCAAATATCATACACGCGTGCCATGTTCTTACGCCTGCCACAAGTCCCTGTGCATCTGACAAAACTCTTTTTTGTTTTTTCTCATTTCCACAAGGTCCTCTGGACCAAGTGGTCCAAATATCATACACCCATCTCTCTCTCTCTCTCTCTCTCTCTCTCTCTCTTTTTATCAAGAATGTGACTGTACTGAGCTGGACCAAGTGGGCCCCACTTTAAATGGACGATTGAAGCCTACCCAATCTAATCGGCCCATATGGCTTGTCAATGGGCTTGGTCCAATCATCCAACCCAAAACATGAATAACATTGGCCCACTTCCAATTAATACTCTTGAACAACCTGATTGGCCCACTTCCTTATCTTGGATATGTATTGGATGGGAATGGCATGCCTTAGCTTGTGGTGGCAAGGGGCCTGTCTGGGCCAGGCTAGGCTCAAAGTCAGCCGGACACTTAAGGTCCATGGCTTGAACCCCGCCCAAGCCCGAGCCCAAAATTTTGGCTGAATCTAGGCCGAAAGTTGATCAAATCCCCATTCTCCCTTTAAATGTTCCTAATATATCCCTTGATCGAGTTGGCCACACATAATTAAAGAAATAGACAACTAAATGAACTAAATCAAGAGTCTACATTCAAAATACATGAGTCTACAATGTATTTATAGGAATCAAGACATTTACATATGGTCAGATCAAACCAGGCTAAGTTGGGCTAAAAAGGACTCGAGCCCAAGAATAGCTTGAAAAATTATCGGGCCATGAATGCTAAGCCCTGAAATTATGGGTATTGTACTAATACTATGAAGTTAGGAGTTTGGAGTTATTGCTAAATCCTAAAGGGGCGGTGACCAAAACCTTGTAAAAATTTGGCCCATAGAATAAAAATCAAAATAAAATTTAAGTAGAGGATTATCAATACCTTACAAAACAATGATATATAGTGGTTCAGCTAATTGCCTACTTCACTTTCAAATGACGAACTCAAACTCAAGTTTTTCGAATTTTCACTATCTCACATGGTTTTAAATAGGTTCACTACAAACTATTATATCCTATACAATGAGTCACACTAACGCATATTGGTGGCCTACACATGGTCTTACTAATTTGCATATCAAACTCTCAATTGGTCCTACACAAAGACTATGTACACACTCATCGGTGGCCTACACAAGGTCTTATAATTTGAGTTTAGGAATCAAACTTGAAACTCAAATTTCCACAAGAGGTGAGTTTTACAATGGACTCAAAATAAACTCTCACTAGTTGGTTGGATGAGCCTCTTTATTAACACAAGTCGAGATACTCCTTCAATCTTGTATTGGCTTCTCTTCAACTCACATGAATCACTAGCCTTACAATCGATCTTCCTATGAAGTGCCAATGTATTGGAAGAGAGGGATTGGTGTGTGAATCTCTTTCCCTAGGGTTTAGTATGTTCCAAATGAGGATTCACTTATATGAGCATTCTAAAGGTTGGTGGACAAAGGATTTACCTAGAAGAATCAAGTCTAACCTCTAAAGAATGCTAGAAACATGTTCATCTCCAATTAAAGCATTGAATGCTCATTTATAGTGATTGAACACAATGAGATGACATGAACTCAATGAGATTCGAGTATTAAGAAAAAAGGATTAGAGATGAATACGCTCAGACTTAAGGCCTATCAAATTTCCATTAGCTTGCAAAAGCCTTAAGAGATCCATTAAATAGATGAGTGACGCAACGGATTTAAAAAGGCTAGAAAGTGTCTAGTCGTTGGTTGAATCGACAGACCCTATCGTTTCGATCGACTCGAATCGATAGGACTATCGATTCGATTGACGGGTCTTCGATTTAGCTGTTTTGGTTGCTGGATACTTTTGACCATTTTTTATTGAATCGACAAGAGCGATTGATTGGATCGACTCGAATCGATGCAGTTGTCAATTTAATCGACATGCCTCTGATTTCTGCTAATTTAGTTTCTAACCATTAGAAGCTCTGAATCCCTATAAGTCTAACTGAACTTGTTCCAATTTAACTCTAAAGCTTAAGATAATGAATCAAGTATTTCCCTATTGATGTGTATCATGAAGTTGTAACTTTTGAACCGTTGATTCATGGTCAAAGTCGGGATACTGACTAAAGACATTTCATCACACATATTTGAATAGCCACGTCTTCCTTCTGAGCTTCTAGAATATGTCGAATCTAAGAGAAAAGTTTATCATGATCTAATCTCAATTCCAAATATTAAAAAGCTAAATTTAGCTATTCAACTTAAGAAAATAAAAATAAAAATTACGCACCAGGGCAGGTTGTGCTACTAGGTTACTTAGATGCGCCTGAGGTTTTTCAAGCTGGAGTTGCAGATCGAAATCCTTGATGACATTTAACATCTCCCACTCTTTGATCATTAGGCTAGCCACAAGTCTTCGTGTCTTTTTGTTTAGGGCATCGGCCACAACATTTGCTTTTCTTGGGTGATATGAAATATCAAAATGGTAGTCCTTCAAAAATTTCATCCATCTTCTCTAACGTATATTCAATTCATTCTGATTAAAGAGATACTTTAAGCTCTTATGGTCTGAATATAAGTCGAATGGCTCCCCATACAAGTAGTGCCTCCAAATTTTCAAAGCAAAAACCACTGCTGCTAACTCCAGATCATGTGTCAGGTAATTTCGCTCGTGAGTCTTTAACTGCCGTGATGCGAATGTGAATGCGACAGCTTTGCCTCATTGCATAATAACACATCCTAATCCCTGATATGACACATCGGTATAAACGACAAATCTTTCTCCTTCAGTCGGTAATGCCAGAACTAGGGTTTATGTCAACCACTTCTTCAGTTCGGTAAATGCCTGCTTACAATCTTGATCTCACTTAAAGTTCGTATTATTCTTAGTTAGATTAGTTAGGAGTCTTGATATATTAGAGAATCCTTTTATAAATCTTCAATAGTAACCAGCAGGGTCGAGAAAACTTCGCACTTCTGACACATTCGAGGGTTGCTCCCATTCTAATATGCTTCAGTCAGTTTAACTGGGTCCACAAATATCCATTTCTCTGACACCACATGTCCCAAGAATTTTACTTCATGCTTCCAGAAGTCACATTTTGACAACTTGACATATAATTGATTTTCCTTTAACGTTTGTAGAGCGGTCCTGAGATGTTCCTCATGCTCCTCATGAGTCTTGGAGTATATAAGAATATCATCGATAAATACAATAACGAATCATCTAAATAAGGTTTGAATACCCGGTTTATAAGATTCATAAATACTGCTGGAGCATTTGTCAATCCAAATGGTATTACCAAGAACTCGTAGTGCCCGTAACGAGTCCTAAAAGCTGTCTTGTGCACGTCTTCGTCCTTTATTCTCAACCGGTGGTAACCTGACCTCAAATCTATTTTAGAAAAGAACCTTGCTCCTTGAAGCTAGTCAAATAAATCATCAATCATAGGAAGATGATATTTGTTCTTGATTGTTACTTTATTCAACTGACGATAATCGATACATAATCTCATAGTTCCCATCATTCTTCCTTACAAATAAGACCGGTGCTCCCCATGGCGATGTGCTAGCTCCAATGAAACATTGATCTAACAACTGTTGGATATGATCCTTTAATTCTTTTAATTCTACCGGAGCCATGCGATAAGGTGCTCTAGAGATGGGTGCAGTTCCAAGCATTAGATCGATACCAAAGTCCACATCTCTCTTTGGAGGTAACCTTGGAATGTTCTGAAAAACTTTTGTAAACTCCCTAACCACGGGTATTTGTTCAATCCCTTCTTCTGATTGCTCGATTCCCATAATAGCCGACAAACCAATCGGCACTTTCCTTCTTCGTGTCCCACAAAATTTCAGTGGAGATCGTCCTTTTATATTTAACATAATCGTCTTCCTGAAACAATCTATTTTGGCACGATACTGGGACAACCAATCCATTCCTAAAATGACATCATATTCCCTCATAGGCATAATTATGAGATTTGTTGGTAGTATTTCATTTTTAATCATGATGGGACATTCTTCGCATATTTGTTCTAAATCCATGGACTTACCGAAAGGGGTTGCTACGATAATTTTCTTATCTAATCGTGCAGGTGATATACCAAGTGAGCATACGAAGAAATAAGATATAAATGAATGTGTACCTCTTGAATCGAATAATGCTCCGGCAAGAAAGGCGTAAGCCAAGATAGTACCTTCCACCACATTATTAGTAGCTTCAACACCATGTTGAGGGGTGATATCTGCAGGTTGTATTGGGTCCTCATAAGTAGAAGCAGTAGTCTCATACATCTGTGCAGCATCATCTTGAGGTGGCGTTAGATCATCATAGCTTCGATTTGGATCCTCATACTCCTGAGGTGCATTCTTGAAGTTGGGTTGGATCAGTTGTGAATGATGATAGAGCGTAAACACGTCCTTGAGCTTGGGGTTGGGGCGCCTGACTTTCTGGCCTTGGTTGATGATATTGGGGAGGCTTAACTTATTGTCGCGATTGTTGAGGTGGTCTCAGATAAGCTTGACGGGATCCAGGTTGCTGGGATCGTGGATGTAGCTGTGAATGCCTCTAAGGATAAGGTTGTGATGGTCTCGCAGCTGATTGAATCATCTGAGGGGGCGGTGGAGGTCGTTGATACGAAGTAGACGGTGCATAATGAGGAGGCGACTTGGAAGATGATCATGGTGGTCTTTAATTCCTTGGATATTGATGACGAGGTGGTAGAAGACAATGGCGGCCAAGATGGCTCACATTTCTATAGTTATGACAAATCCCAGTGAATTGCATTGAAAGTTGCATAGTGGATGCCTGGGTATTGATGTTGGCATCATCTTCTGCCGCTTAGTTGCTTCATGCTTTGTGAGAAATGTATGGGGCATGGTCCTGGCTCCACTCCTCATGTCCTTCATCGGCTCGCGGTTCTTCCAATGCTCATCAATATTTTTTTTATTGCGCTGACGTGTTCCAGTGCTTCTACATACATTTTAATAAAAAATTGCGCCAATCAAGTACGGATAGAAGGTTTCGGTCCCTCAAAAATGTTTGCGCTTTACGAAGCTCATTCGGTATGAGAAATGTCGTAAATCGTGTCAACTATGTAAACTTTATGTCATATTAATACACCGTCATATTTCCTTGTTCTAATTTCATGAATTTTATAACCTTTTGAGCACACACATAGCTGGAAAGTATTTATCCTCAAACTTTTTGTAGAATTGGTCTTATGTTCACCTTTCTATTCTCAGGTTTTCCCTAGTCGTAGATTTTCACCAATGATCAGCTTCTCCTTCTAACATATATATTGCTAATTCAGCCTTTTGTTACTCGTTACATCTCATAGTTGAGAAAATTTTATCCATCTGCCTTTTCCAACCCTCGGCTTCACTTGGGTCAGGCCCACCTTTAAACGTAGGTGGTCTCTGCCTCTTAAACTTTTCCAACAAGGACCTCGCCCCTTCAAGGGCTACAGGTGTAGTTTGAGTCTGCTCTTGAGACTGGGTTATAAGCACTTGTGTTCTCATAAATGAGGCAAATCCTTCCATCGTCTGGAGGATCTTGTTAGTAATTGCTCCTTGTCTGGCTGCATCGGGTACTTAAGTCTCCGATGCGGCCCCGAGGTTTGTACTTTGATCCGTCATAGCCTAGGATAAGTAAAGGGAATTATAAATTTTACTGAATAATTTTAAGATTATACAAAAATAAGATGGTTTAACGCCGGCATAAATGAAGATCTAAGAGAAGTCAAACTAAGATGTAGTTTAGAACTATGTGCAGAAATTTCTAGCCAAGGGTGTTATTCCAATTGATATTTTTGATATTTTCAAAATTATTTTAACTTAAAATTTTTATATGGATATATATATATATATATATATATATATATTATATATATATATATATATATATTATATATATATATATATATATATAAGTTTACTATACCCCTATAAAATTTTATAATATTTTGAAGCCTATAAATTTTTTTAAAATTTGTAGAGTACACGCTGTCCAGATTTGAACGATTTCTGAACAAGTTTTTTTTAACCTTAATTATATACATGAAGGGTCATAATTTTTATTATTTACTTATATTTTTAAACATAAAATTATACTTATCAAGCTTCAATTGAGTTTTTAAATCACCTCAATCAGAGTTTTACTTAAATAGTTGTGATTTTTCAGAAATTTTATATTGACTATTGTTGCCCAGTTTAAGAAATAGTTAGAAAAAATCTTAGAAAATTTCTAACATTCAAATTTGATTTGTATGTTAACATACAGCCTAAATGGGATCTATGTATTATATCACAATAAATGAAAATGTCCTATGTATCTATTCTAAATTTCTCATCTCCTAGTTAAGGCCGTTTAGAAAAAAAAAACTTAGAGCTAAATCTCTATTTTAGGTCTTACGTTTAGGATCAACCTGGCTTTGATACCAACTTTGTCACGCCCCAAAATTCGGGTACCCGAATAGGGTGTTTAGGACCCGAATTCCAGACCCGTGACCTATGAAAAAAATAAAAATATATATAAAGTATGACAATTAAATACGCATTTCATTTTCTCCCACCATAGTCTACAATTTTAAAATCCAAACACATGCTAAGATAACTAATTACATAATCTGTTACTACATTGATGCATAATTATTTAACTTAACTTGAAGTAAGAAAATTAAGTCAAACTTTACTACATTCATAATTCTAAAATAAAATAAAATTGATCCTATATAGAATAACATGCCACGTGCATCCAACCACATTCAATGTTCCACTACTAATAGTGCATTTTCAAAATATTCATAACCTGAAATGGTTAAAATATAATGAGTTGACAACTCAATAGGATCACATCAATCCTGAGTTGAAAGCCTCATAAATATTACCAAATTTAACATCGACATATTAATCAAAATAAGGTGAACATTAGATTTAAAATCATAATCAATAATTTGACATTGATGAATATGAAATGAATAAATTGTTTAACATAACTTTTCTAAAAATACTAAGATTTGGAGTGGACAAAACATTCATATGTGTTGATCCTTTTAGGAGATGACTCACGACAGAGCACCGGTGTTGATCCTTTTAGGGTATGACCCTTGGAAGAGCACCAGTGTTGATCCTTTCAGGGACAAAAGCCCAGGGTAGTGCACCGTGTGTACTAATCCTTTTAGGGAATCACCCAGAGTAGAGCACCCGTGCCGATCCTTTTGGGAATGACCCTAGCCAGAGCACCCGTGCCGATCCTTTTGGAAATGACCCTGGGCAGAGCACCGTGCTGATCATTTCGAGAATGACCCTGGGTAGAGCACCCGTAAGAAATATTAAATCTTACATTAAATTGAAATAGTTCACATAAAATGCATCTAACTCAGACTTACAAAGAAATATGACAGATATAATATCCATGTTCACACAATTAATATTCATTATCACCACTAGATAACATTAAATGGAAAAAAATAATATTTGCATCGATTAAGTTAAATCAAGAGTATCTAAATGTCTAGATCATATGAGGCGATTACTTATGAAATTTTCAATAGGGAATGATCACCTACCTGTTGTAATGATAAAACACTCTGATATAGATATGAATTTTCGTAGGATTATTCTCTAGATAACAAAGTCTGCTATAAATCTGATTCGATGTAACGATCACAAACAAAATTGGATTTGTATGCTAGGATTGGTCCGATCAAATAAGATTTACCTATGGTTCCAATACAATTCTCATGATTATGGTTTTTATCTGTACAAAAACTTATGAAAATAAATGAATAATTATAAGCTAATTGACTCAGTGAGTTGGCTTATATTACAACTATACATTGCTTTCAGATTAACTAACTGAGAAACAATTTATCTATTATAGGATGTAAATATACATACTAAGACCCTGGATATTAATTAATGGTCAGATCTATTTTTAATAGGCCTCATGGAAAGATTTACTTACCGTAAGCTAGTTTACATATATCAGATGGTGGTGGTTTAAATGAAGAAGACGATCATGTCAGAATCTGGATTGATGCATTTTGCAACACTGACAGTTGTAGATGGTTCTTACAGACCATACAAAGCTTTTAGGCTTCACAGATTGAAGCTTTGGATTGATTTTGTTGGTTGATTCTGAAGTTGGAAGGTGCAGCTACTAGTTGCATGAAATTGAGAAATATGATGAATTTTTTTTTTTAAAGATCCCAATGGTAGGCTTTTCAATGGCTGTGAATTGATGAGTGAGTGGGCTGGTATCAATGAGGAGAATCTCCATGATCATAAGAGAGGAGATTTGTATATGAAGGAGTCTGAGAGAGAAAGGAATGTGAGAGCGTGATTTCGTGCACAAGGCAGATTTCTGCTTTCAATTGTTGTAACCGTAAGGAGTGGGTAGTGATGTATGGTCCATCATAATGGCAGAGAGAAATCTGGCCATTAATTAGGTTCCATAGGTCCTGGTGCTAAAAATTTTTAGTTCGAGCTTCAAGGTGAGCCACATAAAATGTTTTTAGGTAAAAGATTTCAAGGGCTAAGGTTAATCGAGGGTCCAGGTTCATTGGACGATTTAGATTGAGGAGTGGGTCCCACCATGATGATGACATGCATGGTGGATGGGTTCACATCCGCAACTGTATCACGGAGAAGTAGGAAGGAGAGAGAGAGAGTCGTGGAGGAGAGATTTGTTTCATGGGGTGATGTGAGTCAGCACGCCACTTTGTGTTTTGGTTGTTTTTTTTTTTTAATTTAAGAGAATGGGCCCGACAAGAATCACGTGACAAATCCACACCGTTCATTAGTTTTGCCAATCAAGTTACGGCATGTGCCCAAAAATGAGGGCCATCCACAGCTTATGTGGGCCACACCATATGTAACGGTGGGTTAAAAAAGACGGAGTGTTACAAAATGAGTCCATTCATAATCATTAGTGCGATACGATCTCATTAAGACTCACGAATTGGGCATGTTGGTATGGGACACCGTGTCCGAGCTATGGGCCTATGCTGGGGTGACGAACCTCTCTATAGTGACCAGTGAGCACTGATGGAGGTGATAGATCATTGTTCGAACGCCCCCCATCAAATTACCTGGCCAATATGGTTCTGTGCCAGAGTACCGTTCGAACGACTCGAGCATGAATGAAATTGGGTGACAAGCACTTTCCCTTTGTAGTGATTTGGTTTTATGTGATAAGCTCACACTTCAAAACTGAGTGATCATACTCAGTGTTTGGGTAATGATCTGTACTGAGTTGATTCTCATACTTTTAGGTATTATGTCGTACATTTGAAATGGTTAAGTTGTGAAATATAATGGGTGATACCTAACTTTGGATTAAGGGAAATATGTGAGGAGTTGTTACGTGCCGCAACAAGTCACGTGATCCGGATAAGAAATCATGATATAATGTCGATATCCTATCTTCGCCAATTTGCTATATGAACTGAAATTAATAATCACTCGACTAATCATACATATCAATTGCATTGCACTATAATAAGATGTTGCGATTTAGTGTTGGAGTTGTGTGATGAAGGAATGTTGGTATTTGCGAAATAGGCGTTGAAGTCACTTGTGGAGGAATGTTGGATTGTAAGGCGCATGCATCATTTCATAATATCAATTGTGCATTTAACAAGAGTATTTAGGAAGTAGTTGTTTATCTATTTTATCATTACCTGCTTTGATTGAGTTGATAATGTGTGTAACTTAGAATTAATAGAACCATTGAGTTAGCTACTCACTCTGATCTAGGACGATATTTTAAAACACCAACCAGACAATATTTTTGATGCATGTACTATCGAGACCTTAGACGGATAGGCTTGGATTGGCTTACACCACCGTCATTATGTTTTGGAGGATTAAACGAAAATTGAAAACTTTACACTTTAATCATTTTGAGTATGTATATTATGGCTTATATAATCTCCATTTGGGCGGACATCACTTTTAGAATTGTATGTTTTGAATACTATCCATATATTTTTAGGTTTAATTATCCTCACTTAACTTTGATGTCGCTGATTTAAAGTTACTCTGATTATTTATCATGTGTGAACATTAGTCAGATTGTGCAGGCATATGGGAACTCACCCACGTGTTATTTTCGCTAGGTTCACACTCAGGAACTCGGGATCGGAGTCTCCGTACTTGAGTGCCGATTTTCGAGGCGTGACACAAGCCGAATCAAGTTAACCCAAGTTTGGTTTGGCTTGTTTATGTGACACCTCTTGTTCGAGCTTTTATACAAGCTAAGCTTCGAGCATATCCCTACTATTTGAGCTTGGTTTGGTCCACCTTATATAAGCTTGAGCTTGGTTTGGTTTGGTCCAAATATTTGAGCTGAGCTTAGCTGAACCAAGCCAAGTTTAAATACGGGTCAGCTTGTTTTTTTTAAAAAAAAAATTTTTAAATTTTTTTATAATAACTTTTTATAAAAAAATAACACTACAAAATAATATAAACCTTTTTTATATATAAATAACACTACAAAATAACATTAAAAAAGACTAATACAAAAGTAATAACACTAAAAAATAACATAAAGTTTAATATTCTTTGTAGGACAATAACAATGAACAAAAAGTTACAACTGAATCCAAGTCCACTTGGAGGACTAGTTCCATTTGGATTTTTTTGGCCCGCCTAAATGTATGTGTTATATATCCATGCCCCCCATTTGTTTTTCCAGATCATTTTAGGATATAGGCCAAAAAATAAAGAAGTTCCAAATCTTAGGTGGGCCATACCATAGGAAATAATGATCATTAAATGACCACTATTACAACTTTCCTAGGGTCTACCATAAAAACTGTTGATAATGTCACACAGACGTGGATAAAGATAATTGACTATGAAATACTTTGTGTGAGCCATGAAAGTTTTGGATCAATCTGATATTGACACTATGATGATTTCAATGGCGGTCATTTAATGATCAATGTTTCATGTGGTATGGCCCACCTAATATTTGAATTTACTTCATTTTTGGCCTATGCCATAAAATGAGTTGGAAAAATGGATGGGTGACGTGGATATGCATCACATACATTGAGGTGGGCCCCACCATAAGAAAACATTATTGATTTGAAGCTTTTGTTCCTCAACAAGTTTGGATCATGTCTTGTGGTCTATCAGTGGTTTGGATCTTCCTTCTTCTTCTCTCTCTCTCTTCTTTTTTTTTTTTTTTTGTATCATACCATAAAATGAGCTGAAATTTTTGATGGATGGCTAGATAAAATACATATATCATGGTGGGCCCCACAGATCTTTGACACTAGCTACATGGTGGGTGTTGAGGTCACATGCCAATTCGAATCCTGCTTTAGCGTACCGGGTAAAGTTTATGGGCCCACCGTCATGTATATGTATTATCCACTATGTCCATCCATTTTTACATATCATTTTAAGACATGATCCAAAATTGAATCGTATCAAAAGCTCAAGTGGATCAAACCACACGAAACAATGTGCATTCATGTATATGCATGCATTATATTTTATCCATGTCGTCCATTGTTTTTACATATCATTTAAAGACATAATCCCAAAATTGAATCATATCCAAAGCTCAAGTGGATCACACCACAGAGAAAATAATGTACATAGAATCTATAAGTCAAATCAAAATGAGCCGAATCAAGCTGACCTTCAAGCCGAGCCAAGCCAAGCCGGTTCTACCTTGGTTTGAGCTTGGTTTGTTTTTTAAACAAGCTTGAATCCAAGGCTTGGTTTGGTTTGAACTTCTATTTGAACCAATCTAAGCCGAGCATTTTCAAATTGTCGAGCTTTCAAGATGGCTTGGTTTATGTCCAGTTTTAATCGTGGCCTCTTATATCTCGCCACGTATAATTGGCGTTTACTAAATTAGTTAGGCTACAATGTGGTCATCGCCTCTTATTCCCGCCACTAGTAAATATTAGCTCGCATTATTTCGGTTATGTAACATGTGTTTCATGACCACAACAAACTTGGTGGTTATCCAATCCCTTACGAATTTTGTTCCTTTAATAGCATCTCTTTGTTAGTTATTCCTCTAGTCATATTAGCCATAAAGATTTCATCCGTCTTACTTATATATTAATGTGGCATATTAGCCTTTTTAGCCATCGAATTTGAAGGTTTCAAATTAAATATAAATAATTATAAAATAAAGGGCATAAAAGGGCAGTAATTCATTCTCTCTAATTAGATTAGATTTTATGGAATTAGATAAGAGCTGCTTGAATAGTCCCTCAGCTTCCCATGCATTTCTTTTAGCCGAGTATTCTATATTCTCGGGATTGATCTTTCGTAGCATGCATTACACATGTGGAAACTCATGGCAATAAAAAATTGTGAGGCGAATCTAAACAGGTCAGAGGCCAGATTGATGGACTGTACCAACCTCCGAGTAATGAACATCTGTTTGTTGATACCGACCGTTCGCGATGAACGCTTTTACTTGAACCGTCCATTGACGACTCGCTAATCTGCCATGTGAGAGATCATTTCCCTTTAAATATTATTTCATGGCCCATCTAATCTTAAACACACGATTTTCCACCGTCTAGTTTCAATTAGAAATGTTCCTTCTGTACAGTTTCCGGTACATGCATATTAACCACGCCAGTCCGCCAGAGTAAGAAAGCTTACCTGCTCATTAAAGGGGACGCGGATTGCGTCCTACCCCCTCCCGGACGGTAATCTGTCCGGGCAGGGCTCTCTGGGGCCCAAAGTAATGTAAGTGTTTTATCTACGCCGTTAATCGCTTTTCTCAAATCATCATTTTAAGTTATGATATAAAAAATAAGGCAGGTCCAGATCTTAGGTGGACCACAAAGTAGGGATTTAACTTCCACCATTAAAAACTTCTTGGGAGCAGAAGAAGTTTCGGATCAAGCTGATATTTATGTTTTCACTTCATCCACGTCTGCATGACATTATTAATAGGTTGGATGGTAAAAAAAAAATCATGGTATCCCTTGGAAAGGTTTCAACGGTGAGAGTCATTATCACCGTAGCTTCCTTTGATGTGGTCCGCTAGAGCTGTGGATCTGCTTAATTTTTTATCTTATAACTTAAAATGATCTGAGAAAAGTAATTAATGGCGTGAATAAAACACTTACATTACTTTGGGCCCACTTACATTACTTTGGGCCCCAGAGAGCCCTGCCTGGACGGATTACCGTCCGGGCGGGGGTAGGACGCAATCCGCGTCCTATTAAAGGTCCGCGTCCTATTAAACGTGAACCGTGCGGAAAGGGATTGGATAGCGGTCAGTGCTCTGTGGGCCCCACCATGATGTATGTTTTTCATCCATGCCGTCCACTCATTCTTCCAGATCATTTTATAGTATGATACTGTAAATGAGGTTGATCCAAATCTCAAGTGGACCGCACAGTGTTGATTGAACGCCCACTATTAAAACTTCTTGGGGCCCACAAAAGTTTTGGATCAAGATGATATATATATATTTTCCCTTCATCCAAGTATTTATGACCTAATGAAAATGTTAGATGTCAAATAACTATTACAGTGGGCCCTAGGAGGTTTTTAACGATGGACATTCAATCACTAATGTTTTCCAATGGTGTGGTCGACCTGAGATTTATATCTACTTAATTTTTGGGATGAAGACCTAAATTTATCTTTCAAAAATGTATAGACAGAGTGGATAAAACATATACATCATGATGGGGTCCACATATCACCAACCACTAGCCACCTGGCTGGTGGCAGCGTCATAGCGAAAGCGCATCGGGGAAGTGCTTATGAATTAATATACTCCTTGGACTACCGTAGTGAAATTGGAGTCGGCCAATGGAATTAACATGGAGGCGGATGGGATACTGACAAGGTCAGTAGCCAAATCGCTAATGAAGTGAGGTCACCAAAGTTACGTGGACCCACCATGATGCATGTGTTGTATCCATACCGTCCAACCATTTGTAGTGATATTTTATGGCACTAAAGAGAAAATGAGATAGATCTAAATTTCAAGTGGACCTACCACAGAAAACGAAAACCATGGGAGCTGTCACACCCACCGTTGAAATATTTATAGGCTCACAGTGATGTATTTTTGAGATCCATCCTATTCATAAGTTAACATAGAGATATATGAAGTGAAAACAAAAATGTCAACTTCATCAGAAACTATTGTGGTCCTAAGAAGTTTTGAACAGTGGATGTCACTGTCTCCACTATTTTCTATGGTGGGTCCAGTTGAACTTTAGATCTATCTCATTCTCTTCATAATGCCAATCTCTAAAAATGGTTTGTGTTGTATGGATACAACACATGCATCATGGTGGGGTCTACAGAGCTTGGTGACGTCACTTCAGTAGCGATTTGGCTACTGACCTTGTCAGTATCCAATCTGCGCCCAAGATGGATTACAATACGTTTGTGTATGGGCCCCTGCGTATCATTCATCAAATCCGTTAATCAGGTCTAAATCAGGATTAAGTGAAATAGAAAATCAGTTTGATCCAAGTATCAGGTGGGCCCACAAGGTTTGAACTTAGAGGTTCTAAGAGCAGCTTTACATGGTTCCCATCGGTGTGGCCCATCAGAATTTTTATTGGATGATCTTTTGCATGAACGGTTAAAAAATGATTCTCACGTGGTGGACGGAGTAGATTTACATGTAAAACGTTTGTAACACGCAGCTGCATAAAACAGGTGCTGTTGCAGATCATTCCAGTCCCGTGTTTAGATCTACAGATCTTGGTCCACCTGATATTTGGATCTGCGTCATTTTTGGGACCATGGGTGTTTAAATCCACGGAGCTTGGTCACCTGATGTTTGGATCTTCCTCATTTTTGGGACCATGGCCTAAAATGAGTGAGAAAAGCGGATGAACGGCGTGGATATATTACGCATACATGAAGATGGGAAACGGATTGGCTACTCCAATGGCTGATCGGTGCTCTGTGGGACACACCATGATGTATATGTTTCATCCATGCCGTCCATCTATTTTTCTAGATAATTTTAGGATATGAGACCAAAGATGAAGTATATCCCAATCTCAAGTGGACCACATTATAGGAAACAGTGTTGAATGAGCGTAAACCATTAAAACTTTTTGGGCCCATGAAAGTTTTGGATCAAGCTGATCTTTGTTTTTCCCTTCATCTAGGTCTGTATGACCTAATCAACGGATTGGATGCCAAATAAACAGTACAGTGGGCCTTAGGAGGACTTTAATGGTGGATATCCAATCACTATTGTTTTCCTGTAGTGTGTTCCACCTGAGATTTAAATCCCTCTCAGCTCTGGGATCAAGCCATAAAATGATCTGTAAAAATGGATCGGCATGGATGAAACAAATAAATCATGGTGGGCTCACCGGAAACAGGCAATGGACGGTCATCTTCTGCAAGTAGAACCATTCCAAAAAAGAAAAGAAAAGAAAAGAAAAGAAAAAGGATCTGTATCCGTTCCATGCTGGGACCTATATTGTGGACGGTCTGAATCGTCAATCAGATGGGCTAAATAACGGAATATAGATTAGGTTTAGTAGTCGGCGGACTACAATACTGGCCTTTCCTTGTATAACTTGAATGGCGGAGAGACATCGCCATGTGACTGCACATGCACGAGTCCACCCCAGGCTGTACTCCCGGCGTACATCCTCGCCTCTGATTATTCCTATCGCCGGGGCCCACCTTTTCGAACGCACACGTGGAACCACGTCCTTGCCCAGATCCCAATTTTCAGATCTTCTCTGCTTGAAAAACGCGTCGCGCGACTGCACCTTCCTTCCAGCTGTATTCCGCGCTGCTTCCGCGGGCACGCGTCCGAAGACCCGACATCTGAGCCGCTAATGGGATGGGCCCGCAGCTGGTGGGTGGATCCCAGGGGAAGCGGATTGTCTGGTGTACCACACACCAGCTATATAGCTGGTGTAGGTACGTGTCGTGTGCGAAGACGAGCACTGACGCTCCGAGTTGTACGAACGGTTCAAAGGAGATCAAAGTTACATGGCCCCACAGTGATGTATTTATTATATCTACGCCGTTCATCTTTTTAGAATCATTTGAGAACATTATCTAAAAAATGAATTATATCCAAAGATCACTGGAGCACATCACAAATAACGGTGGAGATAATGATTTTCACCGTTGAAAAGTTTATAGGCTTATCATAACTTTTATTTCTCATCCAAACTGTTCATAAGGTCACAAAGACCTAATTAAAGGGGAAAAGCAAATTTCATATTGAAACAAAACTTTTGTGACCCGAAAAAAAGTTTCAATGGTACTACTCCTTGTGGTGTGGTCCATTGATAGTTAGAGCTGTCTTATTTTTCATCTCATAATAGCAACTCGCAATATTGATGGACAGTTGGGATATAACACATAAATCATGATCAGCCCCGCAGACCTTGCTGACGTCAATACATCAGCTATATATCCGTGTGAGGTAGACCACCCAATACATCACCTGCGTAGCTGTGTGATTTACACCACCCAATCCGCTTCCGATCCCAGGATACACTAAGGTGGGTGGATCCCTGACTGCAGGTCCCAACCCACCCTAATGTATGTGACTTACATTCCGCCGTTCATCCGTTTTCACAGCTCATTTTAAGCTATGATACCAAAAATGAAACATATCTAAATATCAGGTGAACCACACTATAGAAAACAATGGTAATTGACCATTAATAACTCATTGTGGGGCCACAAAATGCAATGGATGAAGCTGATATTTGTGTGGTCTCTTCGTACAGTTCTTTGTAACCTTATCAACAGTTTGGATGGTTTTTAATATTGGCTATTCAATCACTATTGTTTGCTGTGGTGTGGTCCACCTGAGATTTGGATCTACTTTATTTTTCGGATCATGTTCTAAATTAAGCTTTCAAAACGGATGGACGGCGTGGATTTAGGTCACATGCATACTCCCCCCCCCCAAGCTACGCCACCCGAGGAAAACCACGCTAAGATCCTTTCCTAGTGGGGCCCACAATCACGTAGAATGTGAGCGATTGGTCAATGGATAACTTTTTATGTATATGGATGTGTATGGCCCACCGCATTCACCGGCTGGGATCGAGCGCTTTGGTTGGGGCCCACCACTTCCGCAAGGATGGGTAAGCAGGTTATCCAAAGCGTAACAGCCACGTGTCGCTGTCCAATAGCCTTCCCGCACCTGGACACGTTGGAGTCATGCAGAAAAAAGCAAAAAACCAGCTTGATGCGTCTAAGCTGTCGTACCTCTCTGTTTTCACGCCACGTGGCGCCTTCCAAAAGCACCTTCCATCTCCCGCTCCAACACGTGATGTCAAAGCAGGAACCGGGCCCACCATGCATTAAATCCGGACACGTGCCATATCGAGGCATTGATACGTGGCGTACAGCCACCTCGAGATTCCGTAAAGCCAGGCTCGGTGGGATCTGAAACTGGACAGAGGCCAGAAGGACACGTGTCCAAATCCCATCCGCTACGGGCCAGGACGCAGGAGGAACAGCTATACATGCCTCCATATCTGGACACGTGTCCCTGAACGCCCTGTCATACGGTCACGCCACGTTGCAGCCCGCGGTACATGCAGGCGGTCGTCGAGGTTAAAACGCTTCCCGCTAATTTTAGCAGCGCTTTCCGTATCCGTTTCGCATAAATCGCGATGGACATCTCTTTCAATATTCATCCCTTAGTGGGGCCCATTTAATCAACTTTTAAAAATGATCAAGCCGTCCATATTAGTCTATATGTATTTATTTAGCTTCATATGTAAAATATTCATAAAATTGTATTTACACTTGTCAATTTGAAATCCACGAAATGGACATTTTATATATTTTATCAGTTTAACGTTCATAGTAAGATATCAGAGGTCATTTTTATAGTAAATAGAAGGTTGTGATTATTCTTTATGTTTTCCAAAACGTATCCATTGAGCGATGTACATTTCAACTATCTCCATCGCGATGAACACAAAACGACCTCATTCACCATGACAGGCTGACCCTAAACGGCGCTCCCGCGGAACACGCCAAATCCTCTTACGTGTCAATCTGCCGTCCATCTCTACCTGTCCTTGTCCCACGTGGCATCCGTCCCTGCATCTACAACTCGTATATGAAATCTCCACGCACCTACAAAACTCCTTGAAGAGATTTTGAGATTTTCAAAAGCGAGATGTTGGAGCTTTAGGGATTCGAATCCAACGATCAGCAATGGCGCAAACCTCGAATCTTAATCTTGATCTTGATGAAGACGAGGTGGAGCTCAGCCTCGGTCTCTCGCTCGGTGGAAGCTTCCGGAAGCCGCCCGCCACCGCGACGTCATCGTCCACCGTCGATCTGAAAGGCTTGGACGGCAGAGATGAACCGGACCCGAACTCGCTGGACCCGCAGAAGAAGCGAGAGCTCCACGCACTCCGGAGGCAGGAGGCGCGGAAGAAGAGAGAACAGAAGAAGAACGGGCATTGGAATGGCAATGGCGTTTCTGTAAATAGGTCGGATTTGGTGGCTGATAAGATGTTGCTGGAGACGCAGAGGTTTGAAGCTAGGGTTAGGGATCGGACGGTGAAGGAGAACGAAGGGTCGAGATCGGAGCGGCGGGCCGGGGGAGATCAGAATGTGGGCCTTACCTTAACACCAAATCCTAACCCTAACCCTAATTTTCGAGGGTATCATCCTAATGGATTTACGGTTTTGCCACCGCCACCGCCACCGCCAACGGCGGCGATGCAGTATCCGTTTCATCCAATGCCGTATGTGCCTTTTGGGAATGGGTTTCATTACCCTTACATGGTGCCGTACTGGAGCCCGGCTACGGCAGCGGTGCCGCCTCAGCCGTCGGATTCTGCAGCTAGGGCTGATGGGCCGAGGCCGGACGGGTGTCGGGCTTTCAGGCCTTTCCAGCAGTCCGATCTCGATGCGAGCGGCAGGGAACGGGTTGCGGGTAGTGATTCAGGGAAGAATGGGAGTAAAGGAGGTGGGCCATCGAGCGGATCAACGGGCAGCAGCTCCTCTGCTGTCTCTGATAATCAGAGCGAGTTTTTGAGAGGTATGTGTTTCTTTCTCTGGGTCAGTGAAATTCTGTGAGAAATCTTGATCAGGGTCTGAATTCTATACAGGTGGGACATGTGGTTTGATGATCCAGACCGTTGGTTTCATGAGTCCCACCTTAGATTGCTAATGCCCCGAAGAAGTTCCTGATTGGAAGATCCTAGATGGGTTAGGATCTTCCAATCAAGGAGATATATTAGGTCCATCAGATCGACGGTCTGGAACAGAGGACCATGGACCCTCTAAGGTTGCATGATCCAACCGTCCAATGCATCCATCTTTCTTCCTCATGAAAGAGTGATGAAATCCAATGGCTGTGAAGAAATTCTGGGGTGACTTAAATTCCAGCATTGGGGCAAAATCACATTGTCTTTACAAGATCTAAGCTTCATAACTACAGCATTGGGGCCCACCCATTGGTGATCCAAACTGTTTCTTTTGGTGGGGGCCATTCATCCACCTTAGATGAATGGCCCATATGCAAGGGAAGAATGTACACCAACCAGATGTAAGAAACTGTTCAATTGGGGGATGTTGTGGATCACTGTCCATCCATAGTAAACTGTCTTAAGATGAAGATAAACGGCCTGAAATCAACAGAAAGTGGGCCATGGCCATGGAGTGTCCATCATAAGGATGCCTCTGTTTCTGGCCAAGGGCTGTTACCATTACACCTGTAGATGATCAACGAACCTATTGCAATTCAAATTTTCAATTGATGCAAGTAATCATTCTTCAATGAAGCAATTCAAAATTTCAATTGATGCAAGTAACCATTCTTCAATGAAATGGCTGTAATCAACTATCATCCCCTGTTACAGGCGGGAGCAGCAGCGACACTAGAAGCCACTCAAGTCGGCCACGGCCGCCGGTTGAGCAATTTCAGCCCCGGGTTCTGCTCACACCGAATCCACAACGTCAATCCGAGCAATGTGCTTCGACCCATCAGATGGAATTAGCCCAAAATGCAGAGGAGGCCATAGACAAACCAGTGTCGAACACCGTTGCCACGCAATCCGGTTGGTGCAAGCCTGAGGGATTGGCCACACCCATCTCAAACACCTTGAGATCAGTCACAGCTGAGCCCATCTCAACTACCAACAGCCCACCTAAGAGCCCTCTCCCACCCATACCAATGGCGGGACACGACTGCGATGACGACAAGAAACCAGGCCCGCCCTTGCCATCCCTACCGCACATGCCATGCGTTTCCACCACCGGCAATGGCCCAAATGGGAAAACCATAACTGGGTTTTTATACAGGTATACGAAGACGGAGGTGAGCATCGTCTGCGTGTGCCATGGAAGCTCATTCTCACCCGCTGAGTTCGTGAAGCACGCCGGAGGCACCGATATCTCACACCCATTGAAGCATATCGTCGTCGTGCCGTCTGCCTTTGGATGAACGACGGGCAGTTGCAGCCCCCCATGGGTACCATCCTTCATCACCTGTCTTTGAATTCTGCCTTCTTCCTTTTGGGATAGTTTTCTCAGAGTTGCATAGAGATGTTGGTTAGGCATTAGATCATCTTTAACAATATGTATACTAAAAAAAACAAGAAAGAAAGAAAAATCCTTATATGAACTCCTTGGCAAAAGTGGCTGGAGGAGATTTTTTTTTTTTTTTTTTTCTCTCTTCTTTTGTTTCTCATTTACATCAATGAAGGGTAGATGTTCAGATCAATCTTTGTTATGTCTGATGAATTCTATTGGTGGGTGGCCCACTGTGTATGATGATAGAAGAAAATGAGGAATTTTGGCCCATTAAACAATTTCAATTTTGCATGTCCCACTTGGGGGGTCTGGATGTATTGGTCCATGGGCCTGGTCTGGTCTATGATTGTTTATGTAGGAGCATTAGGCAGGATGTGGCTTTGGGATTTTGGGCTAGAGAAATGCCCCAGTGCATTCTAAGTTACAGTGGGACACTTAAAAAAGATCATTTATTAAAAAAAAAAAAAAAGTTAAATAAAAACATTGATAATGGATTTTGCATATGACTACAAAGAATCACTTGTGTCATGCAATCGCAACCAAACCATAATGGATGGATGGATTAGATCATCTGATGGGTTGATTTCAGATGGACGAGCTTTTATCTTTTATTAATGCAAGGTTTCCAATCCAACCAGTTTTGGACTGTCCACAATTTATGGTACACCCAGGACCTTAAACCAGCAATAGACTTCCAATCTTTCAGGTGACTCGGATTGCGTGGTAAACCCAACACCGTTGGTCTACGTAGTATAAGGACTCTGTGGGGCCCACCGTGATGTGTGTGTTTTTCATCCGTTCCACCATCTCATTTTAGGTACTTGAAGTATATACAAATCACAAGTGGACCACACCACAGGAAACAGTGGGGATTGAAAGCGCCTACTGATGAAAAATTGGGGGCCATGGAAGTTTTGAATCAAGCTGATATTTGAGGTTTTCCCTTCAAATTTGTGTGACCTTCTGAATAGGTCGGATGACTAATAAACATAACTGTGGGCCCTAGGAAGGTTTCAACGGTGGATGTTATTGCCCTCACTATTTCTTGTGGTGTGGTCCACTTAAGCTTTGTATGTGCTTCAATTTTGGGAATGAAGCTGGCAAAACGGATGGACGGAATGGTTAAAATACATACATACATCATGGTGGACCCCACAGAGTCCTTAACACCACATCCAGCTTGTCCAGTAGGTGGGCCCAATCACCGAGATTATCCAGTGCAAAAATCAGCCACATCCACTCACCGAGCTTGTATTTTTGGTCATTTAGCATTGGCCAAACATTTTTCTCTATGGTGTGGTCCACCCAAAGAGCGGTTGGGGCTGAACTTTGTACAAGGCAATACTCATGGTGGGGATCCAGCAGAAATAAGGCGTGGATTGTTCACTCTTTCACTTGTCTGGTATTGGTAGACGGATATACTTGTATTTTCAGATGGGACCCACCAGAGGGATAGCGTGGATTGTGCGCATCCACCTGTCATTTATTAGATATTAGATTACATTGGACGGTGGACGGCAGGTCAAAACATCTAGTAGTGGTCAATAAAGGCTGGTACGGACTTGACTTTGCTTGCGTCTGATAGTGCTGCTGTGCTGCTGCCTCCAAAATATTGCTAGCCGTTGAATAATGTCACCCATGATCGAACATTAGCAGGAAGTGGGCCCCGCTTGGGAAGTTGTGTTACATCACATCAGCTGAGAGTGATTTTCACTTGCTTCGGCAGTGGTGGGACCCAGTGGACAGTCAAATGGAGGGTGGATGATCATCAAGAAACATCCAACGGCCGAGGCAGCACCACTGCGCATTCAGGTTTCCATGATGTGGGATGGAAATCCTTGAGCGAAATTTAGGACTGTGGACCCACCTTTTATCCAGCTGTTTTTATGAAACAATACAAACTTTGTTTTGCAACTTAGACATGTACGTCTGGAGACCGAATTCCAGGACGAAAATACCCCTCCTTTTCACGGAAACGGATTGGGTACTCCCCTGCCACCAGCCAATGGCGGATGGTCGGTGGTCCGTGGGCTCCACCATGATGTATTCTTTTCATCCATGCCATCCATATATTTTTTCACATCATTTTATGATATGAGACCAAAAATGAGGTATATCCAAATCTCAAGTGTACCACATTACAGGAAACAGTGTTGAATGAGCGTCGACCATTAAAAACTTTTTGGGGGCCTACTGTGATGTTTGTGAGAAATTCTTCCCGTCTAAGTTCATTCATAGGGTCAAAAAGACCTGGATGAAGAGGAAAAACAAATTTCATAATGATCCAAAACTTCTATAACCCCTAAAAGGTTTCAATGGTAGACGTTCAATTCCCCATTGCCTTTTACAGTGTGGTCTACTTGATAGTTAGATCTATCTTATTTTTCGTCTCAAGCCTTAATATGAGCTCGCCAAATATATCGACAGTTTGGATATAACAAAGACCTCATGATGGGACCCACAAAAGGTGGTGGGGATTACAACAGCAAAAAAAAAAAAAAAAAAACTTGGCTACGGTGTTTTCCATGGCTATGAATTAAAACCGTAGCCATTTCTCAATATATCGAAAAAGGTCTAACACTGTCGAGCGACTTTGCCTCCAAATTCCTACAATTTTCGATACATATTGAAGAGTATTCGAAATGTAACGAAGGTGATTTCACCTATAGCTACGGATTATAACCGTAGCCATAACTGTAGTCTGTGCCGGTCAATGCAAAATTTTTTTGTTTTTTTGTTTTTTTGTTTTTTTGTTTTTTTTATTTCTTATTTTTTCATGGAAAACTTTATTATACCTACAATTTTCTCTAGTACATATTTATATAAATATGTATATATAAGCATATAAAAATTTTTTTCTCTCTCTTTTCATTTCTTTCTTTATTCATTTAACAAGAATATCTTCTATAAAAAATTAGTTACTTGACATACCCTATATGATTTTGGAGTAGGAGAAGCTACTTTTGCCAACCAACCTGGTTATTTTTCAATATTCTATCAGGTCGATGGTCGAAAATCCATTTCATTCACTTCAGGGTTAATTTCATTCATTTCATTTACTTCGCGATCAATTCCATGCATTTCACGGTCAATCCCAGCGATTCTCCTTCACTTCACGGTCAATTCCATGCATTTCACGATCAATTTCATGTTTGCCCTACTTAATTTCATGTTTGCCCCGCTTAATTTCATGTTTGCCCCGCTGAATTTCTAGTTTGCCCGCTCAATTTCATGTTTGCCCCGCTGAATTTCTAGTTTGCCTCGCTCAATTTCATGTTTACCCTGTTGAATTTCTAGTTTGCCCTGCTGAATTTCATGTTTGCCTCACTGAAATTCATGTTTGCCTCGCTGAAATTCATGTTTGCCCCACTCATGTTGCCCCGCTCAATTTCTAGTTTGCCATGCTTGCCCCGCTCAATTTCTAGTTTGCCCCCTCAATTTCATGTTTGCCCCACTGAAATTCATGTTTATCCCACTGAATTTCTAGTTTGCCCTACTGAATTTTTAGTTTGCCCCGCTCAATTTCATGTTTGTCCTGCTGAATTTCTAGTTTGCCCCGCTCAATTTCATGTCTGCCCCGCTCGATTTCATGTTTGCCCTGCTGAATTTCTAGTTTGCCCCGCTGAATTTCATGTTTACCCCGCTGAAATTCATGTTTGCCCCGTTGAATTTCTAGTTTGCCCCGCTCAATTTCCAGTTTGGTCCGCTCGATTTCCAGTTTGTCCCGCTCAATTTTCAATTTGATCGCGAAATGATTGAAATTGACCACAAAGTAAATGAAATGGATTTTCCACCATCGACCCGATTAAATCTTGGAAAACAACTAAGTTGGTTGGCTAAATTAGCTTCTCCTAGCCCAAAATCATATCTGGTACGTTAAGTATATCATTCTAGTTTAGGAGATATGCTTGTTAAATAAATAGGCAAAGAAATGAATTAAAAGATAGAAAAATATTGGGCTAGGAGAAGCTAATTTAGCCCTAAACTAGAATGATTTACTTAATTTCATTCTGAATTTCTAGTTTGCCCCGCTCAATTTCATGTTTACCCCGCTGAAATTCATGTTTGCCCCGTTGAATTTCTAGTTTGCCTCGCCCAATTTCCAGTTTGGTCCGCTCAATTTCCAGTTTGTCCCGCTCAATTTTCAATTTGATCGCGAAATGATTGAAATTGACCATGAAGTAAATTAAATAGATTTTCCACCATCGACCCGATGGAATCTTGGAAAACAAATAAGTTGGTTGGCTAAATTAGCTTCTCCTAGCCCAAAATCATATTTGGTACGTTAAGTAAATCATTCTAGTTTAGGAGATATGCTTGTTAAATAAATAGGCAAAGAAATGAATTAAAAGATAGAAAAATATTTTTATATATTTATATTTACGTAATTATGTATTAGAGAAAAATGAAAGGGACAAAAAGTTCTCCTTATAAGGGATCCTATAGCTACGGATTATAACCGTAGCCATAATTTTCGATATATCGAAAGTCTTTCGATATTATCGAAAAAGTCTATCGAGTTTGCCTAAAAGCTACTGCAAGTTTGGATACACTATGGCTACGGATTATAACCGTAGCTATAACCGTAGCCAGATTACGTAAAGGCACTGCTGCGCCTTTTTTTTTTTGGCTTTGTTGCTTTTGTGGGTACCATCATGAGGTCTGTGTTATATCCAAACCGTCTATCTATTTGGCGAGCTCATATTAATGCTTGCGACAAAAACTAAGTTAGATTTAACTATCAAGTGGACCACACTGTAAAAGGCAATGGGGAATTGAACGTCTACCATTGAAACCTTCGTAGGGGTTACAGAAGTTTTGGATCATTATGAAATTTGTTTTTCCTCTTCATCTAGGCCTTTGTGACCTTATGAATAGATTGGATGGGAAATAAATGTTATGGTGGGCCCTACTAAAATTTTAACGGTGAAAATCAATTTTCCCGCTGCTCTTTGTGGTGTGGTCTAGTTGATCTTTGGATATGAATTTTTTTTTTTGGATAATGCTCCGAAATGATATCGGAATATGGATGAACGTTGTGGATATATTAAATACATAGTTGTGGGGCCATGTAACTTTGATATCTTTTGAGCCGTTCGTACAACCCTCGGTTGGAGGAGCGTCAGCGCTCGTCTTCGAAAGGAAGGGAGGGGTATTTTCGTCCCCAAATTCGCTGTCCTACGAGCAGGTCTAAGTTGCAAAACAAAGTTTGTATTCTTTCATAAAAATAGCTGGATAAAAGGTGGGGTCCACAGTCCTAAATTTCTCAATCCTTGATCAATCATATTCCATTTTCCGACCATTGGATAGGACTGAAATGTATTGTATATATGCCCAGAATATTAACCTGATCAGGTGATCTCAATCATTCAAACTGTAGGCCCCACCATGAAGATCACCTACCACAAAAAAAATTAGGCCATTCATGATGTAGAGTGGGTCGCGGACAGTTTCATGGCCAAGATGGATCAGAAAAGGCCCGGTCGAAGACAGAAGTGATTCGGACCGTCGAACCTTAGATCGGATGTATCTCGCAATCCGAAATGAGTTACCTGACGTAAAATATATGATTTTGGGGTAGAAGGAGCTACTTAACCAACCAACCCCGCTACGCTGGGTTGCGACACTCGGAATTGGGAGAAACCCCTGGATCGACGGTCGTTTCCCTGTTTTAATTTTGTTTTTTTCTATAAATAGTAAGTTTTAGTTGGATTATAACTCTTCATCCGTCGGGCTTTAGGAGTTGCGCCCAACGTGAAAAGAGCTTAGAATAATTAGGGGAACGGTTTAGTGAAGCCAAATAGGACACTTACTATTTTTGGCCGAAAACCTTGTGCACTAGTAGACATCACGACCGTCTATAAATAGTAAGTCGCGAATTCTAGGAGTTTTAGTTGTAGTTTGATTCTGATTTCTTTCCCATTGCTTGGTACCCCTATTTAAAGGGTTGTGAACTCGTTTTTATTCATCAATTAATCAATTTCGAATTTATTAAGAATTTATTTTATTTTCTGCTTTCTTTCTCCTCGTGGATACGAGAAGTCTCTGTGAGGAGTCCAGAGAAGCTCCGTGGATTCGGAGTATTTATCCTCATCACGTTCATCCCTGCGTCAATTGGTATCAAAGCGAGGATTCCCCTCGGGCCGATGACAAACAATGAAGGTATGAATCAAAATCCTGTGGATGGTGATCCAGGGATTCGTTATCTTTCGGAAAGAATGGAAGCTTTCTACCGGGAGAGTCAGTTGACCATGCAAGGGCTGTAGCAACCCTCGACCGTCTTACGGATGCGCTACTTCCGCCCCGAACCCTAGGCGGTGCTCCACCACCTATGGTTGCTCCATCACCCATGGTGGCTCCACCACCCGTGGTTGCTGTACGACGCAACCCCGATTTTCGTAGGGTACTACCAGTGGCAAACCGTAGGGCTACACCACATGATTCAAGTTATAGCGACGAGGACCTTAAAGAGGGTTTTGCCCGACGACCAATCTATGGAGGCGATCATCTAGATCGTGCTGAAAGAGACTATCGAGGTAAGGCTGAACTTCCTAGTTTTAATGGTTTATTACGTATAGAAGATTTCCTCGATTGACTAGCCGAAGTAGAGAGATATTTTGATTATATGGACGTGCCAGATCATAAAAGGGTAAAATTGGTAGCGTTTAAGTTAAAATCTGGTGCTTCTGCATGGTGGGAACAATTACAACTCTCACAAGCCCGCCAGATCAAGGCACCCATCTCATCATGGCCACGGATGAGACGTCTTCTTCGATCACGATTTCTCCCCAGTGATTATGAGCAGATATTATTCCAGCAATACCAAAATTGTCGACAAGAAAATCGAACCATCACAGATTACACTGAAGAATTCCAGCGGTTGGCTACACGAAACGATCTATCAGAATCTGAGTCACAAAAGGTGGCACGATTTATAGGTGGCTTGCGACCGATAATTCAGGACCGAGTTGAGATGTACCCAGTCGGGACCGTGGATGAAGCAGTTCAATTGGCAGGTAGGGCAGAAACACAACTTACAAGAGTTTCTGCTCGTCCCTATCCTTCAACTCGATCCCCCATGACGGGTCCCATGCAGGATCCAGTGCTGGCACGAGGAAAAGATCCAGTATGAGAACGTCCTCAACATCCTACAACCGCGAACCGTGATACGGGGAGCGGCTCATCCAGACCTCAACGTACAACACCCACAACAGCGGGCCCGAGTAGGATTCTAAATCCTTATGCTTGACTAAAGTCAAACAATTGTTACCGCTGTGGCTAGCCAGGCCACTTATCAAACACATGTCCTCAACGTCCCGTAGCACACTTGACTATAAATGAAGGGGGCACTGAATATGAGGCCGCAGAAGAAGACCATGGCTATGATGAACATGAACAAACCACTGAAGAAATAGCACGTGACAATGAAATGACAAGCGAGGATCGTGGCGAATTTCTAGTTGTGAGGCGATTACTGTATACCCCACGAAAGGAATTGCATCCACAGCGACACAATATATTTCGTACTCGGTGCACTGTCAACGGAAAGGTCTGTGATGTGATCATAGACAGTGGTAGTAGTGAGAACATCGTCTCAAGAGTGATGGTGGACAAATTACGGCTACCAACGACGAAACATCCTTCCTCGTACTCAATCGGCTGGATAAAAAAGGTGAATGAAACTAAGGTAACTGAACAATGCACTATCTCGTTTTCAATTGGTAAAAATTATAAGGATCAGATACTTTGTGAGGTGGTTGACATGGAAGCTTGCCACATCTACTACTCGGTCGGTCCCCCTGGCAGTCGGACCCTGATGCGACCCATCGGGGACGAGACAATGTCTACGTATTCGTCAAGGATAGCCGAAAAATAATCCTCACCCCTATGGCACCAAAGAACCACCCTAAAGCCTCTAAAGTGGAGGGGAGTTCCCTCTTGACCATTCGGGATTTCATGGAGGAATCTAAGGAAACTAGCGAGGTGTACGCCGTAGTGGTGAAGGGTAAGGAAGAGGAACCCTCAAACATCCCTCCAAGTTTAAAACTGTTGCTAAACAAATTCAAAGAAGTCTGGCCTAAGGATTTACCTGATGGATTGCCCCCAATGAGGGACATCCAACATCACATATACCTCGTCCCTGGGGCTAGCCTGCCCAACTGCCCTCATTATCGGATGAATCCGAAGGAGTGCGAGATACTTTAGGGGCAAGTGGAGGAATTGATCCGTAAGGGTCTCTTGAGAGAGAGCATGAGCCCATATGCCGTACCAGGATTATTAACGCCAAAAAAAAAGATGGAACCTGGCGCATGTGTGTCGACAGCCGGGCAATCAACAAAATTACCATCAAGTATAGGTTCCCAATACCACGGTTGGACGACATGCTCGATATGCTAGAAGGGGCCAGGTGTTTTTCAAAACTAGATCTAAGGAGTGGGTACCATCAGATTCGTATCCGACCCGGTGATGAGTGGAAAACGACATTCAAGACCAAGGAAGGGTTGTATGAGTGACTGGTCATGCCCTTTGGCACCAAGTACTTTTATGCGTTTGAAGAATCAAGTTCTAAAACCGTTCACTGGCCGATTTGTGGTAGTATATTTTGATGATATATTGATATATAGCTAGGATGAGGTGGAGCACAGGAAACATCTCATGCAGGTGCTGCAGGTCCTACAAATTAACAAGTTGTACCTCAACTTGAAGAAGTGTAGTTTTTTAATTGATAGCCTGTTGTTTCTAAGATTTGTTGTAACGTCCATAGGCATTCGTGTGGACGATGAAAAGGTGCGGGCTATTAGGGAATGGCTGATCCCGACAAACATTCATGAGGTGAGAAGTTTTCACGGGTTGGCGACTTTCTATCGTCGATTTGTGCGAGATTTTAGCACCATAGTCGCGCCTATAACAGATTGCATGAAAAAAGGACCGTTCCAGTGGACCGATAAAGCTGATAAGAGCTTTCATGAGATCAAGCATCGTTTGTCTACAACACCGATCTTGGTGCTTCCTAATTTCGACAAATTGTTTGAGGTTGAGTGCGACGCTTCATACGTCGGAATTGGAGGAGTGTTATCATAGGAAGGCAGGCCGGTAGCCTTCTATAGCGAGAAGCTTAGCGAAGCCCGAAAGAAGTGGTCGACTTATGAGCTTAAGTTGTACGCAGTTGTTCAGGAGCTCCGACATTGGCGGCATTATCTAATTCAAAGAGAGTTTGGTCTATGCACTGACTATCAAGCATTAAAGTTTATTAATAGTCAGACTAACGTGAATCATGTGCATGCTAGATGGGTTGTGTTTTTACAGGAATTCACGTTCGTTTTGAAGCACAAGTCAGGGCAGCAGAACAAGGTGGCTAATGCACTTAGCCGTCGTGCATCACTATTCGTTACGATGAGTAACAAGGTGGTCGGCTTCGATTGTCTCAAGGAGTTGTATGCCGAGAATGAGGACTTTAAAGATTCTTGGGTGAAGTGCCAAGAAGGTCACCCCAGTGACCTTCATATACAGGACAATTTTCTCTTCAAAGGAAATCGATTGTGCATCCCCCAAAGTTCTCTGAGGGAGCAGATTATTCAGGAGCTACATGGAGGTGGCCTCAGTGGACACCTTGGGCGAGACAAGATGCGAGCTCTTGTGGAAGAGCGGTATTACTGGCCGCAATTAGTACGTGATGTGGGAAAAGCCGTACAACGTTGTCATGTTTGTCAAACCTCCAAGGGGCAATCTCAGAATACGGGACTCTACACCCCGTTACCTATGCCTGACGGTCCTTGGGAGGATTTATCAATGGACTTCGTGCTTGGTCTCCCACGAACACAACGCGGCATGGATTCGGTGTTCGTGGTGGTAGATTGTTTCTCTAAGATGGCGCACTTTATCTCGATGCAACACACGTGGCGAATCTATTCTTCAGGGAGGTCGTACGGCTACACGGGGTCCCCAAGACCATTACTTCTGATCGTGACACGAAGTTCATTAGCCACTTTTGGCGGACTTTG
The DNA here is from genome assembly GCA_021015155.1 of Magnolia officinalis. NCBI lineage: Eukaryota > Viridiplantae > Streptophyta > Magnoliopsida > Magnoliales > Magnoliaceae > Magnolia > Magnolia officinalis. The sequence goes on from JAJHSJ010000003.1 coordinate 12,819,417, forward strand.
TGGGCTCGATTCGATACACGACTTCAATTCAGCAGTGCTTACCACCCACAGACTGATGGGCGGACCGAAGTTGTGAATCGCACGTTGGGAAACCTCCTTCGCTGTATTTCAGGAGAAAAACTGAAGCAGTGGGATTTGATCTTGTTTCACGTAGAGTTCGCATTCAACAACATGGTGAACCGCTCGACAGGAAAATCTCCATTCCAAATTATCTATGGACGAGTGCCTCGCCACACGCTTGACCTGGTCCCTCTGCCCAAGCACCCAGGCACGAGCATTGCAGCAGAACATATGGTAGACAAGATCATGGGCATCCATGCAGGAATGCAGACCAAGCTAAATGTCTCGAATGAGAAGTACAAGGAACAAGCGGACAAGCACCGGCGACAAAAAGTATTCGAGGTGGGCGAACGCATTATGGTCCATCTGCACAAAGAGAGATTTCCGACCAGGACGTACAACAAGTTGAAAAATAAGAAGATTGGACCCGTCCCAATCATTCGAAAGATCAATGACAACGCTTATGTTGTTGATCTTCCAGATGACATGGCAATCTCACGGACTTTCAACGTCGCGGACCTGACCGAGTATCATGAACCAGCGCAGGATGAGAACTCGAGGACAAGTTCTTTTGAAGTGGAGGGGACTGATGTAGAGCGGGTCGCGGATAGTTTCATGGCCAAGATGGATCAGAAAAGGCCCGGTCGACGACAGAAGTGATCCGGACCGTCGGACCTTAGATCGGACGTATCTCGCAATCCGGAATGAGTTACCTGACGTAAAATATATGATTTTGGGGTAAAACGAGCTACTTTAGCCAACCACCCCGCTATGCTAGGTTGCGACGCTCAGAATTGCGAGAAACCCCTCGATCGACGGTCGTTTCCCTGTTTTAATTTCGTTTTTTTATAAATAGTAAGTTTTAGCTGGATTATAACTCTTCATTCGTCTGGCTTTAGGAGTTGCGCTCAACGTGAAAAGAGCTTAGAATAATTAGGGGAACGTTTTGGTGAAGCCAATAGGACACTTACTATTTTGGCCGAAAACCTTGCGCACTAGTAGACATCACGACCGTCTATAAATAGTAAGTTTACTATTTATAGTAAGTCGCGAATTCTAGGAGTTTTAGTTGTAGTTTGATTCTGATTTCTTTCTCATTGCTTGGTACCCTATTTAAAGGGTTGTGAACTCGTTTTTATTCATCAATTAATCAATTTCGAATTTATTAAGAATTTATTTCTATTTTCTACTTTATTTCCTCGTGGATTCGAGAAGTCTCTGTGAGGAGTCCAGAGAAGCTCCGTGGATTCGGAGTATTTATCCTCTTCATATTCATCCCTGCGTCAATTCAACTCATCAGGTAAGCTACGTCGTGGGAATCAATGGAAACCGTCGGTCTTGACTCAATATACAGAAGTGGCCCATCTGTTGAGCAGATCACCCTTGTCAGAAGGGCGATCTTCATGGTGGGCCCCACATGGTACTGAAGTCGACGAGTGGAATGTTGGCAGTAAAGACTGGTGCCTGCATGCGATCAGTTTGCGGGTCCCAACCATTTGGACATCTAAATGCAAATAACCAATTTCTAAGTAGATGCGTATGAACAATATTTCATAGGCTGGGCAGAGTATTAAACAGACCCGGCCTGTGTATGAACTGGTCTGGCCAAGGTACTCTCTTTCAAGCCTGATTTTATGGAATAGTGCCTGAGAGGAGTAAAGTCAAGAATTGCAGGACCCACCTGTATATTTATGACCCATTCATCAAATGCAACCTACCATGGTAATCAGATAGAACCGATAATCTGGACGATCTAATCATTAAGTAATAGAATTGTAGGGCCCACCTGTATATGTATCACTCATTCATCAAATGCAACCTGCCATGGTTATCAGATAGAACCGATGATCTGGACGATCTAATCATTAAGTAATAGAATTGTAGGGCCCACCTGTATATGTATGACTCATTCATCAAATGCAACCTGCCATGGTTATCAGATAGAACCGATAATCTGGACGATCTAATCATTAAGTAATAGAATTGTAGGGCCCACCTGTATATGTATCACTCATTCATCAAATGCAACCTGCCATGGTTATCAGATAGAACCGATGATCTGGACGATCTAATCATAAGGTGGGCCACACCATAAAAAGCGATGTAACCCACCTAAAATATTCAAAATAAAATGTAATCATGGTTGAGTACATATTTTTAATTGTCTGATAATCATGGTAGAGTGCATTTGTTGGATGGGCTGGATGTCATATACATGCCACGTGTGCATCTTAATTCTCTACTTTTATCACATTTTAAACAAAAAGAATGGTTTGTTGGTAGTTTCTCCTCAAATGATAATACGCGTCCCAGTGCAGCAATAAACAAAACACCAGCACCAACTGCTTTCGGCTCCATGATAGCGGGCCCATTGAGTCAGCAATCCAAATAGTTTACATAGTCAACCAAGAATAGAAAAATGCCAAAAATCTCCCACCTAAGAAAATCCTAGAGCATATGCACACTGCATTGTCTACTGTGTTAACGGTCCAGATTACCGATTCATGGGCCCCACAAGTACAAAATGGGTGCATGATCAGGGCATACTCTTACACTCAAGGATAAGGAAACACGTCACTAAAAATGGGTGGGTATATGTACTCAAAAACCTAAAGCTGAAATTGTGCTTTGTGCAGTGATCCAGCCTGCTTATCTGTTGGGCCCTGCCATGGATGGACTGTGCCACTAAATCCCCAGGCTGGACGATCCCCATTTCGGTTGATTGTAGACCTTTGATGTTGTGCCTTGTTCTGTGTACTTTTGGTCCACGAACTGAAAAGGTTACTGTTCAAATCTTGAAGATTTTCTGCTGGTGTAGCACAGAGACCATTGGCCTGGATGACTGAAACCATGGGCCCCACTTGTACAGACTGAAAACCCGTGCACACTGCCTGTCCTCCTATTTAATTTCTCAGACAAAACACGTTCATCTAATATTGCAAATGACCCATATCCGACCATTCGAGAAGCCATAAAGGAGTGGGTTGAGTATGACGACACTCACTCTCCTTGACTTTACAGCCATGGCCCACCAGATCAACAGCACCAATCACCAAATGCTTGCCACATGCACCATGAGGAACGGTACTGCATAGAAGTTTCTTTCAGCAGACAAAAAAAACAAACAAACAAACAAACAAACAAACACACACAAACACCAAGATTACAAAGAGAAAAACAAACCATTGTCATGTTTTCAACAGTCATTACCTTAGAGAAAAAGGTAACAGAACAGCCAAACATTCAAATGATCCAAATATGAAAAAAGAAATGAAGGAAAGGTGTTTGCCTAACCCCAAAATTATGAAAGGAAATAAACCATGGAGAAATTTCCCTGGACCACAAATGGCATAGTATACTGCACAACACAAACTAGCACCATCTGTGTTCTAACTATCACAGCCACCTACCTACACCGGAAAAGGAAAAAAACAAGATCAAAAGAGAAGAATCTTTAAGACTCTGAATCCCCACACGGCTCCGCCGCCCGAGCACTCGAAAAATAGACCTCCGGAAGAAAAAAAAAAGAACCAAAAAGGATTTCAATGGTCTGCCACGCCGCCTCCCATATCTGATGGCTTTCAAGCGGGAGCAGACACCCGCGGCGCAATGGTCTTGGCTGCGGCGTTAATGGTCAATCCACCAGCGCGATTCACGCGACCACCGTTACTCCCCATATGATCAACCCTCTGATACCCTCCGTCGCCTCCACGACCAGGTCCCCCCCTGCCAGTGCCCCGGTTGACATAATCGGCCCTGTTATTGAAATCCCCCCTGCTATAACTCCTTGAACCTCCATAGTTCCCGCGTCCTCTCATCCCCTCATTCCTAAAGCCGCCACTCCCCCTCCCTGCTGGAAAGCGTCCTCTGCTGTTTACTGCAGAAATCAAATGTTCATTGTATCAAACACAGAGAAAACAGAAGAAAGAAGAAGATTGCTGCCCATCTACTGAGGCAAATAAGTGTTCTACTCAAATTAAGAAGTTCGACTGCAAAAGCATGAGTTCACTTGACAGGGAATTTGCAGCCAACACTTGTAATGTGACACGTATGTGTGAGATCTGTGCCACTCATCAGGCCGGCCCCGCAGTGTAATACCCTGGCTAAGAATCAGGCTGATCTACTCATCTAGTAGGCCAGGCATGAATGTTGAATGCGGACCATTGATAAATTCCCTACTAATCATCTATTACCATCAAACATGCGTAACCTTACATGATAATGGATCCCTGATTTTTGGGTCACTGCATCTACAAGGAGGGATGCACCTGATGAGTAGATCAGACCTCACACTCCTGTGTTACAGTTTGGTATGCGTGAGATGCAAGTGCACTCATGTGGAACTTATTAACAAGGCTCCCCAAATTGCATTTATGGGATCTCCACGCAAATGTGTTTTACATTCAACAGAACTTCATTAGGATGTATTTTGAGGGGGGATTCCAATAACAGCTTGAGATGGGTTTTTAGTCAGAATCCATGCTCTGAAATATAGGAATCACTTATTCGGTGTGTGTGTGTGTGTGTGTGTGTGCGCGCATGTGGGCAGGCGGGCGGACGCCATGTCATTTAAGAGAGGATACCAATATTTTTTTACTATCAGAAAAGCCAGGAAACTTGGGTCTTATATGGTAATGAAACACAAACCACAAATCATATTTCGAAATGAATGGGATATCTCGTGCCACTCACCTCGGGAACCAGAAGCCCGCTTCTCCTCAACAAAAGCTTGCCGACCACCAATTGTAATGGGCGATGCCTGAAAATAAGCATCCAAATTCACATGTGAATCACCAGCAAATATCAAAAGGGAATTCCCCAAGAGGGATTTTCTGAAACATGACAAATTCATAAATGAAAGCAAAAAAGAAAAAGACCCCAGCTTTCTTCTTGTTCATGTCAAAACTTTCAGAACCTAACCAACACCTGAATATTCCTTGCTTTTTGAAACATGCAGTCAAGCTTGCCTGTAACCGAGTTGACTCAGTTTCTCTAGACAATAAAGTTATAAACCAAGCAAACCCCTTGAAATAAGTATATTTTCTTGATGACTAGTAACTGAGTCAAATACGGTTTTGAGCCACTCAGTACATGACTGTCTGAGACCCAGGCAAACTTCACTCTGAAACAGAGTTTTAATTCCTGGTTGTGAACTCTATTTTCAAGTTCATCATTGTGCTTGCTAATTGAAATACGAAACAATATTACTCCCACAAACATAATGGTAGTGAAACACGAGACCAATGAACAAACATGAAAGATCAGACTCCAAAAATACATGAACTCCATGACATAAGAGATGTGACACACAACAAAAATAGCCTAAACCATGTAATTGCTCAAATCCTCAATGGGTGTTGCCAAGTTACCCACCGGACACAAATTCCTCCATCACATTAGCCTCCCAACTAGAATGTGGAAGTACCCTCCAAGTGATGCAAACAACATAAGAAAACAGCTACCCTGTTACTAGATAACTGTTTTTGGACCCCGACAAATGTGATGTGCATTTAGTTTGCACTTCTATTCTGCAAGTTTCATCTTACATTTCTCCTGCAAAACTTGAATTGGAGTACTGATTCAATATATTTTGAATCCTAAGATTCAACGGAAGGCTATGGATAGATGTAACGTCCTGTAGCATCACTGTCAAAAGACCGTACTGGCCCAATTGAATACCCTGTTTAGCCTAGAGATGGCGAATTTAGGGCAATTAGGACAGAATAACTGTTTCCACTAATTGTGAATAGGTCGCGCTATGAACTTATCCAAGCTGAACAATAATCGTCGAGCACGAGAAATCTCATGGCTTAACTTGTTCCAAAAATGCCCAAACTAACCGAATTAGCTCTAGACTGCTCATTCGTGGTCCGCTAAATCTGAAACTATAGAAAGACATTCGTTTCGTTGGGCTTGATGTCCATCGCAGACATTACGCCAAGATCGCGTCTAGAATCGTTCAACTTGGGCTCGCAAGCCAAGTGCATGAGTTGTGCGAATGCCCTTAGAAAATATTATAAACTTGAGTTAAATGTCCCCCTCCACTCTTTGCCAAAGTTGTGGCTTTCGGACTGTTAGATCGCGATCGAATTTAGGACACTAACTTAGGTTAACATCCGACACAACTATATAGTCGTGACCCCGATCGACGATCAGTAGCCGTCAAATAGACTTAGGGTCCTGCCAGTTGATTAATGAGTCCGTATGTTAGGGCAATCATATCCATATGAAGGTCACCACTAGGGGCATCTATCTGATGCTATAGATCAACCCGTGCAACTCCCTATGGACCCCAATAGTTGGAAACAACCTCCCATATGGTTAGTACACCAAAGCCCTGGCCCTTGAGGTCATTTGCACCAAATCTGGTGCTATAAAAGGCCCACTTTGGGCAGCCCCTTTACCCCATACGAATTTGAGCCCTATTTTGGAGAGAAAGAGAAGAGTGAGTGAGTGAGAGTGATTGTTGTGGAGGTTTGGTGGTCCCTCTTGCCCTCCTCTCCTTCAATCGAAACCCTAGCCGCTCCCGGATCTTCCGTTGAGTTCCTTTCATTGACGATCGGAAGTAAGAAATGGATCATACTTCCTGATCTAAGTCCTTCTAGGTTTAATTGCATGTATCTCACAATAGTCTTGTTGTTTCTATAGGAATCAGTGATTTTCCCTGGAACTCTAACCCTATAAGTGTGTTAAGTCAGGCGAAACCATTTTAAGGTGTGGACTATTCTCCTAGCCTTCCTTTTATTATAACCCTTGAGGTTGATAGACCATAATTCTTAATTAATTGTTGAAATTCATACGATAATTATGCCTTAAATGCTTTATTATTATAACCCTAATGTTGATGCGGTTAGTAGTTAACATGTTTGATGAAATGCTTGAACAATATCAAAATACTTCTGTTAGAGCTTTGTTATAGCATTAGATAACTATGGCTGATACTTGTTGGCTTGCATTGACATACATTGGACTGCATTGTTCATATACTAGTACTATTGTTGTACCCTAGTGGGGTATAGTAGTGATATTTGGTACCGGCGGGTTTTGTGTGGATGCACATTGTGTTGTGCTGATTTGTATTGGCATCAGTTGATTTATTTGTTTGTGTTAGTAAATTGTTGTATGATTATTGGTGTATAATAGATAAATTAAATTGTCATTGTGTTGGATTGAGCCTTGCTAACCACTCGAGTAAGGGATAGGGCTGAAAGTTGGGCGGGTTCAACCCGACCGACCCATGACCAACCCGACATTAGGTTGGGCTCGGGCAGGATATATCAAGTCCGATCTCAAGCTTGGGCTATACAAACACCAACCCAATAAAACTTGGGTTGGGCTCGGGTTGCCCGACCGAACCCGAACCCGATCAATATATAAGTTACTTATAAATTATAATTGAGTGTGGATCGTTTGTGTCGAAGGCACACTAGTGATGTCAGGTCTCATTTGTCCACATCATTTCTAAGGACTCAAGCTAACAAGATATGCCAGATTTCTCTCTCCCAAATAGATTGCGTGTTATGCTACATGACTTTTAAAATAGTTGTCCTATATTTTAGCTTGTTTTTTAAAGAAAAAAAAATGAAGTTCTTTATGATGAATAATCACGTATATAATTAATAAGATTATAGATACAAAAAATAAGTCTTATATTGAAATATAATAAACTAATGTAATAACGAAAATATTAGCACGTATACACCCGACCAACCCGATCAAACCGACTGAGCCCGCTTGGGTTAGGCTTGGGTTGAGAATTCCCAACCCGAGGTTGGGTTGGGTTAGGGTTGAGGTATAGGAACCTTGGGTTGGGTTAGGGTTGAGCACCAACCCGCCCGAATTTCAGCCCTAGTAAGGGATAGTTGTCGTGGGTTGGCTATTCCGGACTTACATGGACGACCAGTAATTGGAACTACACAGGATGTTTTGCGCCCAATGCTAGTTTCGTCTGGGGTTCTCCATAGTCAATTAGATCAGTCTAATGCCTGGCTCGATCATTGGTATATTTGGTAATATTGTAACACTCTTAAGGAATCTGGGATAACACCGTTACTAGTGAATGAGGTTTATTCATAACCGTTAGTGCATTATGATCCAACAAGACTTGAGGGCCCAGCATGGTGGTATGGGACATCGTGTCCGGGCTGTTGGCCTAAGTTGGGGTGACGTGCCTGTCACATTGATAAAACATTAGGTGACAAGCTTCCTCGCAGTGACCACTGAGCACTCATGAAGGCCGCAAGCCTAACATGTTGATCGCTTTCATGTCGTGCCTTCGTCACGTTTGTACTTGGATGACGACTCTTACATTATTTGTGATCGTCCTTGGGCGATAAGCCAATGGGTGACGAACCCTAAATGGGATCAAGGGACACTGGTGAGAAGTCGCTTTGTGGCGCAACAAACCACGTGATCCAGATGGAGACTCATGATACAATGGCGGTATCCTAGCTTCGCCAAACTACTATTTGAACTTGGAATACTAATTATTTGGCTAATCATGCATATCATGGCATGCACTTGCGGGTTGCGCCGTAAGAAAATCATTGCTCTTTTGATCATTGTTGTGGTGGTTGTGTTGTTGAAGTGGAAGTGTTGCAATTGTTGTTGATCCCGTGCCATATATTTGCATATCATGACATCTACGCACTTAAACAACTAGCCTAGGGAAATGCTTGTTTTGTAATGTTATTATTGCCTATGCCTGATTGTGTTGATAACATATGTTAACTTAGGAAAATAGTGCCACTAAGTTGATCACACACTCCGGTGGATGCTTGTGAGGACGAGTACACGGACTCCGCAGAGGAGTTCTCGTATTTCCAATCATCGAAGGAGCAATAGTGGGTCAACATAGTTGATCGTCGGAGTTATGTTTTGATGTGTTGGGCAGAGGACTACATACTTTATCTTTCTTCTTCTTTTTTGACATTTATATTTAGTCCCCAGCTGGGTGGACTGTGAGATGTTGATCGTGTGAATGTATATTTTGGATAATCACCTTTTATACACTTTTAGTTGGGTTGATATACATTGTTTAGCTTAGCTCTTATAAACGCTTGGGTACTAATGAACCATACAGATCAATCACGCTTCCACAAAGCAAAAGTAACACCCAGAATATCGGGGATTGAGTTCATGCTCGACCCTTGAAATTCGGGGCGTTACAATAGAGAATGAGCATATCTGACCTGGTTGCGCCATCACCTTCACATTGTTCTTTTGGATCAGAATCATACAGCAACACAAGAGATGGATACTCTTTTTGGGGGACATCTTCCAGAAAATTTTGGCAAACAATGCCAAACAAGCACCAACTGTGGCATCAATTTCAGCAGCTATGTGACATGGTTAGTTTTGATGGCATCTCAAAGAGAAGTTTTGCGGGTGTTATCCATTATGCAAAATGGCAGTCTTTTATAAACATACTGTGGAAGATTCTGGGTACTGCAGTTGTCAATGGATCTTTGATACAATGGACTACCAACCTTGATCAAGACATTATTTAACCTATCAAAGATAGATTTTTTTTCCTAGTTGCAAATAACAACAGCTGAAAGTAAAGAAGATTTGATATATGAAGGGATTTATGAACTTTGAACGATGTTAAGTTGTCAGCATGTCTTTGTGTTAGCCAAGATGATGCATCCAGGCCACATGTCACACATCTATCATAGGAACAAGATGGATCCCACTTGACAATACATGTGACATTCCCTGTTATATGGGATCTGATTGTATTGTGGAGACCGTAAGTCCAATTTGGTGGTGTTAAAAGTCTATAATTATCAACCACTTGCTAGATTATAGCATGCATAACAACAATGCAGTATGTACAGCCCATACGGGTGTAAACATGGACCACACAGCTGACATACAGAAAGTTGTATTTGCATTTGAAGATGTCTTGGCTTCTTGTTTTTAAACACATTCTTTTAAAGCAAGTAGTAGACAATAATCAATGGACCGATGTGATATAAGTAAAATGGAAGGTCTAGAAACTTCTCAAAGATTCTATAGATGGCAGAGAGCTGTATAAAGGCGCAAGGGCCCCATGTACGGCACACACATTGATTCTTGAATGCAAACAAAGCTAGTTTTATAGCAGGTGGATGCGTGAATACTGGTTTTTACTAGCAGGCTGTTTGATATTCTAACGATAATCCTTTACTTGGAACTTTCTGTAACAGTCATGTGGCATCTTGAAGGGAAACTAGAGCTCTGAACAGGTACATATTCATCATATCCAGGCACACCTCACAGATGGACCCCACATGATCACAAGTGTGACACATCCCCTATCATATGGAATCCAATTGGAATTTGGGGCTCATAAGTCCAATCAGGTGTTGTAAATGTATCTAAATGTCTAATGGCTGCTAGACTACAGCCTGTATTCCAAACGTACAGCGTGTACACCCCATAACATGTTATACATTCACCATATGGCTGATATATAGATAGATTTTGATTAGAATAAGTTTAGTTTGGTTTCGATGTTTAAATACATTCTTTTGAAGCAACTAGAAGTATACAATTTTGAATGTAATCATATATAAGAAGAACAATGCAAAAACTTCTTTTTAGAAGATTCTAGAGATGGTAGAGAGCCATAAAAAGGCCCGAGGGCCATGCATATGCCATATACATTGATTCTTCAATTCGAATAAAGCTATTTTGAAGTTTCTTTCTGTTTGTGATCATGTGGGTGCTAGTTTGGACTAGTAGGCTGTTTAGCATCTACCAGCATCTCTTTATTTGGGTTTTACATCATCGATGTGACATCCTGAAGGGAATTGAGCTCTCTAAACTGATAAGTATTCAGCATATCTTCTTAAAGTTCCGATTCTCCTCAAGTTGCATCAATTTTGGTATCAGTGCAAGTCTTTCCTAGGAGTACTTATAGTTTCTTTTTTCATTTCCCTTCTCTTCAATAAAACCCTAATTCCTCCTTTTTTTTCAAATATATCCATAAGCCTTAACCCCAGGTCTAGCTTTAAAACTAACGAAGCATGAAGTGAAGCGGCAACAGATTCAGGTGTGAGAGCAAGGAAGTGTCTATTTCAAAATGTTAGCAAGTACAAACAAGCCAGGAAGTGGAAATGGAATCGGGAGTGGCAAAGCAAGTCTGAAGGGCGATCCAAAGCGGGTGCCACAGTCCATTGAGGTGATCACCATGAACATTCAAAAGAGTCTCCATGGTAATGGACACTGTGCACGCCCTTGTCAGATAAAAAGAAACTAAGCAGCAAGGATAGAGCTGAGCAAGCCCGTTAGGGTGGTGCAGGGATGAGGAAAGCCATGAAGAGGTGAGCAATACAGGAGGGGCAACTGCCAATGTCAGGGAACAGTCAGGGATTGACGTAATAAAATGAAGAGGGGGCATGGTTTCAGAAAAGAAATGAAAACAATAAAGAAATTGTATCTTGCATTTTTCCTTCTCCTTCTCCTTCTCCTTCTCTCTATTATTATTATTATTATTTTGTGTATACAGTGGGCTGATCAAGCGATGGATGCAATCGCTGCTGCTGCAGTTGACAGAGAGGAAAAATGTGTGTGTGAGAGAGAGAGAGAGAGAGAGAGAGAGAGAGAGAGAGAGAGAGAGAGAGAGAGAGAGGGTGCGCTGGTGGCAGCCATGGCTGCGACTACTGCTTGCCGCAGTGGCTTCGCCCCGGCTGCGATATGAGAGAGAGAGAGAGAGAGAGAGAGAGAGAGAGAGAGAAGGGTAGCGGCCATGGCTGCCATGGCTACAGGCACCACCGCTTCCGTTGTCGGCAATGACAGCAGTCCGTTATCAGCCTGAAACCCTTCAAACCCCCTTTATTTTATCTGATCAGCAAGCTATCTCTTGGTAAATCTGCTGCAGTCTACTCTTTCCCACATCTCTCATCCATTGCACAGTATTAGTTTACACAAATGATTGACATAAAAAAAAAATATATATATATCTATATATATATAATGTATCAGCCTGTGATGTTAAGACTATAAGAGGGTACAGTTTTTCCACTTCTTATGAACAGGGTGGAGAATCCTCTTGAGACTGTTTGCAACCAGATCTATTTCAAACGAAAAGAAAAGGAGATTGAAAGTGAAGATCCAAGTGGGAATCAAAGAATGAAGGCGGTTTCGGGCCATTTCTAGGGAATAAAAAATCGGTCTCATCAACTTTTTTCTTCTTTCTTTTGTTATACCTAAACATAATGGGCCCTGGTCTACAAAATCATGCACAATTTCTGTTTGATTGGGGCATATTTGTTGATTTTCACAAATCAAATAAATCAAGTAATCAATCCACCTGACAAGACGGTATTGTTAGATCCAGTGTTCGAAATATCAGTATCGCACTATGTATCACACCCTTGAGATACAGATACGTATCGGTTATCGCATGGGATATATCGTTTGTATCGCATAATTTATCGCACTTTTTGGGAAACATGGGGAAACATTGAGGAAATGGTTGAAATTTTTAATGAAACTTTGAGGATTGTTAAAAAAGCCCTTAATACACACCTTTAAATCATAACATCTCAAAAAAAAATATGCACATAATAAGTTTCCTTTGTATAGGGTCCTAAGCTATGCGATGTTTAACTGAACTAATGCAACTATATTTAAATTGGATGCATGATATTTCTAAATATATCATAGTCATGTATGAAAACACAACCATTTGGAGATATCATTTTAGGCCATGAGAAAAAGAATGAGTCAGATCTAAAGCTCGAGTGGACCCCACCACAGAAAACAGTGGAGAGAGTGACGCCCACCATTTAAAATTTCTAAGGGCTACAAAAGTTTTCGATCAAGCTGAAATTTGTTTTTCCTTCTTTCATGTCTGTCTTAACTTATAAACAGGTTGGATCTCAGATAAACATCATAGTGGACCTTAGGAAGGTTTCAACGGTGGGCGTCCCTCTCCCCACTGTTTTCTGTGGTGGGGTCCACTCCAGATTTGGATTTGACTCATTTTCTGTCTCATGCCTTAAAATGATATAGCCAAATGTATGGACGGTGTAGATACAACGCATACATCATGGTGGGCCCCACAGAACTTGGGTGCGTCATTTCAGTAGCCAGTCTGGCTATGCAATCTGTCAGTATCTTCCGCGTCTGGACGCGGATTGCATACTACCCCCGCCCGTCCCTAGCTTCGAACGGGCAGTTCTGTGGGCGGGCCCACAATGGTGTATCTGTACATCCAAGCCATCAATCCTTTTTCTCAGATTATTTTAAGGCATGAGCACAAAAATGAGGCAGATCCAATGCTCAAGTGGACCACACCAAATAATAAGCTTGGTTGCATTAAAATGCACAAAGCATTAAATGTCAGTTGCTTTAATGCTAGTGGTCGGTGCTCTGTGAGCCCCACCATAATGTATTTGTTTCATCCATTCCGTTCATCCATTTTTACGGATAATTTTAGGGATTGATACAAAAAATTATAGGGATATAAATCGTAGGTGAGCCACACCACAGGAAAACAATAATGATTGGATATCCACCATTAAAATCCTCCTAAGGCCCACTGTACTGTTTATTTGACATCCAATCTGTTGATTGGGTCCTAAATACCCAGATGAAGGGAAGAAATAAATATCAGGTTGATCCAAAGCTTTTATGGCTCCCAAAACGTTTTTAATGGTCAACGCTCATTCAACATTGTTTCCTGTAATGTGGTCGACTTGAGTTGTGGATATGGTTTAATTTTGGGCTCAACAACTTAAATGATCAGTAAAAACGTATGGACAGTGTGGATGGACCACATACATTAAAGGTGGGCCCAAGTGAGTTTACTGAGTACCATAAGAGCGTATTGACTACTGAGTAACGCACCACGCACCGATTGCATTTTCACGGAAGCGGATTGCGTACTAAGTAACTCAGCGTACTGAGTAAACTCTGTGGGGCCCACCGTCATTCATGCACTGTATCAACTCCGTACATCAGCTTTATCATATAATTTTAGGGCTTTAAACCAAAATTTAATCATATCCAAAGTTTAAGTGGACCACACCACCTAAAATAGTGTGAATTGAAGTCTACCATTGAAAAGTTATCGGGGCCCACAGAAGTTTTAGATCAAGATGATATTTGTGTTTTCCATTCATCCACGTCTGCGTAATCTTATGAACAGTTTGGATGACAAATAAACATCACCAGGGGCCTTAGAAATGTTTCAACGGTGGAAATCAATACTTCCACTATTTCCTTTGGTATGGTCTACTTGAGCTTTTAATATACTTCAGTTTTGGGCTCAACCCCTAAAATGATCTGGAAAAACATATGGACGGTGTGGATAAACCACATGAATTCACAGTGGGCCCAACTGAGTTTACTCAATACGATGAGAGTGTACTGAGCAACTCAGTACGCGTCCCAATTTCTTTTTAACCCATCCGCGTGACCCATTTTCACCCATCCGCGCCCCTCCTTCACATTCCCTCTCCTTCACGAATGAACGCATGCGTTCCGGAGCAACATTCGCGGCTAGGTTTCCTCAATCCGGCCTGATTTCTCGCCGGAATCTCTAAAAAATTCAAACAGACGCTCTCCAATCAGCGAAGAAAGAGGGAAATGGAAGAAAATTGTGAGAAAAAGAGGGAAAGCGTGCTTACCTGTTGAATGGCCCACCTCCAATCACCGATCTTCGCTGCAGCCTACAGGTACTCTCCGATTTTTATTTTTATTTTCTGATTCAATTTTTTTTCGTGCGATATCGACGATATATCGGCTGATATCTGGATTTTGGGTTTTTTGGTATCTTCCGGGGGTTATCGCGAGGGTTTCGTCTCGCAGGGTTGCGATAATGATAATATCGGCCGATAGTATCGATATTTCGAACACTGGTTAGATCCGAACTTTTTTCTTGCTTTTCTTCGAAGTTAAGGGAGATTGTTAAGTTAGAAATATGCATTATTCAGATGAAACAATGAATTTCACAATTTTCTAACCGCTTTCGGGACGATTTTCTAATCAGAACCTAGGCTCGGCGGCACTATTTATCATTTTTTTTAATACTAAAATTTCTTTAGGGAAAATGTTCAGTTAGGGTACAAAAATGCATGTGTGTGATCAATACCACAACTTTCACATATTTTGGGCATTTTTGGGGCCTTTTTTGAGCTGATACACAAAACCAACTATGCATCAAAATTTAAAATAATAATAATAAAAAATAAATAAATAAATAAAATCTTGAAATTTCTTTAGGAGAAATGTTGTTTTAACTAAGAAAAATGCATCAGTGGGATGAATCCCACTCAATTTTTGCAGTGCTTTTTTGGTCATTTTTGAGTTGGAACGTCAGCCCAACACTTAAATTGATTTTTTTTTTCTTGAAATTTCTTTGTGAGAAATGTCATTTTTAAGTTTTTTTTTTTTTTTTTTTTTTTTTTTAAATGCATTAGCGGGAAGAATCCCGTGGATTTCACAATTTTATGGGCCATTTTGGGCTTTTTTTCATTAGTACTAAACTCAGATTAACTTGGGCTGCTCAACAGACATCATCTAGTGAGAGAGAGAGAGAGAGAGAGAGACCCGTGTCATATTGGTTGGTGGGCCGGATAATATGCCCATTGGTAACGTTACTTAAAAATATTGAATGAGACCAATAGGTGAGGTGCAGCAAGTGTAAGCTAAACCATTAGCCTACTCAGGTGGCTGTGAGATCATGTAATTCAAAGGAAATAAATAAATAATTGTTCTCTACGGCATACGATATGTCAAAAGCATGTAGGAAGAACGATTAACTCCTTGGGACCTACTTGGTTGCCACTCTTGAAAAAAATAATCTGAAGCATACTTTTGTAAAAAGCAAATTCTAAATACTTACAGAAAGTTATTTTTATTTCGAAATGTTGTTGGGATGACACTATCTATTTGACCTATTTTCATGCAAAATTGTTTGGATGTCGGTGTTTGGACACTCATTAGGTAGGGATCATACCAAACATAAGCTGGCCCAGAATCAGGTCCGCACTCACATCCTTAGGTGGGGTCCATCGTTTTCGGTTTTTGCAACACCGTTGGATACAACGGTGACTTGTATTGGGTAGTGATGATCTACCATATTCTTATTCCACAACTCTACCATATCATGTCCCCATAAAAAGGAAGGCCACATGTCACCAGTGCCCCACCTTACAAGTGACACGTGGGCCAAGGCATGGTCACGACAACACGTGCATGTGGCACTAGCATGAGCATCCGAGACAAAGTGTGACGATTTGCAAGGTTTCATACATTTAGGGCATATGACTGGAGAATCTGAACCATTAACCCCCTACAGCCAATGTGGATGGGGCATGGGGCAAAAGATTTCCCTGACATACGATACCAATCGTTTGATATTTCCTGTACTTCTAAGTTTGAATGTGGACCATTACCACATCCTTTCCTTCCACAAGTACAATGGTAATGGTATACAAGTTTTCATCTTCAGACCTGAAGAGGACATACATGCATTCCCCATACACGGTGGGCCCATCAGGTACAGAACCATGGGCCCCGCACATACAAATTGTGCGTCATCTTAGCGGGTCCCGTATTATCAGTGTCGGGGCAGCTACTCTCGTCTCTAGTTTAGCACTGATCTTTTCCGGCAATGGAAGCTACAGGTCTCCCAAGTAGAAAGAAGTTAATCCCAGCAATTCGGACAGTTTGTGGGACCAAAATTTCCAATAACAAGTGTATAAGGGAACCTTGGCAACAAAAAAAGCTCCATGGGGCCCACTGTGATGTACATGTAACATCCGTTTTGTTCACCAGTTAAGCCAACTCCTGTTAGGTTGTGATCTAGAAACTAGGCAGATCCAAGACTCTCGGCCACACCACAGGAAATGGTAGGAATGGGACTTTCACCATTCAAACGTTCCTAGGACCCATCATGATGTTTATATGCCATCCAACTCATTCACAACGTGATTCCCACTAGGATGAAGGGAAAACACAAATAGATCCCAAACTTCAGTGGGCCCAAAGGAAATTTCAACTGTGGACGTTCAGTCCGCACTGTTTCTTGTAGCGAAGCCCACCTGAATTTTGGATCTGCCTCATTTTTGGGCTCATGTCCTAACAAGAGCTGGAAACTAATGGACAAAGTGCATATCACGTGGACATCCTGCAGAGCTTTGGGTTATGCAGGCTCCCTCTATAGGGGGGAACATGAAACACGTCTAGAGAAGGAAAATATGTTTAATAAAAGAAAGTGGCTACCAAATATAACGTTTTGGGAAAATTTGTTTGGGAGCCTTTGCCTCTTGAAGAAGAATATAAAGAGGAGATATGAGTAGCAGAATTTGTATTTGAAGCTCCAACCACAGATGCCTAATGACACAAAAAGAAAGAGCTATTTATCGTTACAGGTTTTATATAGACTCCATACTTTGGTGATGAACATCGAATTGGAGCAGACCATTTTGGGAAAAAATATCACAAGTGATAAACCATCGCTTTTTTAATTTTTCTATCCTCTTTTTGTTGTATTTATATGTTCCTAATCTACCAAATCATGCTTGACTTGTATTCAATTATGGCCTACTTGATCGACTTTCGACACGAATAACGGCCCATTGCACCATCAAATACATTTCCAAAACACGAATAACATACACATATTCTTGATCCACCCTTTAAAAAAATCCAATAAAATTTTTTTTTGAGGGATAAAAATCCAATATATTTTGGCAATTTTTTGGGCAGAAAAGGAAAAATAAAATAAAATGTGCCCATTATGTGACCATACCACTAATACCAATACTCAAAACCTTCAAAATTACCCTCTTTAAGGGATTATTTTGAGGTTATTTGGAAGATCACATAACTGGAATGAGTTTGTTCATCCTTTTTAAGGAATACTTTTGAGGATTCCAAACTATAGCTTTTTCATAAGGGAAAAATTTGGTATATAGCATATTTACAAGAAAGGAAAGGCTTCATAAATAGATTTCCTAATAGACTTGTCGGCAATGATTTGACCTAGAATCAACCCTAACTCATAACACACGCATATTTGTAAAATCTGGAAACACCAATCTCCATCTTATATGAAGAGAGAACCTCCACACACCCACTCATCAGACCCAGGCCCCCAACACCCAAAAATAGCCCTATTTGGTGTAATTCGCTTCTGTAATATGGGCCAAAATGTTGGCATGATTCAGCAACTATTCGCCATCATGCAATCATTATGGTTGTTTGAGATAATTAGACAAAACCCACTATAATTCATTGATTAAAAAGCCAAAAAAAAAGAAGAGAGATGGTCTCACCTCCACCTCCTGCATGTTAAAGAATGTTCCCTCATGTTTGGTATTGATAGGAGGTAGATTTACAAACTACAACAAATGCACCCATATTCCCATAAATAAATAAATCGCTTTCCATCTCTGGAGACTTGGAGTGAAAATCAATAATTGATCTAAGCCTAGAAAACCTTACTTCCTTTTACCTGACAATGTTATCAAATGCTAATTCCCAGTCGCACATTTTTAAAAACAGATGAGGTAGACAAAACAAGTTGCAACATAAAGCATTATAATTTTTTTAAAGCAAAATCCCAGCACAAGAGAGCGGGAAAATAATATAGCTTTCCTGGAAATGTTTTTAAGGTGTTTGCGGTGTACACCTCAAGGCAAAATGTAGCCAGACCTTATGAAAATGTTTTAAAGCTTAGGTCGTCACAGCCGGACCAACCCAACTTCATATGTACATGCATACTATCCTACAAATATGCATTCCAATCCTTGGTTAGGAAACACCACGCATCTTAAATGTCCCATTGGTTTCACTCCTCCAAAATGTCTATTACTTTGTGCATGTGAGGCCTATGGATAGATTAGGAACATTCAAGTGGGAAATGGAATATTATTAATTTTCGGGTTGGGGCCAGGCCTGACAGATAGATTAGGAACATTCAAGTGGGAAATGGAATATTATTAATTTTCGGGTTGGGGCCAGGCCTGACAGATAGATTAGGAACATTCAAGTAGGAAATGGGGATTTTATCAAGTTTAGCATGGTATTAGAAAACAGTTATATTTCGGCCATATCGGCCGTAACAATAAAGGAAATAGTCATTCCCGTTATGCGATACGATGGTGAATCTGTCCATTATGGAAAAAATGGGCCAAATTAGCTTACATTGATCCATATATGCCTATATGCCCAATATCGGCACCGTTACAGATCTGATGTTGCAATCATAGGCCTATGCGGGTCATAAAGGGCCCATTAGGAAGGTTTTGTTTTCAATTTTTCTCTTGTATTTCCCTTTTTATTCATTTCGACCATGAAGGATGCTTAGAACTAATTTTAAACTAGATCTAGGCCTAGATTGAGGATCGAAACACAAAATTTGGGTGGGATTAGATGAACCAAAGCCGAGTTCATCATTTTGGGGAGTATCAAAAGAATGGGTAAACCGTCAACTTTTTATTTTTCCATCATCTTTTTTATTTTATTTATATATGACAAGCCCAATCCACCAAATCACGTTTTATTAGGGCCTATTTTGTCAACTTTCAATGGGTCAAGTTGATGGTGCTTGATGGATAGCATTCTTACCAAAGGATGACCTCTCACACCATCAAATTAAATGCATGTCCAAAAAAAAAAAAAAAAAACATATTTGGGATCATCACATTTTGTAGAATTTTACCAATATTTTTTGAGATTTTTCCCATATACCAAAACAATAATAAATAAAAAAATCAGCCGTCCAAGGCCATATCAACCGCTATGGCCTGTATAGTACCGACCAGCAAGCTGGCGAATATGTCAGCCAATATTGTTATGGAAAACCTTGATTTTCATGCTGGGCTAGGCCAGACACGGCCCAGGCCCAAACAAATTTGTTTGGGCTCGGGCTTGAGTCTCCTATGCTAGGTCCATGTTGGCTCGGGCCAGGCTCGGACCTGGCCCATTGCTACCCCTACACATAGTATTGACCCCCACCTGCCCAACTATTGTATACACACCCAGATGGGTAAGCAAGCAAAGAAGGGTCATGGAGGGACAGTTGCCAAGCAAAACTGATAAGCACAGAGGTAGACGAATGTATCATCATTGGACCTAAGTTGGAAAGGGCATGCTCAAGTAGCTGGCTACAGGGAATGGCAGGAAACCACCAATAGGTGTTCACCAAACACCATTCACATACCAACAGAACAGTGCTTACCACTGCAATTGAGCCTAAACATTGTGCACTATCCATGAAGGGAAGTTTGTAACAGTTAAAACTCCAGCATGCAATGCTAGAGAAGTTCACCAGGCACAATCCACAGGATCCACCGCAATGCTTTGTTTTAACAGTCTGATTCCGGTGAACAAACTAGGTTTGCACAATCCTAGTGAACACATGTTCCTTCCTATTCTTGAAAAGCAACAACCTGTAATGTATGATAGGGATTTGATCATATCCAATTTCAGAATGTCCCACATTTGTGCATTTGACAACATCATATGCATAGATATGTATTTCACATCGAGGTCCCATATTATTTTCAACAGTAGGAATTTTCAGCAGAATATGCATACAAGCGCATACTACACATTTGTCCGACAATATGCTCATGTTATATAACACAATTGTGTGTATGCACACACAATCTTATTTTTGCCTCCTACCTTAGACAGTATACCCTGGGTGATTTAGTAAATTTAACCATTTGTATACTGTATGCTCATGACCACACTCACCCAAGACAAGAAATAAAATCAATAACAGTGTGCATGCTGCCTCCTCCAAAAGACCATACATACAAGAAGATTATGCATTGGATCAGGGTGTGCTGGAATCCATGCATAAGACTCTCTAGAAACGAAAAGTGACAGTAGTTCAGCGAACCTAAGAACTGATAATTGCAATAGGGATAGGAAATTTGAATAGAAAATCTGGAATGTCTTAAAATAAATACAGACGCATAAACTTCCAAGTGATAAATGCATTTAAACTGAAACAAAAAGCTATGTCATGTACCAAAACGAGCATGAGACTCATTGCAAGGACAGAAAATAAGACCATTCAAATCTAGGCAGATAGAACTTCAAAATGGAAATAATTCCATAAATCAAACAGAAGCAGACACAGAAACAGAAACAGAAACAGAAACTGCCATCATGTCCTCAAAAATCCCACCAGAAATAATACTTGGGAACAAGGTATACAAAAACGGTTACGTAACAGCCGTTACATAATGGTAACGGCCATAACTGTTACGCATTATGGGGCCAAAACGGCCGTTACAGAAAAAAACTGCCTGTAATGGCCTCGTAACGGCCCATAACATACCGTAACGGTCAGAAACATGTTTTTTCAAAATAAAAAATAATAAATGCCACAACTGCCGTTATGGCCTGTATCGTAACAGTAACGCGATGGCCATTACGGCCACCGTTACCATTATTGAACACCTTGCTTGGGAACCAATTAAACTTCTAAAGAGAGTAGCATTGTTAACCGGGCTAGCACATTAAAGGTCATTGATGTGTAAAGGGAAGATAAAAGAGAAGGTCACAGCTCAAGGGAAGTAATGAAACAAGATGAATAAACATTTATTCTTAACAGAAACAACAATATCAGTAGTCCTATTTTCATAATCAATGAAGAAATAGGGACATAAGAAAAATGGATAGAATGATAAGCAAACAATCATGTCAATCAACTGAGATCACAATAAGGGACTCTAAGAAAAAGTTTACTGTTACAGCAAGCATATGCAGGCATACCTCAATGGCACTTTGGACAGCACCAGCAACCTCAAATTCCACAAAACCAAAGCAAAACCCTTGTTGCTGCACACAAAAGGAAATAATCCTAAGGAATGATGGTTGAGTGATGAGGGCACCCAAAAAAAACAAGTAAAGGATTGACTTAAAAAGAACCAGAAAAAAAAAAAAAACACCTTATTGCTTCGAACTTGTACTCCCCCATTTTTAATGGGTCCAAACCTCTTGAACTCTTCCTCAAGTTGGGCAGATGTGGCATTCAAGGGCAGATTTTTTATGTAAATTGAGTAACCATCGGCTGCACGAACCAGAAATATAACAATCACAACTCGGAATAAGCTGTTATATATAAGTTCATGGAAAAAAAAAAAGAATAGATCATGCTTAGGGCTGTCATTGGATCAGGTACTCGTACAAAGATCCAGCTAAAAGAACCAGATAACTGTTTTGTCAGGTTCAGATACAGGTACCATATCCAAATTTGATCGGATTCAAAAAAGAAGAAGAAGAAGAAGAAGAAGATCGGATTCAAGTCCCAGTCGGGTCTAGGTTTGAGCACGAATTAGAACTCGGAATGCGGCTTGGATCCAGATCTGGGTCTAGCATCACAGACTCATGTTTGGATCCAGATCTAGGTTCAACTTCACAGTAGAAACTCCTTTTTCTTGGTTTTTAAATAATAAATATGATTAAATAAGGCATAATTGATGCATGGAAAAGAGTATGAACTTAAGAGCAAGTCTTCATAATGGGGGATCTGAACTTAAGAATAGAGGGTTAATATACACCAATTGAAGGTCCATTCTTTCACCAATATGCCACATGATTGACATAAAGACCCAGGTAATGGATTGTCCAAATAAGTCCAATGATCTTCCTAGTTTATTCAAATAGAAAAATGAAGAATTTTAAGGAACAGATGCTAGCAGTGCTTAAAGCCTTCTCTCTTGTTCTCACTTTGCACACAAGAGCCCAAAGCCAATCAAGAGGTTGGGATAGAGCTGCAAAGTGACATCTCAGCATCCCAAAGAACAACAAAAAGAGAAAGGGAAGTGGCAGACACTACCATGCCAACTAGTGAAAGAAGTTTGTAACAGACACTTTGGACCTTCATCACCAGCTCCTGCCAAAGCCCGCGGAATCAGCTTCAGCTCCAAACTCAAGAACAAGTTCCATCCATGCCATGGAAACTGATTATCCAATGGGAGACAACGGACTACTCCCATTGCCGGTCAATGAAATACCAGGCCCATCTATGGGGTCTTGATTAAAATATAGTATATCCAACCGTCCATATTGAAGAACTGGACAATTTAACTGTCCAAATCGAAGATTTGGACTACGAAGTAGATCTAGAACATCCAGACATTCACATTGAAGATCTGAACCATTTAATCATGCAAATTGAAGATGTGGACGACATTTGAGGGTCCAGATTTATTTGATGAAAGATTGGGAACATATCAATTGGTCCAGATTCACATTATGAAATAGACCAATGCTTGGACTGACATGTGATGATCATAGAGTCAATTGGCTGGCTAAATATGCACAGGTTGGTTTGTGGGGCCAACAAGTCCAATAGGGTCTTGCTTATAAACGGATCTACCAATTGTTTCTCTATTTTCGGCCTCAATTCAGATGTACAGCTTCTGCATAGCATATCAAAATATGGTTTGGTATTTGTGCCTTTCATACAAATAGTACACATGTTTTGGAGTTCCTACCAAGCATACAGCCCTAGCAACAAATATAGTTGGTATGTAGCTTATTTGGTTCAAATACAAAGTATTTAGGATACTTTATCCATGACACAAAACTTATAGACTGCTGTAAGACCAGAAAGCCATACTTGTTTATTATGAGAGAAAATGATGAACAGTTGAAATCTATTTTGAGATTTCCTTTAAGCATGTGCTTCTTCTAGCATTAGTTGCTTCCATTTTCTAGCATGTGTTTGTCTTTCATCCTCCCTGGCATGCATTGCTTCCACTCTTTTTCGTTTCTTTTTCTTTTTTTTTCCTTGTTGAATAACTAGTTTATATACAATTATGCACAATCCATCATCTGTCTCTTTTATCTCATCATGTGGCACATTGATGAAGGAATTGACCTGACAGGTATTGATTCATCCTCTAAAGTACATATTCTTTTCCCCTGCATCAGTAAAGCTTTTAAAAAAAGGAAAATTAAAAATAAAAATTGGATATCTTTAATTCGATCCCGAACGATGTACTTGAACCCAACCCGATTATTAATTAGGGCTGAAATTAAATAGGATTGGATGCTTTGAGAATCTACAGCTCCAGGTATCCATTGACATCCCCAATCATTGTAGGATAAGAACAGTAAGACCTTCTTCTTGGACGCTGCCATTTTCATTGGAATTTGAATTGGCTAAAGGTGTTTCAGGTGCTGGAGCTGGTGCCGGAAGGGGAGCAACATTCCATTCTGGATTTGCAGGGGTAGACCTCACAGGGGCAGGGGCAGGAACTGATAAAGGCGCCGGACTCTCTTTCATAACCTTCACCTATATCAATTGATAATGTTAATGAAGCAGGGAAACATTACTAAGTATTGGAAATTTTGGCACCTGGTATAAGACGATTTGTTCACTTAGTCACAAAGAGAAGGAAGATAAATAAGTGAATTTATTTAATGAACTACTTACAATTGAAGCATATGACTTCTTAGGCACTTCTTCTTGGACAATGGAACTAGGATCAGCCACTACCTGAGCATCCACCTGGGCCTCGGTCAGAATTTCATCGACCACCTCAGCAACTGGTGCTTCTTCTTCAACAACTGAACCATCCTCGTTATCGGAAGGATTATAAACTTCCTCAACATTAAGCTCTTCCTCTGACAATGAAGCAGTTCGTTCGGGAACCCTTTCCTCCTGAGCTTGAATAGGCTCTGTATATAAACACAAGTCCCCTAAATCAAACTAATGTCAAAAGAGTGCCAATTTAAACACATTCCCTCATTCTTGCATACCATGGTCAGGTGTTAGAGGGGCTATCGTGCCATTAGCTAACCCTTGACTTTCCTCAGGATGCGCAACATCTTCCATGTATCTAAATATATCATTTAAAACAAAGTAGCCTTTGTCTTGAGGGGCAAGGAAGAAAGACTGCGTAAAATTCCTCTTCACATCGTCCTTCCCAGTCAAATATCCAGTCACAAGGACAAGAACACCACCATCGAATGAGTCTTGTGCATCCACTGTCTTTATCTCTGCCCTACATTCACCATAGTCAAGAGAGAGTATCTTCTCATTGATAGCCTGCATGGACAAATGTAACAAAAGTTATAGATAAACTAGCACCCATTTTGTTTTCTTTTTAGGTGAAATCAGGAATGTTTAGCCAAGAAAATGGCATCATAGCAACCAAGCAGTTGGGCGCATGTTTCTGTTATTCAAACCATTCATTGGTGGTACCAACCGTAAATGGGTCATGCCCCAAAATCTCCCATTAGAAATTCGTAGACACACAATTGGACTATTTTCTCAAATGACTGCTAGCACGATTCACGTGTTTCATGAATTGTGAGACAAAACATGTCCAATGTACGCATTGGACGTGGACTGCAATCCAGACCAAGGATCTGGTGAGTCATCAAACACTTGAGCATGGTCTGAAGATTAAGGCAATAGAATCATTGTCATTCAAGCAGAGGCTTGCAAAACAACAACTACGACATAGTTGACCCAAAAAAAAAAAAAAAAAACGTGTTAAAAATGTAACAGGAAAATAATCGGACAGGAACAGCCAAATACATTCATGGTTACAGTCTACTCACATGTTGCAACCTCATCAATGATACAATGGTCTTTGCCATAATGTGGGAGCTACATAATGCAACTAGATTAAGGAAGAAACTAATTGCAATGAAAATTCAACGTAATAGATTGAAAGTTCAAATCGCACAAGAGAAAAGATGCAATAGTCCTATAATAGAGATCACCAACACACTTCTGTACAGAAACAAGAGAACTTGTTCAAAGAAAATATCATTCAACCGAGTCTTACTCCACAGGGCCTATGCTTTATTTAGAATGAGTGTTTACAAGGTTTCCTCCTTGAGAAAATCTCAAGCATAACCTAAGAAATCTAAATATAGAACTCCTTGGTATAGCCAAGATCCCTAAAATAACGAAACAAATTAAACATGAAAATTTAAAAATATGTATTTCCTAGTATAGGGTTAGTTTCCTAACCTAGAAATATGAAGAGAAAAAAATTAGGAACCAACTAAAAAGGAAATTAGTAACCAGCTAAAAAGGAAATTGGACCTTTTCTTGTGCACACGTATGGAGCATGCACGTGTTGGATGTGGCACAAATGCATCAATTCGACCGACCTTGGAAATTGTCGGGCTCTCGGGTTAATGGCAATCTACTTAGAGCTCCAACTCGAAGTGAATTTGCTGGAAATTGCCTGCCAAAATCCACATGCTATTAGATCTTGACTAGCTCTTCCATTTGACAAGAAAATTTTAATACCCTCAAGGTATTTCGTACTAGTTATGGCCACCACCATTACCGTTATGATACAGGTTGTAGTGGCCAAGACGACCTTTTTTTCTTTATCAGCCCATTATGGACCGTTACAAGTCATTTTTTTCTGTAACAGCCGTCAAAATCCCGTAACGCATTACAACTACCATTGTTATCGTTATATAGGGGTGTCAACGAACCGGATTAGGGTCGGGCCGAGCTCTATCCAACAAAAGCCCAAGCCTGGCCTAGGCCCGTGATGGGTCAAAATAATCCAGCCTAACATGTTTTTATGGGCCCGAGCTCGAGCTTGAATCAGAGAGAGAGAGAGAGATTCCAAAATACCCATCTTGAATTTCTCCTACAATAGTAGAGAAAAACACCTCTCTAAACTCCCACCAACTCTTCAATGTAGAGACAAAAACCCCAATAATTACTGACATTCCTGCCTTCGAAGAATCCGTCCTCTTGAGTTTCCATCCTCTGCCCTCCCTAACACAGCTTGACCCTAAGAAATCAAACCCAATTCGGAAATCTTGAACAAGTCGACGAGAAGGACTGAGAACAACAATCAGACGGCTGCGACTACGTCATTTGTACTGGCTAGTATACTCGACTAGTCAAAATCGTTCAAGAGGATTGCAGATACTAAAGAATGAGAGAGATAAGAGTGTTTTTTTTTTTTTTTTTTTTTTTTTTTTTTTTTTTTTTTTGTGGGGGGGGAGGAAAGACGGTTTTTTGTATATTACAAAATTTCCCTCCCAAACCCGAATGGGTCGGGTAGGGCTGTTGTACAAGGTCCAAGCCCAGCCCGTTTGAAAAACGGGCTTGAATTTTAATCCTAGTCCTTAGACTTAATACTCCAGCCACCCATTGACAACCCTACCGTTATATAACAGATGTTACGACACACTATGGATACCCTCCTTAGCATATGAAAATTATCTAATCATCCAACATATCCACCAATAATTTCTTCATATTGGCATGCTATTTAGATAGCTTGTTCTCCCATGCTCCCATCTTCATAATGTCCAAGATAAATTGTAAGGTCTTCTTCATTGAAAATGGGATGATCTTCATTTCGAGTGGAAGCTTGACCAAGTATGCATTATCACCTAGCTTCTTTAAAATACAAGAACCCGCCTTTTTGGAGTGGAGCTTGATGTAAGAGCCTGTTGAAACATCTCAAGTTTGAACTACACCATAACCCTATCCCCTTGTGCAAAAAGTAGTCAAACATCTACATTCCCCCTGCAATTTTCATTACTAAGAGTGACCTTCCATCTGACTTCCTCATGTATCTCCTTATATGCTGTGCTAAAGTTTCAGTGTCCTAGCTCGATTGACTCGTTATCGGAAGTGGGACTAAACAGATAGGGGTTGTTGAGGTCACATACTAGTCACAACTTCAAAAGGACACTCCTGTAGTGCGGTTCACAAAAGTATTATAGGCAAACCCAGCTTGTGATAACACAATGTCCCATGAATTGATGTGATCAACAACCAAACATTGAAGCCAATTCCAAAGATTGTGGTTAACAACTTCATTCTATCCATATGTTTCTGGATGATAAACACTTGAGAACTTTAATTTAGTTCCCAACTTTAGACCACAAAGTTCGTCAAAAGTAGCACATAAACTTAACCTTGCTGATGTAGAGCAGGTCGCGAACAATTTCATGGCCAAGATGGACCAGAAAAGGCCCTGTCGACGATAGAAGTGATCCGGACCGTCGGACCTTAGATCGGGCATATCTCACAATCCGGAATGAGTTATCGGGCGTAAAATATATGATTTTGGGGTAGAACGAGCTACTTTAGCCAACCAACTCAGCTACGCCGGGTTGCGCAACCCGGAATTGCGAAATACCCCTGGATCGACGGTTGTTTCCCTGTTTTAATTTCGTTTTTACTATAAATAGTAAGTTTTAGCTTGATTATAACTCTTCATCCGTTGGGCTTTAGGAGTTGCGCCCAACGTGAAAAGAGCTTAGAATAATTAGGAGAACGGTTTGGTGAAGCCAAATAGGACACTTACTATTTTTGGCCGAAAACCTTGCACACTAGTAGACATCACGGCCGTTTATAAATAGTAAATTTACTATTTATAGTAAGTCGCGGATTCTAGGAGTTTTAGTTGTAGTTTGATTATGATTTCTTTCCCATTGCTTGGTACTCTATTTAAAGGGTTGTGAACTCGTTTTTATTAATTAACTAATCAATTTCGAATTTATTAGAATTTATTTCTATTTTCTGCTTTCTTTTCTCGTGGATTCGAGAAGTCTCTGTGAGGAGTCCAGAGAAGCTCCGTGGATTCGGAGTAGTTATCCTCTTGAGGAAGACGGTGATCGACCTCATCACGTTCATCCCTACGTCAATTGGTATCAAAGCGAGGATTCCCCTCGGGCCGATGGCAAACAATGAAGGTATGAATCAAAATCCTGTGGACGGTGATCCAGGGATTCGTTATCTTTTGAAAAGAATGGAAACTTTCCACCGGGAGAGTCAGTTGACCATGCAAGGGCTGCAGGTAACCCTCGACCGTTTTGCGGATGCGCTACTTCCGCCCCGAGCCTTAGGTGGTTGCTCCACCACCTATGGTTGCTCCAACACCCGTGGTTGCTGTACAACACAACCCCGATTTTCGTAGAGCACTACCAGTGGCAAACCGTAGGGCTACACCAGATGATTCAAGTTCTAGCGACGAGGACCTTAATGAGGGTTTTGCCCGACGACCAATCCATGGAAGCGATCATCTAGATCGTGCTGAAAGAGACTATCGACGTAAGGCTGAACTTCCTAGTTTTAATGGTTTATTACGTATAGAAGATTTCCTCGATTGGCTAGCCGAAGTAGAGAAATATTTTGATTATATATACGTGTCAGATCATAAAATGGTAAAATTGGTAGCGTTTAAGTTAAAATCTGGTGCTTCTGCATGGTGGGAACAATTACAACTCTCACGAGCCCGCTAGAACAAGACGCCCATCTCATCATGGCCACGGATGAGACGTCTTCTTCGATCACGATTTCTCCCCAGTGATTATGAGCAGATATTATTCCAGCAATACTAAAATTGCCGACAAGGAAATCGAACCGTCACAGATTACACTGAAGAATTCCAGCGGTTGGCTACACGAAACGATTTGTCATAATCTGAGTCACAGAAGGTGGCACGATTTATACGTGGGTTGCGACTGACAATTCAGGACCGAGTTCAGATGTACCCAGTCGGGATCGTGGATGAAGCAGTTCAATTGGCGGGTAGGGCAGAAACACAACTTGCAAGAGTTTCTGCTCGTCCCTATCCTTCAACTCAACCCCCCATGACGGGTCCCACGTAGGATCCAGTGCTGGCACGAGGAAAATATCCAGTAAGAGAATGTCTTCAACCTCCTACAACCGCAAACCGTGATACGGGGAGCGGCTCATCCAGACCTCAACGAGTAGCACCCACAACAGCGAGCCCGAGTAGGATTCTAAATCCTTATGCTCGGCCAAGGTCGAACAATTGTTACCGCCATAGCCAACCAGGTCACTTATCAAACACTTGTCCTCAACATTCCGCAGCACACTTGACTATAAACAAAGGGGGCACTGAATATGAGGCCGCAGAAGAAGATCATGGCTTTGATGAACAAGAACAAAACACTGAAGAAATAGCAGGTGGCGATGAAGTGACGGGCGAAGATCGTGGCGAATTTCTAGTTGTGAGGGGATTACTGTATACCCCACGAAAGGAATTACATCCACAGCGACACAATATATTTCGTATTCGGTGCGCTGTCAACAGAAATGTCTGTGATGTGATCATAAACAGTGGTAGTAGCGAGAACATCGTCTCAAGAGTGATGGTGGATAAGTTGCAGCTACCAATGACGAAACATCCTTCCCCGTACTCAATTGGCTGGATAAAAAAGGTGAATGAGACCAAGGTAACTGAACAATGAACTATCTCGTTATCAATTGGTAAAAATTATAAGGATCAAATACTTTGTGACGTGGTCGACATGGAAGCTTGCCACATGCTACTCGGTCGACCCTGGCAGTCGGACCGTGATGCAACCCATCGGGGACGAGACAATGTCTACATATTCGTCAAAGATAGTCGAAAAATAATCATTGCCCCTATGGCACCAGAGAACCACCCTGAAGCCTCTAAAGTGGAGGGGAGTTCCCTCTTGACCATTCGGGATTTCATGGAGGAATCCAAGGAAACCGGCGAGGTATACGCCGTAGCTGTGAAGGGCGAGGAAGAGGAACCCAAACCATTACTAAACGAATTCAAAGAAGTCTGGCTTGAAGATTTATCTGATGGATTGCCCCCCATGAGGGACATCCAACATCACATAGACCTCATCCCTGGGGCTAGCCTGCCCAACCGCCCTCATTATCGGATGAGTCCAAAGGAGTGTGAGATACTTCAGGGGCAAGTGGAGGAATTGATCTGTAAGAGTCTCTTGAGAGAGAGCATGAGCCCATGTGTCGTACCAGCATTATTAACGCCAAAAAAAAATGAAAGCTGGCGCATGTGTGTCGACAGCCGGGCAATCAACAAAATTACCATCAAATATCGGTTCTCAATACTACGGTTGGACGACATACTCGATATGCTAGAAGGGGCCAAGGTGTTCTCTAAACTAGATCGAAGGAGTGGGTACCATCAGATTCGTATCCGACCCGGTGATAAATGGAAAACGGCATTCAAGACCAAGAAGGGTTGTATGAGTGGCTGGTCATGCCCTTCGGCCTATCGAACGCACCAAGTACTTTTATGCGTTTGATGAATCAAGTTCTAAAACCGTTCACTGGCCGATTTGTGGTAGTATATTTTGATAACATATTGATATATAGCCAGGATGAGACGGAGCACAGGAAACATCTCAAGCAGGTGCTACAGGTCCTACAAATTAACAGGTTGTACCTCAACTTGAAGAAGTGTAGTTTTCTAACTGACAGCTTGTTGTTTCTAGGATTTGTAGTAACGTCCACAAGCATCAGTGTGAACGATGAAAAGGTGCGAGCCATTAGGAAATGGCCAATCCCTACAAACATTCATGAGGTGAGGAGTTTTCACGGGTTGGCGACTTTCTATCGTCGATTTGTGCAAGATTTTAGCACCATAGTCGCGCCTATAACAGATTGCATAAAAAAAGGACCGTTCCAGTGGACCGATAAAGCTGACAAGAGCTTTCATGAGATCAAGCATCGTTTGTCTACAACACCGGTCTTGGTGCTTCCTAATTTCGACAAATTGTTTGAGGTTGAGTGTGACGCTTCATACGTCGGAATTGGAAGATTATTATCACAGGAAGGCAGACCGGTAGCCTTCTACAGCGAGAAGCTCAGCGAAGCTTGAAAGAAGTGGTCGACTTGTGAGCTTGAGTTGTACGCAGTTGTTCAGGCGCTGCGACATTGGCGGCATTATCTGATTTAAAGAGAGTTTGTTCTGTACACTGACCATCAAGCATTAAAGTTTATTAATAGTCAGAATAACGTGAATCGTGTGCATGCTAGATGGGTTGCGTTTTTATAGGAATTCACATTCGTTCTAAGCACAAGTCAGGTCAGCAGAACAAGGTGGCTGATGCACTTAGCCATCGTGCATCACTACAAATTACGATGAGCAACGAGGTGGTCGGTTTCGACTGTCTTAAGGAGCTGTATGCCGAGGATGAGGACTTCAAAGATTCTTAGATGAAGTGCCAAGAAGGTCACCCCAGTGACCTTCATTATAGGACGATTTTCTCTTCAAAAGGAATCGATTGTGCATCCCTCAAAGTTCTCTGAGGGAGCAGATTATTCATGAGCTACATGGAGGTCGCCTCGGTGGACACCTTGGGCGAGCTCTTGTAAAGAGCGGTATTACTGGCCGCAATTAGTACGTGATGTGGGAAAAGCCGTACAATGTTGTCATGTTTGTTAGACCTCCAAGGGGCAATCTCAAAATACGAGCCTCTACACCCCGTTACCTGTGCCTGACGGTCCTTGGGAGGATTTATCAATGGACTTCGTGCTTGGTCTCCCACAAACACAACGCGGCATGGATTCGGTGTTCGAGGTGGTAGATCGTTTCTCCAAGATGGCACACTTTATCCCATGCAAGAAAACCCTCGATGCAACACACGTGGCGAATCTATTCTTCAGGGAGGTCGTACGGCTACACGGGGTCCCCAAGACCATTATTTTTTATCATGACACGAAGTTCATTAGCCACTTTTGACGGACTTTGTGGACTCGATTTGATACACGACTTCAATTCAGCAGTGCTTACCACCCACAGACTGATGGGCAGACCAAAGTTGTGAATCGCACGTTGGGAAACCTCATTCGCTGTATTTCAAGAGAAAAACCAAAGCAGTGGGATTTGGCCTTGTCTCAAGCAGAGTTTGCATTCAACAACATGGTGAACACTCGACAGGGAAATCACCGATCCAGATTATCTATGGACGAGTGTCTCGCCACACACTTGACTTGGTCCCTCTGCCCAAGCACCTAGGCGCAAGCATTGCAGCATAACATATGGCAGACAAGATCATGGGCATCCATGCGAAAGTGCAAACCAAGCTACATGCCTCAAATGAGAAGTACAAGGAACAAGCGGACAAGCATCGGCGACAAAAAGTGTTCGAGATGAGCGACCGCGTTATGGTCCATCTGCGAAAAGAGAGATTTCCGACCGGAGACATACAACAAGTTGAAAAATAATAAGATTGGACCCGTCCCAATCATTCGAAAGATCAATGACAACGCTTATGTTGTTGATCTTCCAGATGACATGGCGATCTCACGGGCTTTCAACATCACAGACCTGACCGAGTATCATGAACCAGAGTAGGATGAGAACTCGAGGACGAGTTCTTTTGAAGTGGAGGGGACTGATGTAGAGCAGGTCACGGACAGTTTCATGGCCAAGATGGATCAGAAAAGGCCCGGTCGACTACAGAAGTGATCCGGACCATCGGACCTTAGATCGGGCGTATCTCACAATCCGGAATGAGTTATCGGGCGTAAAATATATGATTTTGGGGTAGAACGAGCTACTTTAGCCAACCAGCCCAGCTACGCTGGGTGCGCAACCCGAAATTGCAAAATACCCCTGGATCGACGGTCGTTTCCCTGTTTTAATTTCGTTTTTACTATAAATAGTAAGTTTTAGTTTGATTATAACTCTTCATCCGTTGGGCTTTAAGAGTTGCGCCCAACGTGAAAAGAGCTTAGAATAATTAGGAGAACGGTTTGGTGAAGCCAAATAGGACACTATTTTTGGCCGAAAACCTTGCGCACTAGTAGACATCACGCCGTCTATAAATAGTAAGTTTACTATTTATAGTAAGTCGCGAATTCTAGAAGTTTTAGTTGTAGTTTGATTATGATTTCTTTCCCATTGCTTGGTACCCCTATTTAAAGGGTTGTGAACTCGTTTTTATTAATTAACTAATCAATTTCGAATTTATTAGAATTTATTTCTATTTTCTGCTTTCTTTTCTCGTGGATTCGAGAAGTCTCTGTGAGGAGTCCAGAGAAGCTCCGTGGATTCGGAGTAGTTATCCTCTTGAGGAAGACGGTGATCGACCTCATCACGTTCATCCCTGCGTCACTTGCTCATATACAATTGTCTTAGAACACCATGTAGAAGAACCACCTAGCATTGGCAATGTGTAGGGCATCCGATGTCTTCTTATAAGAAATTAAATTGGCCATATTAGAAAAATTGTCAACCACAAAAGTAAAAGTTATAGCCATGTTGACTTCTCATGGAGCTTTTGGCATAGGTAATGGAGTATAAAGGCCAGTATTCTACTTGCTACCTTTACCTAGTTAGCACATTAGACATTGTTGAACAATGATTCCAACATTCAGCTAATAGAAATGGTCATCGACCAATGTTGTTGTTTTGTCGAGATCCCCAAGTGACCACCAAGGGCACGTAAATGAAGCTCTCAAATCACAAGCTCTCTCAAGGAGCTTTTCAGAAGATGCAACCTCATATCTTAAAATGACTACACATCATGTGGGCCGTATCGTGGGTATTTGGTGCCCGATCCAGCAAAGAGTGTTCAAAATTCTCCATAGTCTCTTTTAAGTTCATCAAATTCAACAACGGAGATTGATAAGGTATACAGTAGATGTGATTTTTAGTTGGGGGGATCTGCTACCTTATTTTCCGCAACGGTCAAATGCTTCAAGTTTAATGTGAATTACTGAATATAAGCACTCCAATTAACATGCCTTACACTTAATTTCTTCTGGGAATTCAAATGATGCAATGCCTCATAATCAGAATATAAAATTCTCGATGAATGAGGTAATGACGTCAATGTTTTAAAGCCTTGTACAACATCATAAAATTCCGCGCCGTATGTAGATATTGCTTTTGTGCCTCATTGAATTTTTCACTGAAGAAGGCCACCGAATGTCCTTCTTGACAGAGGACGCCTCCTATGCCTATGTGAGATTCATTATAAGCAACCTCAAATACCTTCTCAAAATCAGGAAGCTTGAGAACTGGAGCTTCCATAATTTTTTGTTTGATTTCTTGAAATGCCTTTGTTGCCACTTTGGTCCACTTAAATTGAACGGCCTTCACACATTCAGTAATGAGCATTACGATAGAACTAAAGTTCCAAGTAAACCTTCAATAAAACGTTGCTATCCCGCGAAAACTATGAACCTCATGAATATTTGTGGAAGTAAGGTAACCTAGCCGACAATAGCCCTTATCTTTTCAAGATCAACCCTCACACATTCTGCTGAAAGAACGAACCCCAAAAGACCACGTTGGAACTCACGAGGGTACAATTCTTCACATCGTTATAGAGTTTTTCATTGCGCAATACTCTCATCACCTGACAAAGATTGATCAAATGATCTTCTCACAAATGATATAGATGAGGATATTGTCTAAGTACACAACGGCGAACTTACCCATGAATGCCCGTAGAATGTGTCATTGCCGGCATGAATGTACTAGGTGCATTTGTTAAAAGTTGAAACGCCTAACTAGCCACTTATACAATCCATTCTTTGTTTTAAAAGCGGTATTTCATTCACTCCTAGGATGAATTCTTAGTTAGTGATACCTACTTCGAAAAGATTATAGCATTCTTTGTTTTAAAAGCGGTATTTCATTCTCTCCTAGGATGAATTCTTAGTTAGTGATACCTGCTTCGAAAAGATTATAGCATTCACCATCATGTCCAGCATGTCATCAAACGTGGAATTGGAAAACGATACTTTCCCATTACCTTATTGATAGCGCAGTTGTTAACACACATCCGCCAACTACCATCCTTCTTGATGTCAACAATGCCGACACAAGACACGGGTTGAGGCTATCACGATTAAAATCCTTGTC
Source organism: Magnolia officinalis (assembly GCA_021015155.1). Lineage (NCBI taxonomy): Eukaryota > Viridiplantae > Streptophyta > Magnoliopsida > Magnoliales > Magnoliaceae > Magnolia > Magnolia officinalis. Next base: position 12,855,071 of record JAJHSJ010000003.1, read on the forward strand.
CAACAATTCCTCCACCCGTCGACGAACCTTTGTATGCTCTATCAGGTTCATTTGGTATGCTGGCACTTAGAGTACCAAATCAATCACATATTGAATGTCGCACATGGGTGATAGTTCATTGGGTAGTTCATTTGGAACCAAATCCTGAAATTGAGACAGAAGGTCCTGAATTTCATGCGGTTGGACAAAAACATCACCAATTGGATCGGTCATGAACTCTCAACTTACCAGAGCATACATGATTCCTTGTTCTCGACTTTTCTTTACAAATCAGGTCATACTCAACATTGTTGAAGTCAGCTCTGCCTCTTCGGGTTTGTCATCTCCAATAAGGTTGAGAGTGACGAGCTTTCCTTTATACATAAAGTTGTAAGTATTCTTTTGACCCTTACGAGTCACAACCCTGTAGTAAATCCACGAGCACCCCGGTAATATGTCTTTCATTGGAATGATGTCAAACCATAGTAGTTCTTCATAACGACCCAAGGAGAAGTTTATTAAACAATGTTAAAGTCCTGTATGGCTTAAGATGCTTTTGAGTCTTTCGCTTCAACTTGTCCACAATGCTTTGTGAAGCCACGTTCATACTACTCTCTCCATCAATAATGACCTTAACAGCCTTTCCACCACACAATACCAGTATATGGAAGACATTAGTTTTCAACCGATCTTGTTAGGCTTCCTTTTTTATTGTTGTCAAAATCCTCCTTACCACCAATGATAACCTACTTTCCTTAAGGCCATATGTGCCTTAGGTTCCTAATCATCATCTTTTGAACCGCTTTCATGTTCACCTTCCACTTGGTGTTTATTAAAAGGCTACGTGGTGCTAATCTTGAGGGCCTATGAGAAGCTACAATGAGAAGAAGAAGAGAACAAGAAGAAAAATGGAAAAGAGAGACAATGAGAGGGGAGAGATAGCAGGAAGATGAGATGCTTAGGGTGTATTGAAACCCTAGCTCTACTCTTATTTATAATAGTAAAAATGTGAATGGGCCCTATGGCCTTATTACATGGACTTGGGCCCAATGGGCCTTATTCAACTATCAATTTTTCAACACTCCCCCTCATGCTGGAGCATCCTAGTAAGGCGCAACTTAAAACAAAGGCTAACATAATCAAACCTAAGAAAGAAAATTATTCTCTAACAATGTTCAACGAAGTTCTCTTTGTACCATTCACCTTCTTGTCCCCCGCAAAACCGGATATTGTGAGAAGGACACTTTTGTCACATAATATCCACAACAGTGTATAAAATATCAGCGATATTATCGAAATATCGCTGATAATATCAGTGTGACAGTGTCGCCGGTTATGCGACACCGAAACCCCTTTTTTCGATTCACTCCCAAAAATCGTCAATAATCTCGCCGGATTATCGGTATTTTCCAAAATATCGTCGATATTTCATTGTTCCCACCAACCACGAGTGGGAACTGTAGCCAACAACCTCCTTTGTCGATAAAAGGGGAAGTTGTCGGTGAAAAAATGTATAAAAAAAAAATCAAAAAATTACCTGTTTTTTCGCCCGGATCTGGAGGAAGAAGCGAATCCAAAGCCTTGAGTGCAGATCGACGATATCCGGTAAGATTCAACCCCAAAAATTTTCTTTTTTCCGTCGAAAAATCCTGCAACTTCTCGAATCCGCTTGCGGGGCGAGATCTTGAGGGTTTTTTTTTTTCTTATTTGGGAATCTGGGATGAGGGAGAGGGATTTTCGGTTGAAATTTTGGAGAAATCGGTGGGATTTTGATGGAAATTTGAAATTTGAGAGGGATTTTCGGAATTTGAGAATCGGGCGGGCGTAAATGGGATCGCGTACGTGGTTCCGTACGCTATTAACGTACCGAGCACATTTTTCTAGGCCCACCTAGAATGTATCTGGTCGATCCATGCGGTCCATCCGTTTTTTCATCTTATTTTAGGCGTTGAGACCAAAATTTAAGCATACCCAAAGATCGAGTGGACCATACCATTGGAAACAGTTGGAATAATGATTTCCACCGTTAAAACCTTTCTAGGGCCCACAGTGATGTTTATTTCTCATCCAACCTGTTCATAAGATCACACAGACATGGATGAATGGAAAACACAAATATCAGCTTGATTCAAAACTTTTGTGGCCCCCAAGAAATTTTCAACGATAGATTTCAATTCATACTGTTGACTAAGGTGTGGTCCAATTGAGGTTTGGATATACTTCATTTTTAGGATCATGACCTAAAATTATCTGCTAAAATGGATGGACGGAGTGGATAAAATACATAAATCACGGTGGACCCCATAGTTGAAACCTTCCTGGTACTCAAGTGAGCCATACTAAAGGGAAAATGTGGTTTGGGAAATTCCAACCGTTGAAACCTTCCTGGTTCAACAGTGATGTTTAGATGTCATCCATACCGCTAATAACGTCATTACTGTTGAGATGAACTGAAAACAAAAATATTGGCATGAATCAAAACTTTTGTGGCCCCACAAATATTTCAACTGTGGACGTTTAATTATCACTTTTTAGGCTCAATTGAGCTTTAGATACGGTACGTTTTTGGCATCATGTCATAAAATGAACTCACAAAACTGATGAACGGGGAGGATTTTTCACAAACATCACAGCGGGCCCCACCTGAGCTTGCAGCGCAGGAAGGAAATCTCAGTCCTGCGCTGCATGGGGTGGAAAGGCTTCGAGGGTGGAAATCATTATTTCCACTGTTTCCTGTGGTATGGTCCACTTGAGACTTGTATAAGCTTCAATTTTGGGCTCAACGCCTAGAATGATATGAAAAAACGGATGAAGGTGTGGATAAACCACATAAATTCACAGTGGGCCCAACTTAGAGCGTACTGAGTAACTCAGTAGCCAATACGATTTCTGGATTGGCTACGGACAAAAGCCGTAGCCAAAGACACCCAGAACCAAGCTCAACTCGCAGACTGAGTGGAGATACCTCCTTTCAACACATGGCATCGATCCCAGTGGGGTGGCTAACCCAAATGGCTACTGATGTGACGTCACCGAGCTATGTGGACCCAACCATGATGCATGTATTGTATCCATACCATCCATTAATTTGGAGATATATTTTTATGTCATGAGAAAAAGAATGAGATAGATCTAAAGTTCAAGTGGACCCCACCATAGAAAACAGTGGGGACAGTGACATCCAACGTTCAAAACTTTTTAGGGGCCACTAAAGTTTCTGATCAAGCTGATATTTTTATTTTCACTTCATTTATCTCGATGTTAACTTATGAACGGGTTGGATCTCAAAAATACATCACATTTGAGTGATTTCTTACGACAGCGCATACTTTTTTGCCACCATTAAATGAAAACTTCTAATTTAATACATTCTTTTTGCAAAATTTTCATTCCTGAATATGTAAATATGTGTATTTAGGCATGTCCTGAAGTTTCACTGAAAAATTCCACCATTTTCCCCATATTTCCCCCTTTTTTCCTTGCATTTCCAGTTATCAGCGATAACGATATTATATCGTTATCTCCGGCCAGTGAAACTTGTAGTGATACCGACAATTCGAACACTGATCCACAACCACCACACTTAAAACAAGTGTTAGTTGACTTTCCCCGAGTAACTACAATAGACTTTCCCTTTCTATCAACGTTTCGGAAAAGACAATTAGAGGCAAAGTTCTAGCAAATTTTGTAATCCAAGAAAAATTACCGTGGGGCATGACTAGTTGGTTGCAAATGTGTTGTGAAGCCACTGTCAGTAAGGTGGGTGACTGGATAGCCCCTAGCTTGGGGGGCTACTACATCTTGTCACAAACTTCTACTCCTGTACTTTTCGAGCCATTTGGTACACGCTTCATCCACACTATTGAGTTGAACGGTCACCAATTCTTTGTATATCGAACCGTCGTCCATTGCAATAGCACACGACTTGTTGCTTTCCCATCTCCATTAGGTGCCATGGATCACCAATTCATAATAACATTGTTTCCTCCACATTCAGATTGCCTTGTCACAGTGCAAGGAGCTCCTGTAAGGAAGCCATCTCATAATCAAGCAGCAGAAAATTCATTTCCTTTCAATAGCCTGTGGGAGGAAAGCCACATTGCTGCAAATCTTCTGCCACAGAGTACCACCAGTCTTGGGCTACACCCTTATGTTTCAGGGCAACAAAACATAGCTTGACAGCTTCTTCCATTTCATGCCAATGGAAATACCGCTTAATTGACTTTACCTAGTTATTGAACACCTTGGGATTCAAATTATCATCGTAATCCAAAATCTCAATCTTAATATGCTTGGCGGGATCCGGAGTGCAAACATTTCGCCCTCCAAGATAATTAGGATATTCTTGTCAAAAGTTGTTTGTTTATTGGAACCTAGAGCTCGAGTCAATACTCCTCATGGAAATAACCATTTCAACCAAGATGCATTTGGTCAACATTCCTGGATTCCAAGTTTCCCTCAAGGCCATCCCTAGATGTCTAACGGTTCGGATTGATTCCCTTGCTTTTTCAAGAACAGTAACCTGTCATTTCAGAGTATTTACTTTAGTCATGAAACGAGCCTCCATATCGCCAACCATTTCACTATCTAATTGACCACTTGCTACAAGGTTGATACAGTTCCATCCTAAGGTTTAGTAGTCATCCAACGATTATAAGTCATCCTTTCCGTGCTCTTATGATAGCAGATCTACACAATATGCGAGAATGGCTTTGGGTGGTTTTTTTTATATCATGGGGAATGTAAAGGTTTTGGGAATGTTGGGTGTATGACAGATTATGGGTTGTTTACAAATTGAACAGCATAGAGAGTTTTGGTATTATTTGGGATATAAATAAGGTGATGGCTTAGGTGAGATAGAGGTTGTATATAGTCTGTGGTGGAAGGGTTGAAATAATAGGCTGGTCAAGGGAATTAAGGTAGGTTTATGATTAATATTAGGACAAATTTTGTGGAAAGAAGATGGGGAAGAGGATAAGTAAAAAAGAAAAGAATCTCCCATGTAATAAAAACCCTAAAGAGGGTAATAGGGGATATGGATCATGATGGTCAAAATGATCCAGATAAGAATAATGCGACAGATGTGGACGGGTAGGAGAGTCTGGATAGGGATTAATCTTACGAGGAGTATAAACATCTTCCTATTCACGAAATCTCCAAAAAAGAACATGGGTTGAACTTATGCTTGGTTTTTAGATCTAAAAGCTTATGGACATGGTATCCAAAAACAGTACCATAACAGTAACGGTGAGTGCCGTTACACATTATGGGGCCGCAATAGCCATTGAGGAAAAAATGACCAATAAAGGCCCGTACAGGGCTATAGCGTCCGTTAAAGCCCCATTACGACTCGTTACGAGGCACCATTACAGTTTTTTTTTTTTTTTTTTTTTGGCCATAAGGGCATATTTTAATGGTAAAGATGTGGTAAAGATGGTGGCTATTACAGCCACCATTATTATTATTGAATAGCTTGGTTGTGGAGTTTGGAATGGTTTTCGGGAAGGAAAAAAAAGGTCGGGGGATATGATGGGTTTCAAAATGAAGAAAAGAGAAACGGCACATTTTGGTATGGGAAGATAGAAGAAAAAAGGGATAAGAGCAAGATTTGATGATTAGATTAAGGTAAGAGGAAAAAAAAAAAAAACTTTGTTTTTTCAACTTCTTAAAGAACAGAACTTGCTTTGATGCCAAAATAATGCAACAAGATCAAGGAAGAAACTAATTGCAATAAAATTCAAGGTACCAGATTTAAAGATCGAATCACATAAAAGAAAAGATGCAATAACAGTCTATAAGCAAGCTCAAAAGTCCTCCAGTCTTATACTAGAGATCACCACTTCCCCCCACACCCCTTGAACTTGCTCAAAGAAAATATCATTCAGCCGTGTCTTATTCCATAGGGCCTATGCCTTACCAATAATGAGTGTTTACCAGGTTTCCTCCTTGAGAAAATCTCTAGCATAATCTAAGATATCTACAAATAGATTTCCTAGCTAGCTAAGATCTCTAAAATAAGAAAAGCATTAAACATGAAAATCTAATCATACTTATTTCCTAACATAGATATATTTTTCTAACATTGAAATATTACAAAAATGAAATCACGAACAAGCTAAAAAAGGAAATTGGGCCTTTTCTTGTGCACATATGTGAAGTGCACACGTGTGGGATGTGGCGCGATTGCATCACTGTGGAAATGACAAAATAGTAGGATACTTGATAATTAATCATCTTTGAGAAAGTAATTAAAAGAACAACAGTGTTGCTGATAATAAATCATCTTTGAAAAAGTAATTAAAAGAATAACAGTGTTACTGATAATAAATCATCTTTGAAAAAGTAATTAAAAGAACAACAGTGTTGCCTATACTAAGTTTGATTTTGTATGGCCCGAATTCAAAATGGTACGCAAAATCAGTTTCTTGCGAGATTCGAAATCAACTATAACCTTAATTTAATAATTTCTTTGGTTTCGAGGTTAGGGAATGGTTTAGCCATTTCTCTTTTGAGAGAGGGATTGATGAGAGTGTCAATTACTATGGGCGCTTCCCCTCGCTTCAAAGTGGTACACAAAATCAGTTTCTTGTGAGATTTGAAATCAACTATAACCTTGGTACACAAAATCAGTTTCTTGTGAGATTTGAAATCAACTATAACCTTGATTTAATAACTTCTTTGGTTTAGAGATTAGGGAATGGTTTAGCCATTTCTCTTTTGAGAGAGGGAGAGATGAGAGGGCTAGTTACTGTCGGCACTTCCCCTCACTCAAGTTCTTTTGCTTTCGCTGCTTTAGTGAAATTCAGTAACTATTTTTTTTTTTTTTTTTTTTTAAAAAGTACCAGTCTGACGCAGGACAACTAACTACTTGCTCTAAAAGCTCGAACTGATAGAGCTTGGCGAATCAATCCTTTTCCTTCATCTCATTGCCGAGGTCAGGCCCTCGGCCGAACCCTCCTCGTGGGCCCCACTTCACATGGGTCTCACCTCACACGAGCCACCTACCTCACACGGGCCACCCACCCCAAGTGTGCCCGCGCTTCACACAGGCCACCCCACTCGAGCCCGGTCTGAAAATGCCCCTGCATTACGGTCACATTTTCCACATGTAAAACACCATGGAACTTTCATGGAGTGCACATCCAAATAGCACTTCTCTTTTCCCCAGTGACATGGACCACCGGCGAAACCACCCATTGAAAACACTAATCAAAACACTCGGGATTGTCCATTTCAGAGGTTTTCACCACATAACCCATCCATAACGGGGCCTGCCACAGGATCAACGACGATCACCAAAGAGTAGGGCTCACATAGGCGAGCTGCCATGCCAAAAAATTCACCTTTTTCTTTCATCCAAGCATAATGTTCAAAAGAAAATGTCAAGCATCATATAATACTTTTTTCGTAAAGCAGAACAGGCCATCCATATGAATGCCAAGGAAGAAACTACAATCTACCTATCCCAACTTTATTAGACTAAAAGTTACAACCAATTCGATAATGCATCCAAATACACCCTGAAGAAACAAAATTGAACCATGCGACAGAAAGATCAAGCTTACTTGCATGGTTGTGATCGAACTCATCGTGCCCTCAACCTCAGGACGTCCCAGCTTGCTGCTCTCCTGATAGAACCGATACACAAGCTCCGGAGACTGATGCAAGATATGGTAGTACTGGTGGACAAATGCATTCCCGACCTGCTCAATTTTCCAAAATTCAAAAAACAAAAAGAAGAATGAATTACAGCACATCAAAGAAAAAGACAAGGATATGATCGTGATTACATCACGTACCACTTGAGCAGATGGACAAGATCCGGCGGCGGCTTGCTGCTGGGCCATTCCTAATCGAACCAAAAATATATATATCAAAATCAACATCACAGGCAGCTGATTTGTGGGGGAAAAGAGAACAGGATATTTCAAAAATCCTTAAACCCTAGAAACCGGCTAAACGGTTACAGGATCAGTGGAAAAAGAGAATTTTTTCCGAGATTAGTGGCGGAGATCGAATGACAATTCGGTCGTGCAGAGATAATAGATCGAGAGAGAGAGAGACAGAGAGATCTGCACCTGGTTTTGATGAGGGAGAGATCTGAACGGAGGGTGGGAATTTTCTGCTATTCCCCTTGGCCTTTTCCTAGGGTTTTTGGTAAGTTATTTTAGATCTGAAGGAAAAGGAGAGAAGGGGGTGTTTGTTACGGAGGGTGGGCCTCTTTGTTTATTTTATATGATGGTCGGATGGCTTTTCTGTTGGGAGGCTTTGAGAGAGTGAGAGAGAGAGAGAGAGGGACGAGAGGGGGAAGAGGATGGTTTTAAAAAGGAGAGACTGGTTCGCCATTTGCACGCAACCGACTACTTTTTTATGGAACACGTGTGCGAATTATAGGCGTCCACCGAGTGGGCCCAGCTTTAGGATGCCTGGTGGGGGACGCGGCTTCCGTGGATCCCTGACTGTGGGGCCTACCATGATTAAGGTGACTTACATCCACACCATCCATCAGTTTTTATAGCTCCTTTTAGGGCATGATCCCAAAAATGAAGCAGATTCAAATCTCAGTTGGACCACACCACAGAAAACAATGGTGATTGAATACCCACCATTAAAAACTTCTTCGGAGCCACCGGAATGTTTATTTACCATCATGATAAGGTCACAAAGACCTGACTAAAGGACCACATATTAGTTCGAGCACATAAAGTTTTTAATGATCCATCACCACTTTCACGTGGTGTGGTACACCTGAGATTTACATTTGCTTCACTTTTGGCCATCACACTCTGAAACGTGCAGTCAAAACTGTTTTAACTGCATACATGTAAGCACATACCTTGCCGTGGGCTCCACAGGATTCCCACCCACCCAAGTTATGTTCCCTTTTAGGAGATATTTCCTGCACTATGGCTATTGTTGTCAGATGTAAACTGATTGACCGCTGACACCTAACTGATTTGATTGTACAGTAGGCCGATGTTGAAAATAAAACTCAGGTGAAATATATTCTGAGTATTGTTTCCCATCAGTTCATCATTAACCCTGGCAGGCCATCTACTTAAATCTCATTGGGTTAAGGTGTAAGGAGCTCAATCCAATAGAGAGTAGTACCTAATTGCACCATTGCTTCATATATTGTAGTCAGCATGAGAACTTGAGTAGTTTATAATGATTTTTAGGGTCACGGCACCTATACAGTGGGGCCCACCAAATGGTCAGCACATGTAGAAGCATATATGGTTCGGCTACACATTGGTGGTCATATCCAAAAGCAGGCACTTGTGGGGGGGGGGGGGGGGGGGGGGTGGCTGATGTTTTTTCATACCCACGACAGTCATCTGTTTTACCCACTCATTTTTGAGCTTTGAGATGGAGCTTTGGATTTACTTCATGCCCAAAAATGAAGTACTTTCAAAACTCAAGTGAACCATATTATATGAAATAATGGGGGATAATAATCTCCATCATTTAAGCTTATTTTAATTTATACTTATTAAGAAGATAAGTATGTTTGGCAAACAAAATACTTATCAAATTCTTCTCTCATTCATCTCTCTTGATGCCTCTATTTAAGAACTTGTGAAAAGTATAAAAGAAAAATTAGAAATTTAAACAAATTATGTACTTATAAGTAAAAAAAAGTCATGTATAACTAATCATAAACCAAAGTTTGGTATCTAAAATGAGTCAGGTATCTATTATTGTAATTAAGTAGAATAAGCTACTTATTTGGTAGTAACCCTTGGTGTCATTCAATTATTAGGCGGCTCACACCGTGAGAAATTTTAGATTGCTTCATGTGCATAAAATAGATGGAGAGATGACTCATTGGAAGTGGGCTAATAGATTCCCAAGTGTGGAGCCCACCATGATATATGTGTCTTATATACACAACTTCTGATTTATTTTGGCAACTCATTTTAGGACATGAGCCCAAAATGAAAATGATCTAAATCTAAAGTGGACCACATCATTGAAAACAATGGTGATTGAACGCCCACCATTAAAATTGCTTCTTGGGGCCAAAGAGCTTTTGTATCAAGCTGATATTCGTGTGGTCAATTCATCCAATCCAAGTCTAGGTGACCTTATCAACATGTTGGATGACAAATAAACATTCTAATGGCTCCCAAAAAGCCTTTAATAAGGGCATTTAATAAGATTTAGACTTCTTGGACCATACCTTCGAACAATAAGCTAAAACAGACATAGTAGATATAAGGCATACATATATGTATATATATATATAGACGGTTTGGATTCAGTACATAAAACACAGTCGGTCCACGAGAAGAATCTTAGAATAAGCTGTACCCGCCAACCGCGTTGAGGATACGGCTTCGACTAAAAATTGAAGTAGCAAAGAGGTTCCCTTCTGTACGTGCATGACATGCCTGGAAAATGATGGGCAGAGCTATCCATCCACGTCATACTCGGTAGTGTTACGTATTAATGAGAAACCGTACACCCCAATGATCGCTGCTGTGGATATAAATAGGAAGCGGATTGGCTAGTTTACCAGCCACCACCGACCTCGGTGGTGTGGGTACTCGTCTAGCTTGGGCTGTACCAACTGTTCAAAGGATATCAAAATTATATAAACTCCACAATAATGTATTTATTATACCCACACGGTTCATTAATTTGGCAAGATTATTTTAGAGCATAGGCCCAAAAATAAGTCATATCTAAAGCTCAAGTGAACCACACTGCAAATAGCATCGTAACAATAATTCTTGCTGTTAAAACATTTGCTGGGTGCACACATACCTTATTGGCGTGTTAACATCACCAAGTTCTGTGGGTCCCACCATTCCGTATGTGTTATATTTAAACCGTATGTTCATTTTGTGAGATTGTTATAAGAGTTGAGCTTTAAAATAAGATAGATCCAAAGATTAAGTGGACTGGACTGTAGAAAGTAGTGGGGAATTGATAGTTTACCATTGAAACCTTCTTTGAAGCTGTAGAAGTTTTGGATCAACCTTACATTTGTTTTTATTCTCTTCATACATATTTGTGTGACCTTATAAAGATTGGATGGAGGGAAAAAAAATTATTATATGACCTAGGAATGTTTTAATAGTGGGAATTAATGTCCCCGCTGTTATTTGTGATGTGGTCTACTTGAGCTTTAGATAGGACTTATTTTTTGGCACATGTCTTAAAACAATCTCACCAAATGGATGGACAACGTAGATATAATAAATACATCATGATAAGTGGCCATAGAACTTTGTCCAATCACGGGGCTAAAGGATTGTCATACTATTATGCATGCACCACATATATACACCAATAAGGTCGTCGGTGTGTGGTACAAACGGCTAATCCACGTCCGTATAAATATGAAGAGGATTGGCTGGACCTAGCAGCAAGTGTGTGTACATGTAATGCTAAGATCATCACTGACACTCCTTAGCCACTGGTAAAAAGGAGATCAAAGTTACATGAGCCTCACGATGATGTATTTATTAGATTCATATCGTTCATCCATTCGGTGAGATCATTTTAGAGCATGAGCCAAAAATGAGCCATGGCCAAAGCTCAAGTGGACCACACCACAAATAGTAAGGTGGACAATTATTCTCATCATTAATACATTTATAGCCTACCATAATAGTTTATTTTCCATCCAAGCTCATAAAGTCACACTGACCTTGAGCAAGAAGAAAAACAAATATCATATTAATCCAAAACTTCTGTGACCCCAAAAAAGGTTTCAATGTGGGATGTTCAATCCCCCACTACTTTTTGCAATGTGGTCCACTTGATCTTTGGATATATCTTATAACACATACCTCATGGTGGGACCACATAACTTGGCGACGTCAACACACTAGCCAAGTTGGTGGTGAGTGGTACACTAGCTAATCTGCTTCCAAGTATATATTATTTGATACTCTCGCTATGCATAACACTTGATACTCGGGCACTTGCAATTTGTACATGTAGCAAAATTTTAAGTCAAATTACAAAGGCTAAATTTTAGAACACTCCAAAAATCTGATTTTTTTTTATTTTTTTTTTAAGCAATCCTAACTTCAGATTAATCTATATATTATTTTTTAATAATACCATTAAATAAATTTCATTTTTTATATAGAATGTGTCACAGATACGTTCCTAGTATGGTTGGGCCAAAAGAAGGTGGACCGTAAATTGATCGTAACTTTTGATCCAGGTATAATTAAGAAGTGCACAACCTATCAATCTTTACTGAAATGGGTCATTTGAGGTGAATCGACCCACAAAGTGAGTCGCATCTGTCCGTTTCGTTAGAAAATGCGCCCTTTCAGCTCAAAAATGAATTTTAAGGAAATAAAATACTATTTTTAGTAATTCCCATTTTTTTAATATTTTAATATTTTTAAAGTTTTAGATTTTCTTCCTTTTTAAAAATAGCTTATAATTATGCTACGACTCTTATAGCAAAAGTTTATTTGAAATTTTTATTTTTATAAATTAGGCTTTAGAAGAGTTTTATTAGAATTATGATTTTAATTAAAGATATAATTTGATATTTTTTATAATTATGAATTTTAGTTTATTTTTTCTTTATTAATGGGATAAGAGGACACATTAGACAATTATTTATCAATCAATTATGAATTTTATAGAATTTATTTATATTTTGCTTGCTTTTATTCTTATAAATTTGAAATGTCTATGTGAGGATAGAATTTATTTATATTTTACTTGCTTTCTTTATTGTAAATTCGAGAAGTCTTTGTGAGGAGTCAAAGAAGTTCCGTGTATTCAAAACAGTTATCCCCTTGAGGAAGACGGTGCTCAACCTCATGTCCTCCCCTGTCAATTTCACACTATCCAATGGATGGCCAACAACTTCATAGTTCTATCCAAATAAGCTATTTCTTAGTGGAGTTTTTATCCGAAAATTAACACTAATTTTTTTAGTGGAACTTTTATCCCAAAATCCCTCTTAAATCATGATATTACAAGAATGTGCTTTTGACTTTTCAAATTTACCAAATCATTCATATGATTGTAGGGATGATGGTGAAAGGTCTAACTTACTCTGGCAAAGAACCCATGTGGAGGATAATTATGATTATGAAAACTAGACACTATGTAGGTCCTAGTTTGATATGTTTTAATTTGAAATCTGACCGGATCACTAATTGAGTAATCCAATTTTATTTATAGGACTCAAAAATCAACTTCATCCGTGATTCAGTGGACCATATGATTGGAACAATGCACATGGTAATGCCCACCCTCCAAACTGCTTTGCTTAGTGTGGCCTACCTGAATGATAAAGTGTAGCCCACTTGAATCACATATCATCATGAATTTTGAGCCCTAAGTTTAAATGTTTTTTATTTGGCATATATTTGTTCTAGTGGATTTCACATAATTATCACGGTGGACTCGGTCATAAATCAATGGTGGACATCTCTCTCCCAATCATTTCCTTTAGTGCGGCTCATCTGAACCACAAGTCCACTTGATCCTCTAGTTGGGGCCCTAACTTAGGTTTACATATCTAATTGTTGGAATGGATTTCACGTATTCAGTGGGCCCCACAAAAAATGGTGGTTTTTGGTGAACCATCCCTATCCGGGTTTTTGAAAATATTTTTAGAAGGGAATTGCCTGCAGCACCACCACAGGGATACCTAGTGTCACTATATGCCCAAAGCTTAAGGCCCACCATGATGTATGTGTTTTATCCACACCGTCCATCCATTTTGTTAGCTTATTCTAAGGCATAATTCCAATAATTATACAAATCCAAAGCTCAAGGGTACCACACTACAGAAAAATGGTGGGAATATTTGAACATCCACCGTTGACACCCTCCTCAGGCTTATTGGGATGTTTTATTTGTCATCCAACTTGTTCATAAAGTCACATAGACTTGGATGAAGGTAATACATAAATATAAGCTCGATTCAAAAACTATATGGCCCCATGAAGTTTTCAACTGTGGACAATCAATTTCTACTATTTCTTATGTCGTGGCTCAATTGAGGTTTAGATCTGCTTTGTGGGCCGATGTCTTAAAATGTTTTGACAGAAGGGTTGAAAGCGCGATAAAGCAAATACATCAAGGTCGCCGCCACTAAGCTTGGGTCACGTCGTGCCACAAAAGTATACTTGCGGTAGGTGCTGCACTCCACTTCTAAAAATATAAAAAATAATAACATTTTTTTAAAATGAAAAGTTCACCTGTGTCCACCCTTGATGTGTATGTGAAATCTACTCTGACGGTTAACACGTAATCTTAAGTTAGGCCCAAGTCCAAAAAATTAAGTTGAATTGTGATTCAGATGGGCCACACCAAAGTAAACGGTTGGGAGAGAGACATCTGCCGTTGATTTTTTTTACAAGGCACGCCGTGATGATTATGTGAAATCCACTCAAACTATTAGATTTCACAAAATAATTTAGGCCAAAGGTCCAAAAATCAAGACAATCCGTGATTCAAATGCGCCACACTGTGGGAACACAAATTAGAGGTGGGCGTCACCATTTACATTGTTTACAACCGTACGGCTCACCTGAATCATAAATAAGGCTTAGTTTTAGACCATACACCTAAAAATGGGTTAAGCACTTGACGGTCAGAATGGAATTTGGAAACAGGTCCCACACGTACAGCTGACTCTTTCATTATCATGTCACCCAAGGCCTCCACAAATCTATAATAGAGTGTAACGGTCTAAGTGCGTACATGATGAAAATGGATGGCGGCGAGATGCTATCTTAGCCTCACCAATAAAGTAGGAAGCATGATTTGATAAATATACATTTTGTAGGCATTTTATAGTAAAATTAATATTTAAGAGATTATGCTTTCGCTAAGTATCTCTTTTTCTTCGTGATAATTATAATTTCAATCATTTACTTTGAATTACTTGCATCCCACATAAGCAATTTCTTAGTGCCACTCCGATCCATAGCTCAAGTGGTAGATTGGGTAAAAGATACCTTGTTTCAACATTGAGGTCTTGGTATCTATTCCTTAGTCGAGACGGCTAAAAGTAAAGTGTGAGCTGATAGTGGGTGTACTAACAAGCTAACAAAAAAAAAAACAAAAAAACAAAAAAAACAAACAAACAATTTCTTAACTATTAATAATGCCTGCATGGCAATTTCTTAGACATGCATGTTATGTAACCCCTTGTTGGAAGTTATGTGGGGCCTACAAAGATGCCGGCGGCAAATCTATTCAGTCTATCAGTTTCTCATGACCATAATGTTTATATGCCATCTAAACTGCTCACAGGGCTATTATCACTCTAAGAAGCTATAGGTATAAATATCATCCCAATACAAAACTGATGTTGCTCCCTTATAGTTTTCAATAAGTATTTAATTATTGTTGTTTTGTGTGGAGTCCACCTGAATTTTTTTCACTCCCACACTATTGCGGTCTTGCAAAATAGATGGACCAAGTGGATTTGTCACATACATTTTTGTGGACCCCACATTGTTTCCGACTACAAAAACTTCTAGCACAAGCAAGTTGCGTCCAAGTCACCGTTCCAAATAACTTATTTATTTAATAATTTTTAATCTTATATTAATGTACATGTTGTTTCTTCAAATATGATTATTGGATATTCCATAAGTAGTTTATCTTAGTTTTACACTTACTAAGGAAATAAATATGTCAGGCAAAAAACATACTTATAACCTTTTGTCTTTTTTGTCTCTTTTCGTCAACTTATGAAAATATTACAAAAATATGCTATTTGTTTAAAAACTAAAGTGATTTTGTACTTATAAGTAAAAACATTACTTATAACCAATCTTGAATCAAACTTGCCTCTTTAAAATAAGTTACTTATCTATTATTATAAGTAGAAAAAGTAACTTATTAGGTATCTCTATAGTAAGTTGATTAAAATAAGCTACTTATATTACAGGTGACTTATCTTAGTTTGTATTTTAATAATGTTTGTAAACAATATACTTATCAACTTCTACTCTTATATTTCACTCCAATGCCTCGCTTCACCAACTTTTAAAAAGTGAAAAAGCTAAAAAAGTAATTAACTGCAATGGTTATATACTTAGGAGTACAAAAGTTACTTATAAAAAGTAATTTATACAAAATAAGTTAATTATCTAATATTGTTGTAAGTAGAAAAAGTAACTTATTTGGTGGCATCCAAACGGACCTTAAATGTTCACTAATCCAATAATCACTAATAAACAAACCTTAAATATTGGTTCATGATTCATCCAATGGGATCCATAATTTAAGCAGTTTAATTTAAGTATTTATTTGACACGTAAGCAATATGCAGGTAAATTTTAAGTGTATGCTAATCAGCCATCACAATCCGACTGAGTTTCAAACCACTTTGATGGGACAGTACAACAAACCCACTCATTGTTCATCATTGCTCATCACATCAATGGAATAAAGTAAGGCGGTTGATACTCTGCACTGGAAGAGAAACGTGAGAACAGGTGCTGGGTGGGATTTTTAAACTGTGGTCCATCTCTGATGGGATCGCTGGATGAACGGCTCCGATTGCTAGCTACCCTACCACATTGCTAGTCTACCTACTTTGCTCTACCGAATCATTTCGGACGCGGATTGGCTACTCCCCCTGACACCAGCCAATGGCTGATGGTCGGTGCTCCGTGGGACCCACCATGATGTATGTGTTTCATCCATGCCGTCCATCTATTATTACGGATCATTTTATAGTATGAGACCAAAAATGAGTTATATCCTAATCTTAAGTGGACCACATTACATGAAACAGTGTTGAATGAGAGTCGACCATTAAAAAACATTATGTGGTCATAAAAGTTTCAGATCAAGATGATTTTTGTTTTTTCCCTTCATCTGCGCCTCTATGACGTAATCAACATATTAGATGTGAAATAAACAGTACAGTGGGCCTTAGGAAGATTTTAATGATAGATATCCAACCACTATTTCTTTCATGTGGTGTGGTCCACCTGAGATTTATATACCTCTCATTTTTTGGACCAATCCATAAAATGATCTGTAAAAGTGTATGAACGGAATGGATGAAATACATACATTATTTTGGGGCCCACAGAGCACCGACCATCAGCCCCGGGGCTGGTGTCAGGGGGAGTAGCCAATCCGTTTCCAATCATTTCCCTCCTAGCTGGCAGGGGTTAGGTGACTCTGCGTCACGTGAGAATTGGAAACGACTTTTCAAGAGCAATGATATGGTAGAGATGGATGAACCGAATTTGATATGGCCAAATATTAGGACACGTGGCAGGGTGATGAACGATTGGGTCCAACCAAGTACTAACACCAATACGGATGGCTTAGGGCCCGTTTGGATGGGGGATTGAAAGGGAGTAGGTCGTAGTATACGGAATTAACTCGTCTAATCCAAAGATGTACGGGCAACGACGTGTTTGGCAGGGCGAGGAGATAAGCGGATGGCAGTCCGGAGGATTTACCGCTAGATTCGGAAGGAACAGAAGCAGAGCTGGCTGTTAAGTGTGAAATGTCTAAATTAACCCTGCTCGTTTTACAAAACCAAGCAAATGCCTCCATGGTCTAGAAGCATCTCTACGAGGTTACTCGTGAAAAGTTATTTGATACTCTAGCAGAGGTCAGCGCTTGATACTCAGGCACTCAGAAATTGTACACTTAGAATTCATTAACTCAAAAATGAACCGGATGAATTATTAATCCTACTGTATTTAAGTATGGATCTGAAAATCAGATTGGTTGAACGGTCCTAACTTCTGATTCATGGACACTTGTTTGCTGAAATAAATGTCCCCCAATCCAACAGGCGGATAATCAAATGAGTGTAATTTGAATATAAATCGTCTATCTGCAATAGTATGATTTTTTTTTTTTTTTACCGTCAAGAAGTCCACATTCAACTGAATATGATCCTGATATTGGTCGATGGAATGGCCCAATATCGGCTAACATCACTGAAAACTACATCAACGATGAGAATCAAGACACCAATGCTTGAAATTACCGAACTATGAACCCCACATGTAAAAATTGGAACGCGTGTATGGTGTGGTTGAGATTACCGAAAATGGTTATTTTAACGTACTACGTACTTCGACCGCTAGATCCGCTGGCCCGGCCAAACATACCCATCCATTGCACGCTGGATCATCCAATACAGTGGGATTGGAGACAATCCACTGACTTGCATTTAAGAGTATCGATTTCTGTGCAATCCACTCCATTACAACCTACTCCCTTTCAATCCCCCCGTCCAAACGGGCCCTTAAAGTTTTGGAAGCGGATTGACTAGTGCACCTCACAACAGCTATATAGTGATGTAAGTATGCTTCGTGCGAGGACAAGCACTAATGCTCCTCGAGTTCCGAGTTGTACCAATGGTTCAAAGGAGATCAAAGTTACATGGCCCTAGTGATGTATTTATTATGTCTACACCATTCATCTATTTTTAGAGATCATCTTAGAGCATTATCCAAAAAATAAATCATATTCAAATATCATCTGGACCACACCACAAATAACAGTGGATATAATAATTTTCACTGTTAAAAAAATCATAGGGCTACCATAATGTTTATTTTCCATCCAATCTGTTCATAAGTTCATAAAGACCTGAATTAAGAGGAATTTTTTTTCCATATTGATCCAAAACTTTTGTGACCCCAAAAAGGGTTTCAATGGTAGACGTTCAATCCCCTGCTGCTTTTTGCAGTGTGGTCCACTTGATTTTTAGATCTGTCTTATTTTCGTCTCAAGCCTTAACACTAGCTCGTCAAATGGATAGACAGTTTGTATATAACACATACCTCATAATCAGACCCATAAACTTGCTGACATCAATGCAACACCTTTTGGTGCATGGTATTAGATGGGATTAGGTGGGATGGAATTGCATTTGGTCCCGTGCCAATTCCACTCAATGTTTGGAAAGAATGGAAAAGCTTGGAATTATATTAGATGAAATTGCATTGTCCCATGCCAATTCTACTCAATGTTAGCAAGTTGTGTAGGTCTTATCATGATGTGTGGGCTATATCCACACCGTCCACCCATTTTTTGAGATAATTTTAGAGCATGGGCCAAAAAATCAGATAAATCTAATGTTCAAGTGGGCCCCACCATAGAAAGCAGCGGGGAATGAATACCTACCGTTGAAAATTTCTTTAGGGCCACATAAGTTTTGGATCTGCCTCATTTTTAGGCCCATGCCATAAAATGAAGTTACAAAATAGATGAACGGTTTGGATATAACATGTGTGTTATTCTCAATAGTTTCAAAAGATGGTGGGTATATCCATTCAATGTACCACCATATTACAAGCATAGCATGGACTTAAGCCTGCCATATGTAATAATTGCGTTTTTTTAATCCCATCCCACCTACTCCTTCCCAATATCATAACACATGGTATTAGATGGGATTAGGTGGGATGGGATTGTATTTGATCCCGTGCCAATTCCACTCAATGTTATGGAAGAATGGAAAAGCTTGGAATTAGATTAGATAGAATTGCATCGGGTCAATGTTAGCAAGTTGTGTAGCTCCCACCATGATGTGTGGGCTATATCCACACCGTCCACCCATTTTTTGAGATCATTTAGAGCATGTACCAAAAAATTAGATAGATCTAAAGCTCAAGTGGACCCCACCATAGAAAGCAGCGGGGATCGAATACATATCGTTGAAAACCTCTTTCGGACCACATAAGTTTTGGATTTGCCTCACTTTTAAGTCTATGCCATAAAATGAGGTTACAAAATAGATAAACAGTTTGGACATAACACATGTGTTATTCTCCATAGTTTCAAATGATGGTGAGTATATCCATTCAATGTACCACCGTATTATGAACATAGCATGTAATTAAGCTTATCCGATGGGAACAAAGAACAATCCCTGTCATATATAATAATTATGGTTTTTTTTTTTTTCATCTCATCCCACCTAATCCTTCCCAATACCATGGGCCAAACACCCCCTTAAAGATTTGGAAACACCCCCTAAAGTTTTGGGGAACGGATTAGCTACTCCCTTCCACCCGCTGTGGCCGATGGTTAGTGCTCTATGGACCCCACCATGATGTATGTGCTTCATCCATTCCGTTCATCCATTTTTAAAGATCATTTTAGGGCTTAATCCCAAAAATTATAGGAATATAAATCTCAGGTGGACCACACCACAGGAAAACAATAGTGATTGGATATCCATCATTAAAATCCACTTAAGGCCCGGTGTACTGTTTATTTGACATCCAACTACTGATTAGGTCATACAAACCCAGATGAAGGGAAAAAACATAGATCGGCTTGATCCAAAACTTTTATGGGCCCCAAAAAGTTTTTAATGGTCGAAGTTCATTCAACACTGTTTCCTGTAATGTGGTCCAGTTGAGATTGGAATATACCTCATTTTTGGTCTCATATCATAAAATGATCTTAAAAAATAGATGGATGGCACGAATGAAAAACACACATCATGGTGGGTCCCACATAGCACTGAGCACCGACCACCAGCCATTGGCTGGTGGCAGGGGAGTAGCCAATCCGCTTCCAAAGTTTTGGAACTCGATTCGGTAGCCACGCTTCCAGCGTGGAGGTTGGTACTGGTAGGTGCTCAGTGGGCCCACCATGATGTATGTATTTTATATGCACGGTCTATTCATTTTTTCATATCATTTCATGGCATAAGCTAAAAATAATAGGCAGATCCAAATATCAGGTGAAATACACCACATAAATCAGGGGAACTATTAAAAGCTTCCTAGAAGTTATAAAAGTTTTGTATCAAGCTGATAATTGTTTTTATCCATTTGGCTAATGCCTTTTACTTTATTAACAGGTTGTATGGCAGATAAATATTTCAATAAGCCTGGCTCACTTTTAATGGTAGGTGTTTCGTTTACTATGGTTTAGTGATTGGATGGTAAGTGCCTGTTTGGCCGGACTGATCCCACGGCATTAGCAGGGATGGGATCACGATATCCCGGGATATGCATGACGAGCCAAACAGACCCGGCGAACTTGTCCCGGGATATAAACAATCCCGTGGATCTTAAAACAATCCATTGACATCGCCATCATTACCTTAAAATTGATCCCATCCCTTGGTTGGACAGATTGGAAGGTAAAATCCCGGGATATGCCGGGCGTGCCAAACGGACCAGTGAACTTGTCCCGGGATATAGCAATCCCATGGATCTTAAACCAATCCACTGACACCACCATCATTACCTTAAAATCCATCCCATCCCTCCTAATCCCAAACAGGCCCTAAAATGCATGGACCCCTAAGGATAAAAATATGGACGTGGATTTTGTCCTTCCCCGCTCATCCCTAGTCACGAATGGGCAATTCTACGGGAGGGCCCACCGTGATATATCCGTATGCCCATGCCGCCCATTCCTTCTCTCACATCGTTTTAAGGTACATGTACAAAAATGAGGCAGATCAAGCAACCAGGCTTATTATTTGGTGTGGTCCACTTGAGCATTGAATCTACCAAAGTTTTGTGCACATACATTAAAATGATATGAGAGAAGGGACTGAGAACGTAGATCAACCGATACATCATAGTGGGACCGCCCATTGAACTGCCCGTTCTTGGCTAGAGACGGCCTGCATAGCAAACACACATTGCGGTGGGGCCCACAACACCCATTACCAACCTCGGTACTGAAGGGTCATTGCAACCAATTTTTTTTTTTTTTTTTTGAACCTCAGCCATCAGGGTGCGTTTGGCTGCAATGTGAACGATGAAAGAATCCTTTTTAGAAGTTCTTCCCTATCAATTTTTAAGTAGAAGACCTGTCATGGGTAAAACATGTTTGTTTAGCTTTTGAAAATAACTATTAGTTCTATTTAAAATTCAAACTTCCAAAGTTTGCTTCTCTCTCTTCGTTGGACAATTGTAGGCCCACATAATAGATTTCAAGTCCGTATCAGCCACACCTTTTAACTCGTAATTATAATTGGGCCCACTCGATGATTGCATTAGCCTTTTTAACTGATTGGCTCAAGTACGCATAATCAAGGTCCGAATAAAATAATGTCCAAGCCGGTACTAAAGCCGAATGTTTTTATATATACAGTATACTATGTCGATCTCATCGGAACTTCTCATGAATTCGATTTGTGTGGGCCCCACCATGATGTTTGTCGAACATCTACCTCATTGGTTAGATGTACCATTCCATAGTGGGCCATGGGGTTAAAAATCAGGTCAAATCCATGACTTAAGTGGGCCACACCACATACAACAGTTGAGAGGGGTTATCTGCCCATTAAAACATACATGATCGTTTATTGGGCCCACTGAGATGTGGTTCACAAATTCAGCCCATCCATTGTATGTGTTCGACTTGGATGAGGGGCCAGACCAAGTTTCAGCCACTTCCAAAAAAATCAAGTGGGCCCCACCAAGTGCTTTTATATGTTTCAGGCATGTGAAGACATGATTTTAGATGGTATGGCCCACCTGAGTTCTTTGTATGGCTGATTTTTGGCATATCCCATAACCTAAAGGGTGTTGATGTCCGACATACATCACAGTGGGGCCCACATAGCTCTACCTCATGGGAAGTTCCCTTGAGGTCGACCTTATATTACCATTTCTCCTATATATATATATATATATATATATATTATATATATATATATATATATATATATATATATATATATGTTTTTACTTTAATGTGGCCCACTTGAGTATTGGATATAGCTCATTTTTGACCCTATGTCCAAAAATGATCTAAAAAAAATTCTCACAAAAATCACAGTGGAAGCCCAAAAAGATGACGAAGTCAAGTCCACAATCCTAAAAGGTAAACCCAAGTGGGTTCGCTTCGACCCAGATTTTGAATTGTTTGGGCTGGGCTACCAAGCCTGGCCTATTCAAAACTTTAGTTTTACTTGGTCCATAGCTCGTTTACAGCCCTAAACCCAAGCTTAGTTGTACTAGGCATGGCTCCAAAGCTAGATGAGATCTCCAAATTAGATTATTATATCAATGTAATTTTGAACCATGGAGTTCCCATGATCAATGGTCAGCTGTACTTGTTTAAGCCCAGCTGAAAGGTAAATATTTGGGCCTGAGCCATTTTGTTTAAGCCTGTCAGTAAGCTAAATACTTGGACCTTGACACTAGGGGAATGTTTGGATAAACGTAGTGTTTCGGATAGACTATTTGGATTATGCTACCTTTGATATGGGTTGTTTGGATGCAAGCGAATTGTATCGGCACACGTTGACCAGGTGATGTTGTCTTTGATAGGTTATCCAGGTTATGCTATCTTAGACTAGTTATTCGAGTCCTTTTAAAAAATAAAAATAAAAAATCGAACACATTGCAAACAGGAACAAAGATATACGGCTTCACATGTGAGGAATTTAATATTGATGTTGGCATATGTAATAACATGCATGTACATTGTGTTGGTTTTTAATTATGATAAACACAACAGAATTAAAAATTTCAAAACTAATTTCTATAAATTAAGTGATGTTTCAATTACAAAACATGGATTCCATAATGTATACTTGAGCATGAAAAGGTTCACCTGTTTTTGTCACTGAAAATCTCTTAACGTAGAGTCTCTCTTGGTCTATGGGAAGTTTAGGAGGTTGAGAAACTATGTCAAGTCCTTTGGTAAGGGTTGACGAGAGACATCAGATGAGAGTGCACCACACCTTTTTTTTTTTTTTTTTTTTTTTTCTTTCTGTTAGCTTGTTAGTACACCCACTGTCAATTTACACAGTCACACTTCACTATTAGCCACCCCCACTGGGAATCCATACTAAGACCTCAGTGTTGAAACGAGGTATCTTTCACTCAGTCTACCACTTGAGCTATGGATTAGGGTGTGAGTGTACCACACCTAGGTGTGTGGGTGTGTGGAGAATGGAGGGTGGGACGCTCACTCTTTTTCCCCCCTCCTCTTTCCTCTCTTTCACTCTCTCTAGATGTCCAAGGAAGGCTTGGATGTCCAATGCTTCCTTGGGCTCTCCCTCTTGCGATAAGATCTCATAATGGGGAAGTTAAGAGTTTCACATATATGTTACTCCATCTTTGAAGACTAAAGAAGCCTATTTACTTTCCTAATCTATGGACCCCAACCGTCCATTTCTTTCCACTATCGGTGTTCACCAACCTTAGGTAACTCTCGTACTACCCCAGGGTCTGGATCAATAGATCTTAGCCATTGAATCTCTATCAGGTTTGATTTAAAAATATCAATGGTTAAACTCAAAGTTAATAGTTGCAAATCCACAACTAACTAATCGAAAATGATAAAAGTGTTGGCCAGCCTTTAAAATTCCTGGTGGACAGTTTAATCATAAGATCAGTGTACTAATCAAGTATCTCGGGCAGGCTAAGTGGATCTTATGTTGAATTAATCATGCGTTCCTTGATGGACTTGATGAGGATTCCCAGCACTACCTACTTTCAATGACCATGCAATGGCTCATGAAGTGAGCCAAGGGACCATTAACTAAGTCATCTCGGTTCACACACCCTTAGGTCTAAAGATATGATGGAGCTAGAGTAAACAATGAGCATAAATCTAGTCTAGACATAATGGGCCTTCTAGTCCAGATAACTAACTTGCGCTTGATCGTGCCGATGTAAGTGATCAAAGGTCCCAAGTCAAGGAGTAATCTATGGTACATAAAAACACTCATGTGGGGCAGGGCGAAGGCACACCGACATTGAGTCGGGTATGATGGTAGATACCGTCTATCTTGACATCAAGTTAGTGCCCTCACATAAGATCTTATGATCATAAGTAAATGTATACCTAATACATTCATAATCATAACCCAGACACCAATATCCATAGACCACAACTCTCCCTTAGCTAATAGTCACTGTGTCTAATCTCAAAGTGTCCAAGATCATAGGTAAAATATCCCAAATTCATAAAGATAATGAACATGTTCTACACATAAACTAAACTATATAAATGAATAAAAGATCAGAAGATATCTGGGTCAATGTATAACTGAGGGCCTGTTTGTTAATGTTGAATTTTTGCACTTAACGCGGAATTGGAAAAATGTTCCGCGTTTAGTTGTGTTTGTTAATGCATCATTAACATGGAAGAAGGAAAGTGCTAAGTGGTTTTTCACTGAATTCTTTCCGTGATAGGAGTCTGGCTTAATGGTGAATGTGGAATGCGCTCAGTGAATTTTTCATTAAACAAAAATTTTTGCTTCCCAAATTACCCATTTTCAAGTTACTACGGCAATATTTTCTCTTTAAATTGTTTGTGCAATACAAAATCAACTTTTAACATATGAAACTTCTTTATGCTCCACCATGATGTAGGTTTTTCATCCATTTTTAAAGATCATTTTAGGGCTTGATACCAAAAATGAGAGGAATATAAATCTCAGGTGGACCATACCATAGGAAAACAAGTGATTGGATATCCACCATTAAAATTCTCCTAGGGCCCAATGTACTGTTTCTTTGACATCCAATTTGTTGATTAGGTCATATAGACCTAGATGAATGGAAAAAACAAAGATTAGCTTGATCTAAAACTTTTATGGCCCCCAAAAAGTTTTTAATGGTCGACGTTCATTCAACACTGTTTTCTTGTAAGGTGGTCCACTTGAGATTGGGATATACTTCATTTTTGGTCTCATACCATAAAATGATCTAAAAACATAGATGGACGGCATGGATGAAGCACATACATTATAGTGGGGCCCACATAACACCGACCATCAGCCGTTGGCTGGTGGCAGGGGAGTAGCCAATCTGTTTATGCGGACGCGGATTGGATACTGATAGGTTGAGAAGCCAGACTCACTACTGAAGTTACGTCACCAAGTTATGTGGGCCCATCATGATGTATGTTTTGTATCCACGCCGTCTATCCATTTGGAAATATAATTTTAGGTAAAGATCTAAAGAATGAGTCAAATCCAAAGCTCCAATGGACCTCACCATAGAAAACAGTGAGGAGAGTGACGCCCACCATTCAAAACTTAAATAGGCCACAAAAGTTTTGGATCAAACTGATATTTGTTTTTTCCCTTCTTTCATGTCCATGTTAACTTGTGAACAAGTTGGATTTCAAATCAAAATCACCGTGAGCCTTAGAAAGGTTTCAACGGTAGGCATCAATCTCGCCACTGTTTTTTGTGGTGGGGTCAACTACATATTTGGATCACTCATTTTTAACTCATGCTCTAAAATTAAATCTCCACACAGATGGATGGTGTAGATAAAGCACATACATCATAGTGGGCCCACATACATCATAGTAGGCCCGTGGAACTTGATGACATCACTTCCGTAGCGAATCTCACTATTCAATCTGTCAGTAGCTAATCCACGTCCAAGTAGGATGCGGATTGGTTGGTGTACCGCACACCAGTTATATAACTGCTGTATTGACATCAACAAGTTCTGTGGGTCTCATCATGAGGTATGTGTTATATCTAAACCATCCATCCATTTGGTGAGCTCGTATTAAAGCTTGAGACGAAAAATAAGCTACAAAAAGCAGCGGGGGATTGAATGTCTACCATTGAAACCCTTTTTGGGGTCACAAAAGTTTTAGATCAATATGATTTATTTTTTTTCCCTCTTCATACAAGTATTTATGACCTTATGAACATATTGGATGGAAAATAAACTTAAATAGGCCACGAAAGTTTTGGATCAATATGTTTTCACTTCATCCAATTGGAAATGACCTTATAAACGGTTTGGATAGTATATAAATATAAGGCGGGCCTTATTTGAAGGTTTTGTTGCTATTGGTGTTCAATCCTATACAACACATAGTGACAATCTTCCTGTTAAGAAGAATTGAGGGCCTTATGATGATGATAGTTTAGTTTTTTATTAAGTATTTTAGTTTATTTGAATTAAATATAATAATTTTATTTTCATTTAATAAAAAATAATTTCTTTATAATGTAAAACATTTCTAAACGAGAGATAGGGGTAAATGTGTCAAATTAACATATTTCACACATTTAAGATGTTTGTTAACAAACAGTTTGTTTCAAATTTAATACTTAATTTTTAGACTTCAGTCACAGGTCTTTTGTACTTCAGATTTCAAATTCAGTCTTTAGATTTCAGATTCGGTCTTTAGACTTCAGATTTAACAAACGGGGCTGAGTTTAAGAACAACCACTGATTAGTTTTTCAAGGCACATCGGGCCATTGAACTTGACCGATTACACATTTGGCATATCTAACATATGAAATGAATGTGCATGGAGCATTATGTTCCCATGTGCACTGGATATGTTTTTTAGATGCATTGAACTGGGATAAGTTATCAACTTTTTTAATAAATACATGTTATCCTTTCACTCGACTGAATTTTTAGGGACACAATGTTCTTATTTTTTTAGTTCTCCAGTATAAATGGATTTAATAAACTATAGACGACAAACTGTCTCTTGGATAACTTGTACTCACATAAATTTTTTAAGGAAAGAAAGCTAGGAAGACTCTCTTATTATTTATCCAAATTAGCAAAAGTCCAAAAGATACAACTGAAAGGGGCACCCCTATGAAAAAAGAAAAAGAAGAGAGCGCACATCCTAGGCTCAAGGAGAAATAAAGAATAAACAGAAGGTTAAAAAAGACAAAAGAACAGAAGAGCCACCACAGACGGTACGAATGAGAACGCATGGCCCGAGCTGGGCTTCAAATCAAGGAGGCGAGCTCAGTCTCCTAGATAAGGTGAAAGGGAGAGAGCAGATAACCAATAGCCAACTTTAAGAGAGGAGACCTAAAGTGTCTCGAGATAACACTAACATGGCTACTGGAGTAAGCTATGTAGGAGTGCACTCTTGCGCAAACAAGCGCATCTCCCAAGAGGAGGGATCTAAGATGGCAGCAAGTGCCTGTTTGTTAAATCTGAAATCTGAAGTCTGAATTTGAAGTTGAAAAACTAATAGTAAATCTGGAATAACTTGTTTGTTAACTAATGTCTGAAATATTTGAGATATATTAATTTGACACATTTACCCATATGAAACAATTGTGATTGAATCCCTACCTTTAAAATTTTCATGAATTTCAATGAAATAAACAATTTATTTGTCATCAAACCTATTGAAAAGGTTGCAAATAGCTAGATGAAGAGATGACACAAATATCAACATGATCCAAAGCTTTTGCAGTCCAAAAGAATTTTTAAATGATCCAAAACTTTTGTGGCACAAACAATGTTAATTGATGTTTGTTTTTCCCTTCAATATAGGTCTGTATGACCTAATCATCAGGTTTGAGGTCAAATAAACATTACAGTGGTTACTAAGAGATTTTTGATGGTGGACGCTTAATCGCTATTGTTTTTCTTTGTTGTGGTCCATCCGAAATTTATATATGCCTCATTTTTTATATCAATGATCTATTAAATGATCTGGAAAAGTAGATGAATGGCGTAGATGAAACACATACATCATGATGTGTGAGGCCCGTATCTTAGCCCATACTGTTCTGTAGGTTTCTGCGGTTCTCTTGGTCGAATTCCGGCAATCCGTGACTTATAATCGGCATTTGCGTGCAACCCTTTGTCGTATCCTGTATTCTAGAGTCGGATCAACCCGAGACTTGTATCCTTGCGACCGCACTGTCGCAGCGATTCCGATGTCGCGTCTCGCACGCTGAGGCGATACCCGGTTCAGGAGATGTGGGCTCGCGTTCAGTTTAAGAAAAACGTCATGCGTTGCTAATCCCAAGAGAATCCATCACATCAATCCCATCAATCATATCAATCAAGTATACATCGCTTCCATCACTCACACCCATCCCCAAGTATAACTATCCATCCCCAAAGTTAATACTCTTTTATAACTAAGTACACATTCATCATCCATCACCCATCACCCATCTCACACCCATCACTCACCTTTTCACCCATCACCTCTCTCTCTCTCATCTCTCTCATTTTCAAACTCCATCTATCCAAGCAACCCAAGTCCATGACTTTCAAGGAGAGGAGAAGCTGGTGTGGCCCACCTTCCTACCTCCCATCTCCACCCTCCAAGATTCATCTCAACCGTTGAAATGCATTCCATGGAGCTCTAGATCGCATCGGCGGAAAGAGGAGTCCAAGATTTATAGGTGAGTGATTTTATTTATTTGATTTGTGATTTGAGGGCCTACATATGTGGGACCCATCTTGATGTATTTGTTGTATCAAAGAGAGACCCATAGTGGCGGGGTCCCTCCACCAACTGATTCTCTCTCTTTCTCTCTCTCTTTCCTATTGAGGCCCACCTTGAAGAATGGATTAGATCCACACCGTCCATTTGAGGAGCATGTATAAGTGGGGCCACCTCTATGCATATATGTGGTTGGTGGGCCACGAGTACGTGGACCCTACCTTGATGAACATATTTGCATATCCATACCTTAGACGTCCAGCAGTCTCTGCTGCTGGACTGTGTAAGGGAAATCACAAGCAGCCATATATAAAAAAAAATAAAAAAAATAATAAAATAAATAAATAAATAAATAAAGAAGAGGAGTTAATATTTAATTAATATACATATAATTCTTTCTCTTGCAGGGCTAGTACGTGAGGTGGGCCACACCTGAATTCATGCGTTAAACCATCACCGTCCAGAGCGTCCAGACCCTGGACGGTGGCCCTTTTTACATTTCATGAATATTATATATTCATGTACATTATAATATAATATATTATATTATATTACATGGTATGATAACATGTTATATTGTATTATATAATATATTAATATATACAGCATGAGAGAGAGGGAAGTGGGGTGGCCCACGTACGTGGGAACAACCTTTATGATTTGTTGTATATCCCAGCCGTCCAGGTAGTCTGGACGGTGGGTACCCACCTTGATGTAAGAGTTTTATACTCACCGTCCATATTTGGACGGTGGTAAGTGCAGCCCACCGCGATGTATTTTTGTTTTATATCCAACTCGTCCATCTGCTTCGGTCATGGACCCACCCACACGTGTCACGCGTGTGGTGTGGGACCCGCCCTGATGGATGTGCCTTGTATCCACATCATCCGTATTTGGACGGTGGTGCAGCCCACCTGACTTATGTATTTTATCCCTGTCCCTCCGTCTGGACGTGCTGGTGGGGCCCACCTTATGATACGTTGTATATCTGAGCCGTCCAGCAGCTCATGCTGCTGTTGACATCAGCAGCTGTGGGCAGACCACGAGGCATGTGTTTCTCCAACCGTCCATTGCTGTGGGACGCACTCTGATATATGTGTTTCAACCATGTTGTCTATGGGTCCCACGCGGGGACCACAGTGATGTATTTACTTCATCCACACTGTCCATTCATCTGTGAGGACCCCACCGTGATATATGTTTTGTAATCCAAGCCGTCCATATGTTGAAAGACCCACTATGATGTATGTTTTGATCCCACACCGTCCATCTGGACAGGTGGTGTGGGACACCACCATGATATTTGTGTTTCATTCATGTTGCCCTACAGGGACCCCACACGTGTAGAACCTACCATGTTGTATGTACAGTGTGGGGCCTGCCTTGATGGATCGTCCAGATCATGGACTCTACCATGACATACGTATTATATACACACCATCTGTCCATTTATGGTGGGACCCACCCTGATGTAGAGTTGTATCCACTCCGTCCATCCATGGGTCCCATGCGAGGTCACCTTGATTCATGCATTCTATATCCCCACAGTCCACTTATATGGGACAGTGGATTCCACACCATTATGTATTTGTTTCATCCACACCAACCAGATAGTGTCGAATGGTGCTGGATAATGTTTGGACGATGCCATGGGCTCCACTGCGATGTATGTTGTACCCACGCTGCCCATCTGGTGGGGGGTCCATTTTCTGCATATGCGGGGACCACCTGTTATGTATATAAGACCATTGGTGCGGCCCATGTAATGTGACCGACTTAATGTATATAAGGCCCATTGGTGCGACCCATGTAATGTGACCGACTTAATGAATGTGGCCCATTGACATGGCCCATTGATGCGGCCCACTTGATGTATTTGAGCCCAAGTGCAGGGCCCACCTATTGTGTAATTATGACCCATTTAGCGAGGCCCATTGTGATATGTTTCTGGCCCATATGTTGTGGCCCATCGTGATATGTTTCTGGCCCATACGATTATGCCCATTGTGATGTACTGTGACCCATGGGTCATGGCCCATTGAGATGTATTAATGGCCCATGTACAAGGTCCACCTGTTATGTATTTAAAGCCCGTGTGACGAGGCCCATTGAGATGTGTATTAGGCCTTCGTGTGAGGCCATGGGCCCACTATATGTTTAACCCTATGTGGGCCACTCCTTGGGAGCGATGTTGGTTAAATGTCCACATTGATGGGCAATGATGGTTGGATGCCCACGTCGTAACCTTCCCTTAGGCCTTGTTAGACCCATTCTTACCGATTCCGATTGTCGAGGCCGATTCTGATTCCGAATGCTGATTTCGATTGATGTGACCGATTTGCCGATTCTGATTATCGATCGATTCCGATTGTCGTGACCGATTACCGATTTTGATTGACGTGACCGAATTGCCGATTCTGATTATCGATCGATCCCGATTGTCGTGACCGATTGCTGATTCCGATTGACGTGACCGAATTGCCGATTTTGATTATCGATCGATCCCGAGTGTCGTGATCGATTGTCGATTCCGATTGACATGACCGATTTGCCGATTCTGATTATCGATCGATTCCGATTGTCGTGACCGATTGTCGATTCCAATTGACGCCACCGAATTGTCGATTCTGATTATCGATCGATCCCGATTGTCGTGACCGATTGCCGATTCAGATTGACGTGACCGAATTGCCGATTCTGATTATCGATCGATCCCGAGTGTCGTGACCGATTGCCGATTCCGATTGACGTGACCGATTTGCCGATTCTAATTATCGATCGATTCCGATTGTCGTGACCGATTGCCGATTCCGATTGACACGACCGATTTGTAGATTCTGATTATCGATCGATCCCGAGTGTCGTGACCGATTGCTGATTGCCAATTAACGTGACCGATTTGCCGATTCTGATTATTGATCGATTCCGATTGTCGTGACCGATTGCCAATTCCGATTGACATGACCGATTTACCGATTCTGATTATCGATCGATTCCGATTGACGTGGCCGATTGCCGATTCTGATTGATGTGATCGATTTGCCAATTCCGATTATCGATCGACGATTACCGATTCTGATTGACGTGATCGATTTGCCAATTCCGATTATCGATTGATTCCGATTGTCGAGGCCAAGTATCGAGGCCGATTGTATAGGCCGATTCCAATTGTCGAGGCCGAGTATCGAGGCCGATTCTGATTGTCAGGTCGATTGTATAGGTCGATTCCGATGTCGAGGCCAAGTATCGAGCCGATTCCGAGTGTCGATTCCGATTGTTGAAGTCGATTTAGATTGTCAAGGCCGATTTCAATAATCGAGGCCGATTGTTGAGACCTATATGATGTATATGCGACCCGTAGTTAAGGCCCATTGTGATGAGTATTCGGCCTGCGTGATGTGCATTTGGCCCCTGTTTGAGGCCCAATGTGATGTATATGCGGCTCGTATTTGAGGCCTGTTGTGATGTGTATTGAGCCCATGTTTAAGGCCCAATGTGATGTATATGAGGCCTATGTGATGAGGCCCATTGTGATGCATTTGAGGGTCAGGCGATGTAGCCCATTGTGATGTATGTTAGGCCCATGTGAAAGGCCCATCGTGATGTGTATTAAGTTCTTGAGTGAGACCCATGGTGTTGTATATTTGACCATTGTGTGAGGCCATGCGTCCACTATATGTTACGCTCTATGTGGGTCATTCCTTGGGGGCAATGTTGGTTAAATGTCCACATTGTCGAGGCCGATTGTTGATGCCGGTTATTAATATCGATTATGAGTATGTAACAACATAACATCATGATACATGCCCATACACATCATCTGTATGTTTGTTATGAGATGTGATTGACCATTGCATATGTCATTGGGCAGGTTGATATGAGACTCCCTGATAGGCGGAGGTTATCTCACATGAGCGCACGGCATGCGCAGGATTGATGTATGACAGGATTGTATGACTCATGCATAACGCATTTTATGATATAACTACTGTACGCCCTAGCGATATCAGGGCAGTAGCCTCCACAGGTATATCGTGGATGGCTAGATGGGACACCGAAAATGTTTAGTTCTAGCTTACGGGCGCCATAAATGTCCCTAGGTGAAAATTTTTAAACCTCCGTGGCCGGAGAAGCCCCAACGTCGAGACCGAGTGGATGTATATGAACGCATGAGGGCCGTATATCAATAGGCCGCGTCTCCCATTGTGTCGTGGTCGTTGGAAGGGGGTGTGACCTTACCTGCTTGAGTGAGGGGGCAATATCTAGGTTGAGTCTGACCAGCTTGAGGAATGGGTCCGCTATCGACGAGCCGGGTCCAATATTGGCAGGCGGATAGTGAGGTCTCTTCCACTTACCCAGTTGTGCGCTCGGATAGGGGCAGCAAGCTGGCGTAGAGTGTAATAGACCCCGGTGATGATCCCAGAGATGAACCGTACTGATATGTGAACTTATTGAGCAGGAGTTGCATACTCATTCATTCATTCATTCACTATCCACTCGAGCTGGTGGTGCGCAACTATTTGTTACGTATACCTTCGCAATGACCATGATTTTGGTTGGGGCGTGCGACTAACCTGAAATCAAGAGTTTACCATGTTGAGTTTCACTATCCAAATTTAGGTATGAGATTGGTTTGGATAAAATTCCTTGTGGTGGATCCCGTAGCCTGCGATACTACGTACTACCATCCCGATTTCACACCGCAGCTTGGTCATTTCATTCGCATCGCATATTGCATTGCATACTCAGTACATAATATTTGGCTTACTATCTCCGCATTGTATAGCCGATCTATATCGCTTCCTCAGTATATGATATTAGTTTATTATATTTTTGTATCGCATAGCCTGGATAGGGCTGATGGTATTTATGGGCCTATCAACATGTTTTCGCATTATTCTGATATTGTATGATTATGGGCTTGTCAGTATTTTTCGCTTATTCTGATCACTCTGATATTGCTTACTTGGCACTTACCTTGTGTACACACTTTCACCATCCACTAAGTTTTCTTTAAGCTTATGCACGATAGATGCGTGCAGGTGGCGTTAAGTTGCAGCAACGTTGAGCTTGGAGCATGCGACGGACTTCTGAAGCTTTGATTTTGATACATATGTATTTCCCTTTCAGCATTGTATTCAAATGTTTATATTAGTGGATATGTGGTGATGTTGTTTTGTGACTCGGTTATGCTTGTGGTTATGCTCCATTACAAAAATAAATTCACACTGAAAATCCTCCTTATAGGATCCCAGGATCGGAATCTGGCACATGAGTGCCGGGAGCCGAGAATGGGGCACTATGGAGGTTGTCGGCGCCAAGTTCGGCGATTGGAAATTTTATGAGCCTGTTTTCTGAGTTTGGGCAGTGACATGGTGGGCCCACAGATCACCGACTACTAGCCACCCAGCTAGTGGCACCGTCACTGGCCAAACCACGTCCCCAGGTGTGAGCCGGATTTCATAGGAAAGCCTTTCCCAGGAAGTCTACCACTAGAAATCTAGGTGGAGCCCACCATGATGTTTGTGTGAAATCCATCCTGTCCATCCGTTTTGTGAAATCATTTTAGGACATAATGCTAAAGATGAGCTGTATCCAATAATCAAATGGGCTGAAAATGTGAGGATTGGACGCCCATAATTAAATTATTCGTGGGGCCATGAAAGTTTGCAATTATGCTAATATTCGTGGTTTGAGTTCATCTCATTAGGAATGATAGTATGAGCGGTATTGATGGCATGTAAACATCACTGTTGATCCTGAAGAGGTTTCAACGATAGGAATTTTCCTACCCACATTTTCCTTTAGTGCGGCCCACTTAAGTCTTGTATCCTCTTCATTTTTTGTTTCAAGTCCTAAAATGATCTCAAAACACGGATGGACATGTTAGATTTATCACAAACATAACGGTGGGCTCCACCTAAGATTTTAGCGCAGGAACTTCCTGTTAAAGACATTTGTAGATAATTCACACCCAAAATATGGGAGGGGATTGCGTACTACCCCACCAAGATCTACCTAAATATGGACAATTAAAGGCTTTGTGGGGCCTACCATGATATATATGTTTTATCCATATATACCGTCCATTCATTTTTTCATATTATTTTAGAAATTAAGACAAAAAACAAGGCAAATCTAAGGCTTAAGTGGGCCTCACTACAAGAAACCGTGGGAATTGGGTGCCTATCGTTGAAAACTTCTTGGGGCTACATAAGGGTCTGATCAAGTTAATTTTTGTGTTTTTCCTTCATCCAGGTTTGTGTGACCTTATAAAGAGATTTGATGATGGCAAATAAACTTCATGGTTGACATCAGGAAGGTTTTAACGGTAGTCATTCCTGTCCTACTACTTTATGCGGTGTGGTTGACTTGAGCTTTGGATGTGCATCTTTTTTCAAATCATGCTTTAAAATGATATAGAAAAGTCGCTAGACGGTATGAATCTAACATATAAATTATGGTGGGCTCAAAGAAGTGCCCCATGTTAAAAGTTGGAATGTGTATAACGCAATGGAGAAAATCTTCGTCGCAAAGGAAAATTTTGGATTAAAAAATAATAATCACGGAGTGCATTCTTGATTCTCCATTAAGGTAGACTTCAATCACGGAAAAATTTCAGCATAAAATGGTGGAGCGCTTTCCTTCTTCCGTGTTAACAAACACCACTAAACATTGAACATTTTTCAAATTCCACGTTAAGTACAAAAATTCAGTGTTAACAAACAGGCCCTAAGTCTCTCTCCATTATGGACCTGCATGCTGACACCAACAAGATTAGTAGCATCAACCTTAGATATGCCTTGGAATAAAGTTTGGAGGGACTTATCCGAAGGCCCATCATGATATAATCAGAGACCATCCTCAGATTGGGCGAGTTGAATGGGGAAAGAATGGAAGGCCAACTTTAAAACCAATAATCTTAGCACATACAAGTGTTCAACGTGACTTTACTATATCAAATTAAGGAGTGCGATGAATCTAGGTATGAAATATGTAATAAGTAGGGGGATCCCTAGAAATGGGTGGGATCTTAAGTTATCACATAACTTTGCTTAAAACTATACAACCCACAAGCTATCCAGGTTATTGTAAAGAGGCGGCGGTTAGACCCTTACTTATAAAACCGTCTATAACATTGTGAGCACTAGTGGATTTCAACTCGTTCAACATAGCAGATTGGTGGGCTTTAACAAATATAATCCAAACGATATTGTACCCAATCAATTCTCCAATGTAATAATGTCAAATTTCAAATATAAAGATCGGTAACCAAAGTAACAGTTTATATCTTATCTCTTCATGATCAATCACGTAGATGTTTTCATTAGTGTAGAATGCCGATGTCATTTTCCTAATCAAATGAGTCTCTCCTCAATCTATACAGATAGAGGAGATGAAGAATCCCAATACTTGATCTTTGGTAGGGCCAAGATTAACACAATATCGTTTACAGTGGACCCACACATGTGGACGTAGAGAAGAAGGAGAAAAAGAATGGAGGTAAATACACATCTCTTTTCACTTTTTCTCTACTAGTGATGCGTAAGGGGAGGGGCTGTCCAGGGCTTCTCCTCTTTGTAATATCATCTAATAGAGGGGAGAAACTAGGATTTCAGGAGTGTGCATTATATCATACTCTGCTACCTTACATGCTTCTTTATACCCTAGTGTGAGAAAAGTTCATCCATCCACCTCATACATGCATGAACTTGTGATCTAATCATTCCACTACATAGCCGTTTACCAGTGATCATGATCCCATGCTGATCAAGTGGTGGACCATCAAATTTAAGACATCAGGTCATCATTAAGTCCCTTCTAAGATTTTTTTTTTTTTTTTTGGATGGCTGGTTGGAAAGAAAAATGTTCTCATGGTCGACATTTTGAGAAAAAGGGGGATGACACTAGTTAACGTGTGCCTACGCTGCATGGTGACGAAGAATAGGTTGATCATCTACTTGTCCACTGTTCCTATATTAACCAAATATGACCAGAAATCTTAAGTCTCCTCATAATCAAGTGGTCTTTTCCTAACTCTGTCGGTCAGCTTCTTAAGGCATGATACGGTGTCAATCTAGGCAAGCAAAGGACAATGTTATGGAAAATAGCTCTTTTAGCCGTTTGGTGGTTTGAATGGGTAGAAAGGAATGAGATATGCTTCGGGGATGTTTCCAATTCGGTGTAGTTCGTAGTGCGTAAAGTTAAACAGATGATGATAGAATGAGCTTCTAATGTAGATAATTTTAAGGGCTGTAACGTTAAACAGATGATGATAGAATGGGCTTCTAACCTAAATAATCAAGTACGATAAAACCATTTTAACAGTACCCAGTCGGCACCGATTTGGACTCTTTCTAAAATTCCTAACACCACAATTCTATTTTATGAATGCTACGGCATTAGCGGCATGTGACATTGAATAAACGAAACGTGGCACATCTGTTGGCTCACGCATGAAAGATCTGGTTCAATACTTAGGTTGGATCCGCCGTATACATTCTACATACCATAAATCAGGAAGAAAACTAGGAAGAAATCACCAACGGTCTACCTCAATCATTATGCAAGTCACATCTAGTTACAAAATATTGGATTTATGAACAGTAAGGGCCCATTTGGATACCACCAAACAGAATTGGCCAACGGTAAAATAGAAAGATTAACTTGATCCAAAACTTTAATGGTCTACAAAAAGCTTTTAACGGTCATTTACCACATTTTTCCAGTGGTGTTCTCCGCCTTAGATTTGGATCTGCTTAGGTTTTGGAACGTCTTAAATGAACTAAAAAAACGGATGGACGGCGTGGATATAAAAAAATTCATCAAGGTGGGCCCCACACTGTAGGGGCAACACCCACTAAGCTGTTACCCGTGTAGCAGCTAATCCGCACCCATCTTTCACATGCCCGCCACGTGACACGTGCGCTCGCGCGAATCGCCTTACGTTTCTCCTGTTTCCCCAAGCGTTGGAGGCGCGGGATACGGAGCATATCTTAAATTCTACTCTTCTTGAGAGAATCGCGCGACTGAGATAGAGAAAGAACTTTGCAGCACTAAAATAAACGTGACACACATGTGAAAGATCTCATCCACTAATCAACTGGAACCGTCATAGAAAACCTATTCGCTGATATCAGATCATTACGCGCATCAACACTGGCATGGACAAATGAAAGTATGGTAAAAGATGACTGACGGTCCACATTCAGAGTGCATTTTTGTCCACATGATGAGTAGAATGATCTGCCTTGAGGATCGATAAAATAAAACATTTTCGTTACTCAAATGTTATCTTTTTCATATCTCATGCATTCTCAACCACGATTTACACCCATAGGTGATTCCTTGAGTCCAAAAATTCGACCTGAATTATTAAATAGACTGGCATGGACCTCTCAAAACCAACTCCAACCGATATGATTTTTAATGGGTTTGGATTGAATCAGGTAAAATGAATTTAATTATTTGTTCATGATAAATTAAAAAATAAGCTCTAAAATTAATTGAAATAATATAAGCACTAATTTATAATTTTATAGATATTTTAATTAGAACTTTTTTTTAATGCACAATTACTTTCAACATTTAATTTTAAGTATCAAGGGTTTATTTGGTTTTCTAACTTTTTATGAAAAGTTAAGTAAACTAGTTATCGTTATCATTCTTCAAGTATTTGTTTAAACACGAATTATAATTCATGAATTGAAAATTAAATATATTTATGAAAAAAGTAAAGTAAATTGTTATTATTACATTTTTCACATTATAAAACCATCAGTTTTATAATAATTTATGAGTGAAACAAACGGTAAAGCAAAATCATTATCACAATTAAACGTAAAGGATGTTGCTATATATCATTACATTAATAAATAATCATTATTCATTTACAATTATTTATTATTGTAATTGGAAAACTAAATAGGACATAATCAAAATTTCTGTAAAAATTAATTTAAAAACTTAATAAATTAAATTTACCAAATAACTTAAATAAATGAAAATCATTGAAAATACCAAATTTCAATGAAAAGAAATGTTGACTTGTTATTTCCTTTTCAGCTTAGTTATGGCAATAGTTCACAATCGTTTTTTTAAACATGGTTACTCACTCACTGAAAATCTCAGTCGTAAATCAAACTAATAGAGCTATCCCAACCACATGATTTTATTGGCCCAATTTAGACGGTTAGATGTCTTATATTCTGCCACAAAAGTGATAGCCACGGCTAACTAGATGGTGCAAAACATATTTCTTATTGGATTCCAACCTGACCCATGTGATTAACCCGTTGGGTTTAGGGGCTGAGCCATTAACCTAGTGGGTCAGTTATTTTTGACTTTGAGGCTGCTTAGACCTGACCTGAATTTTAATGGGTGGGCATGGTTCCAAAACTCCGATTGGATTCTTACATAAGTCGGGTCCGGGTACGATGGACCCGACCCGATTGTACGCAGCTCTTCTTCCATCTCACTCGCGCGAGTCCCAACTTCGGTTCGTATCCTTAAAAATTGTGGTGGAGTCGAGAAACGTAACCGAAATACCCGTTGCTTCCACTTCGCTCTCTCCTGCGGTGCGATTAACAGTAGCCATTCATCTTCCGCTCTCCCCCACCACCACCACCACCGCCACCAACATCCTCTCCAAACTCATGTGGTGGGTCCCACATGAAATTTACAATCCTAGATATCCAAGGCAAGCGATTTTTTCCCTTTCATTTTATTTATTTTTGCTTTGGAGTTGAATAGCTTGGAATTTTTTTTTATTCATTTCCTTTTTGGAGTTTGTAGGAATTGGGTTTTAGGAGCTTTGTTTTGTAAGATCTTGATTTTCCGATGGGGGTATCCATGGATAACGTTCGTGGGCTGGTTTTGGCCCTATCATCAAGCTTTTTCATTGGGGCGAGCTTTATAATTAAGAAGAAAGGGCTTAAAAAAGCAGGGAGCTATGGAGTCAGTGCAGGTCCTTCTACACGATTCTCGGTTTTTATTTTTTTTATTTTTATTTTTATTTTTTTTTTGAATTTTACGACATGGGTCTTGTTGAATTAGATATGAAATTCTAGTAGTAAGTGAATTTATGATAATATGGGAGGGATTGAATTCACATTTTGGATAACTTATGTATGTATGCAATATGTATTTTTTTCTTTCTTGAATGTGATGGGGATAACAGATATACAGAATTGGCATTTGGATTCTGTCTCATGTTCAAATAATACAGTTTTGATTTTTGCTCTGTTATTGGTTTTTTAGTCCGAATATGTATCTTATTATTATTAACTGTACACTACTCAGCTTGAACGAGCTGTGTTTTAATTCAATCCAGTAGTTTGTACAAGTGGAGCCCAGCTTTTATGGGTGATGTTGTACAAGACAAAAACACCCCACTAAACAAGTCTATCCCACTGGTCTGATTGTTGGTTGGAAGACGTGTGGAAGTAAAAAGAGGAAGGGGGAATGGGAATCATTAGAAAAAGGGGGGGAGATTGAACTCTCCTTTTAAAATGGTGGGGGAAATTTGGATGTGAAGAAAGAGCATAATGGAACAAATTCATCCCAATTAATTGGGGTCAGTGACATGAATCTTGTTCCGTCATTCCACTCTATCAAGGGCCAGACCTTCAGTTAGACCATAGGTCATCAAGCATTTTCTTACTACCTCCTTCCACGTCCTTTTGGGCCTTCCCCTTCCCCTCTTAGAGCCTTCCCCAACCCACTCCTAACCAGTGTGGTTCTTGGCCACTGTTACACATGACAAAACCATTTAAGTCTACTGTCCCTTGTCTTATTACCTATTGGTAGTACTCTTAAGTTCCCTCGAATGCATTTATTTCTAATTCTATCTTTCCTTGTCTTGCCACTCATTCAAGTCAACATCCTCATTTCAGCTACACATCTTATGAACATGTTGTTCTTTAACCGCCTAGCATTTTGTCCCATAAAATATAACTGGTAGCTATCCTATGAAATTTTCCTTATAGTTTTGAGTGGTACATGAAGATTACGTAAAGCTCTAGAGGTACATCTCCATTTCTTCCACTCAGCTTGAACTCTATGGAACCCAGCTTGAAGTGGGACAAATTGTCAGGAAGAAATAGTAAGAGAGAGAGAGAGGATGGATTTTGGGAAGGGGAAGGGTTAGGAGGAGATGGAAGATGGATGGATTTGGAAATGTTCTCATAGTGGTTCTTTTTCTATTAAGGGGTTGTTTGGCTACTTGAAAAGTAGCTCTCTGATGGAATCCATAAGTATGTGTGCTTCTTGTGTCTAGGTCCCTGGACGTACTTAGACATCGTTTCCCATTGGAAACAATTTCAAGGAAACGAGAAATATTTTGTTCCCTTCATAAAAGGTAGCTTGCAAATTCCAGGGAAACGGATTCCTTCCCTACAAGTCAAAATTTTGAAATCTCTCTCTCCCTCCCTTTCCCAGCGCCTAACAAAATTTCTAAAATCTTTAGAATGACTATCCTAGTACCCAAACACAGTAAGCATAATATCTTTATCAGAGAACATGTTTCTTGTAAACGGTTCCTTTTCCCTTTTTGAGTTTCCAGGAGCCAAGCGTTGGGAAACCACACACCTTTCCCTTCTATATGCAAATCAATGGGATTAACAATATATGAGATTTAAAGGATGAAAATCACTTCTAACGCAAACAAGCTAATCATCAAACATGTAGGATGCAAGAAACACTAAGATTTTTTGCGTGGAAAACCCTTCAATGTGAAGGAAAAAACCACGGGACCTAGTCTGGCACAAATCCATTATAGCTGAAATAATGGAAGTACAATCATCAAGAGACCTTTCTTGGATACCCAAACTACTTCACCCAAAGATGGATTACAAGCAACAATGAAAGAAAGTAATTTCTCATTAACTAGGGATTGTAGAAACCCCCAACACAACCCTTGGAGAGACAATTGAAGAAACCGGCATTGTGGACGAACCCTCACGAACCCAGATGTGAAGATTTCATTGGTAGAAGGCTCTTGTTCTTCCTCCTCTACAAATCACCTTCTCTCTTCTTCTTTCTCCCCCTTTTCTCCAAGAAAGTAAAAAACCCCTTTGTGTTGCTAGAACTCACTCTTGGCAATTTTTTCCTCACCTTTTAGTTTTCTTCGCCAAAAGACCAAAATATCCCCACACACATGTGGCAATAAAAGACTACTTAAGCTCACACATGTGGGTCCCACCTCCACATGAGGAGGGACCCCCAACACCAAATGACCCCACATCTTTCTTTGCAATGTTGACAAGAGAAGTGGAACCCAGGTAAATCAGTCCTGCCTAGAGTCGCTGCTTTTCATTTGACCACCGTCTCCGATGAAATTCCTATCCTTGGTCATCTTCAACATTGACAACAAAGTCTCCAACATGTTTTATCTGCAAAGCCTTAAAGAAATGTTAACCATCTCTTTGTTATTTTGTATCATTGGTAGGGATTTATGGTGTAGTTTCTTTTGAGGTGCTAGTGGTTCTCCATGGGTCAGTGGTTGATATTTCCGTAGAATGGGATGTAGGCCCTTTTAAAGATATATGATGAATTCTTTGGCAAATGTTCCCTTTTGCCATTTTGTGGGATATATGGCCAGAAAGGAACAAGCACATTTTTGATGTCTCAGCTTCTTCGGTGCCTATCCCACAATCAATTTAAAGTAATATTGGGCCAGAGATATGTTTGTCTTGGACATGCATTGACTAATGATCACAGCTCTGATGTGAACTCTCAGGGGCTGCTCCATAGGTAGGAGTTTGGAGAATGGATTTTAATGGATCAGCTGGAAAAAATGCAATAAATGCTTGTGTTAGAGGCGTTCTTCATGAATGGGAAGGGTAAATTACGTTCTTTTTCCCACGTCCCTTTGGGGAAATCAGTTGTGGGGGTGGAAATCAAAGTTCTTCAGGAAGGTGTTTGCTTTTTTGATTTTGAATTGGTGTAATGGGACTTTAATTCTTGAGTGTGTATATCCAGATGTATTCAACTGGGAAGCCAAGAGGTGTTTTGAGCCTTAGTTACAAGATTAAAAAGTTTGTTTCCTTGGGTTTCGAGTGAAGCTAATGCTCCAGCACCCTCTTTTGCTAATGAGGGGAAGGGTCATTTATGTATTGGGGTTCTTTCCCTTTATGTAATCTTTCATTTTCTCCTATTCAATAGAAGTATCTGTTATCTATGAAAAATGTTGAGAAATAAAAGTATAATGTCAACAATCCAAAAAAATAAAAAAATAAATCCATACGCAACAGGAAGATTCCACTGGTTTGGATGGCTGGATTATTTGATGGTGGAGATTTGTGCTGCATCATCATTCTTGGTAGGGTCCACCACATGAATTATCTGGATCACTTAAAGAGTGTGATCCCTCTATACTGAATCCGGTTGCAGTGTAAATGCTGCAAACTGGTCACCATTGTACAATGCTTCTTTTGTTATTGTTTGGTATGTCACAAGCTACCACTGTCAACTGAAAGGGTTTTTTTTTTTGAAATGATTGTTACACATCAGTTTC
The DNA here is from genome assembly GCA_021015155.1 of Magnolia officinalis. Lineage (NCBI taxonomy): Eukaryota > Viridiplantae > Streptophyta > Magnoliopsida > Magnoliales > Magnoliaceae > Magnolia > Magnolia officinalis. The sequence continues at coordinate 12,898,675 of JAJHSJ010000003.1, forward strand.
TTCTTTTTCAGGATCAGGCGGATACTCATACTTGCGCGAGCCAATGTGGTGGATTGGAATGATCACTAGTAAGTCTCGTGCTGAAACAAAGTTATCCTTTTCAAAATCCTTCTATTGAACAGTGGCTTAGTCATTGTTCAGTCATGGTAAACATAGAAGAATGTTGTTGTTTTCAGATTTTTCATTGTGCAGAGTAACATAAATAATGTTAGTCGTAGGGAGATCCCATCTAACACTTCTAAATTTGGAAGTTGGCATTGTTTGATAACGATGAAAAAAACTTGTTGGGGCTGTGTTTGGATGTACAAGTGAATTGAATTGCGAACAGTTGGCTTAAATGATATGCAATGAACATTTGTAATGGCATTTTATAGTAGGTGAAATGATGAATAGCCCTCAAATTGCAGTCATGTTCCTTTCTTGTTAAACTCGAACATAATGCAATTGCAATTTGTTCCATAAAATAAAGAAAAAAAAATGCATTTGCATTTGCATTTGCAGCCCGTCAATGCTAATGCTAAAGGAAGATAGTTACAATTTTTGACGATTTCCTCTTTTTTGGACTAAAACTGCAATCTGATTGTATAGTGCATCCAATTGCATCCAGAGTGCTTGTTTGAAATTCACATATGAATTTAAGGGCTAGAACAAGTCTTCATCAAGATTATCATTTGGTCATACATGTATTGAATCAACTGTAGACAGGGAACCACACATGGCTACTGGCTGCTCGGTGATAAACTTTTCATCTCTTTCATCTCTTTTGCTTAGAATACTGCTAGGATGGCTGGGTGCCTCACCTATGTCAACAAAGTCGGGTTCCAAATACTTATAAGATTTTTGTGGATGATTGCGATTGTTATCTTTTCTACACTGTTAGAAGTTGTGGGCTTGGTGCAGCCTCTAATCAATTTTGGAAAATCTGAGGTGGTTGGAAGCCTGGGATCTATGTTTTGCAAAAGCTGTTCAATGAATTGCGAATGGGCTCACTGAAAAATATAAATATTAGACAACTTATCCAAAGGTGAAGAAATAGATCCTATATTCTTGATGAATAAAGAACCATCAACATTGAATGGGACAGGATCATTGGTAAATGGATGAAAATATGAGAAGAGGCTAACGTCTCTTGTCATATTGTTGGAGGCATCAAAAATCAAATTTGTCATTCCCTAGATTGTGAAAAGAAGATAACTTGGCAAGTAAGCTGATTATGCAATGTCTGTTAACTGTTGGGTAATTGCATTGCAGAGTGGCCCATAAGGCTAGGGAGATGGATAAGGCAGCAACGGGAGAAACAACATCTTGATTATGAAAAGGAGAATCCATGCGAGTATGTTTAGGGTGTTGGACGTCTTCCCTATGTGCTTGTCATCCATGGCGAAAACCCCTTGTTGGTCCATCTTCTATTGGAATGTAAATTTAATGTGCTCCAAATTTCGCACAATAGTTGAAAAGAACATGAGATAAGTATTGAGAATGTGTTGGATGAAATCAAGGGCTTGAAGTAATTGTTGTTTGATGTCTTCCATCTATTTGTAACCGGGTCTGTCGATGGGATTGACATACCAATCGATCTCATTGAGAAAATCCCAATTTTTGGCCTTTGCTCACCGGATAGTTTCTAGGTCCAAATCAATATGATCGAAGGTGGCTTCGATCTATTGACAGGCGTCGATGGCACTCGATATGATCGAAGCTCCCATCGACCAACTTGCATTGTTTTGCAGAATTACGGGTTTTGTTTCCTATTTCGGTTTTTAACCTATTAAAGGGTTTCTAATCGGGAATTAGGGTATGAAAAATGTGTTTAGGGCTTTTGGGGAGCAAAAGGGAAGAAAAGTTAGTTTTTTTTTTTTTTTTTTTTTTTTTTTTTTTTTTTGTGATATTCGGGGTGTATTCTTGATCGGTAAGCTCTTCCATCTCTCGTAAACATTGATTTCATAGTGGATTCGCTATCACTTTGTGCCGTGGTTTTTCCTGTGAGGGTTTTTCCATGTAAAACCTTATGTTCCATTTGTGTTTGGTTTGATTGATCTCTTATTGTTTGATTCTAACTTGGGGTTGCTTCCGCACATCCCCCCAACAAGTGGTATCAGAGCTAATGTTAGGGTTTTTTGAGTTTATTGAATCTGAAAACATGTCTTCTAAGAGATCAAACATTAAGTATGAAATAGAGAAGTTTACCGGGAGAAATAACTTTGAACTATGGAAGGTTAAGATGAGAGACCTCTTAGTTCAGCAATGATTGCAACAAGCTCTCCTTGACAAGTCGAAGCGTCCTGCATCTTTGATAGATGAAGAGTGGGATGAACTAGACGAGAGGGCTACAACCTCGACACAAGTGTGTCTAGCGGACAGTGTCCTATATAATGTCCTAGATTAAAAGACCGTTGCAGGGGTAGGGACGAAACTGGATAGTTTGTACATGAAGAAATATATGGAATATCGTCTGTATCTTAAGAAACAGTTCTATATCTTAAGATGATAAAGTGATCTGATATCAACGAATACATGGCACGTTTAGCGAATTGCTATATAAACTGACAAATGCAAAGATTAAGATCGGAGATGAAGATCAAGCTTTAATTCTGCTGAATTCACTTCCATCGTCTTACGAGAATCTCGTAGATACTCTGATCCACGGTAGGGATACCATTGATGTGGAAATTGTCATCTCAACCCTTCATGAGAAGCATCCACGAAGGAAAGACAGTAGCGAGTGCACATCTACAGATGCGTTGGTTGCCAAGGGAATGAATTTTGAACAAGAGAAGGGCAATTCTTGATCGTGATCCAATCGAAAGGGAATGGCAAGATGAAGTACTGGAATTGTGGGATGACAAGGCATATGAAGAAGGACTATAGGAACCCTAAGACTCAAAAGCGAGAAAAATTTTAAAATGCGCCAAAAGAGGCCAACATAGCGCAATCATGTGAAGAGGTGGATGGTGGTGATATCTTGATCGCATCCAAATTCGTTCCCTCAGTAATGACTGGATTTTGGATTTAGGGGCCTCACGAGTACAAAAGTGGACATGTTTTTATTGGCCAATGACATTTCTTATAAGGTGATTGATATCGGTTCAGTACGCATCGGGATGTTCGATGGAATGGAGTGTATCCTAATGGATGTGAGACAAGTTCCTAACTTTAGGAAGAATCTTATCTCCCTTGGGGCTCTTGAGGCACTTGGTTGCAAATTCACTGGTTATGATAGGGTCTTTAAAGTTTCAAAAGGGGCACTTGTAGCAATGAAAACGCAGTGGAATAGCAATCTCTACAAGTTGATCAGGAATACCATATCGGGTGGAGATGCAACGTCTATAACGAAGTCCACATCGGCACGTTTGTGGCATGCTCGTCTGTCCATATGAGCGAGCGCGGTATGAATGTACTTTATGATCATAGCTTGATTCCTATTTTAAAAAAGCGTTGATTTTCATATATGTGAATATTGTATATATGGTAAACAATATCGGCTAACTTTTAAGTCTGAAAAGCATGTAAAGGGTGTTAGAATATGTGCATTCAGATGTATGGGGCCCGTCGCCTGTTGTTTCCGCTGGGCGGTCATCATTTTTTGTCTCATTCATAGATGACTACTTTGAGAACGTGTGAGTTTATTTCCTGAAAAATAATAAGGTGTGAAAGGCAAGGGTTGAGAAGCAGACATAGCAAAAGCCGAAGGTTCTAAGGACATATAACGTTGTGAATTCACCCCAAAGGAATTCAACCAGTTTTGCAAGGATGAGGGGATTATGCGGCATAATATAGTTAGGCACACACCAGAGAAGAATGGTGTGGTAGAATGGATGAATCAGACCCTCTTAGAGAGAGCTCGAAGCATGTCGAGCAATGCTGGATTGGGCAAGGAATTATGGACTGAGGTTGTTAACAAGGTTTATTACCTTGTGAATATGTCTCTATCTACATTGATAGACTATAAGATTCTTGAAGAAGTGTGGAGTGGTCATGAGGTAGACTGCTCATAGTTGCGGGTATTTGGTTATGATGCTTACTCTCATGTACTGTCAGTTGAGAGAGATAAGCTAGACCAAAGGACTAAGAAGTGTATTTTTGTGGGCTATGGTGATGGTGTGAAAGGGTACATGCTGTACGACTGAGTCACACAGAAGATCATAATTAGCCGAGATGTTAAGTACGATGAAGATTCCTTATTCCGCAAGGACGAACACAATAAACCAGAGAAATCAATGGTCATTGATGTTGAGATTGAAAAATAAGATACATAGGTAGAGCTCGAGTCGCAGGCAGAAGTACAGGAGCAGGTGGAGCAATCATCACTCAGAAGAAATCCGTTGAGAGATCGCAGATTTCTAGTCAGATATAAGGATGACTCGAATGTCGCATTAGCTTTCATTGCGGATGAGGGGGATTCGTCTACCTTCTAGGAAACATTAGATTGTTCTGATGCTGAGAAGTGGATGACGACCATGCATGACGAGATGGAGTTTTTGTATAAGAATGAGACATGAGAGTTGGTGGAGCTTCCAATGGGGCAAAGATCTATCAATTGTAAATGGATTTACAAGAAAAAACATGATAGATACAAGGTGAGATTGGTCGCGAAAGGGTATGTGCAGGAGGGTCTCGACTTCAATGGGATTTTCGCGCCTGTAGTCAAGCAAGTGTATATCAGATTTGTATTGGTGCTGGTTGCCCACTACAACCTGGAATTGGAATTGATAGATGTGAAGAGTGCTTTCCTACATGGGGGGTTGGAGGAGCAGATTTACATGAAGCAACCAAAAGGTTCTGAAGTAATAGGGGCTGAGAATAAAGTTTGCAGGTTGAGGAGGTCATTATATGGCCTGAAACAGTCGCCTAGGTAGTGGTGGTACAAAATGTTTGATACTTTCATGATGGGTTAGCGATTTACTAGGAGTGAGTATGATCATTATGTCTATTACAAGACGCTGGATGGTGGACAGTTTATTGTACTGGAACTATATATAGATGACATGCTTATCGCCAGCTATAGCATGTCTGAGATCGATACGTTGAAGACTTAGTTGTCTCTATGATGGAGGCAATTAGAGATGGAGCTTGGAGTTATGATTTGTGAAGATTAAAGACATGGTGGAGATTGTTGTCTGATGTCTAAAATCTTTCTGTAATCGGGTTTGTCAATGGGATCGACAGACCACTTAATCCCATCAAGAAAATCTCGATTTTTGGCCTTTGCTCATTGGACAGTTTCTAGGTCCAAATCGATATGATCGAAGGTGGCTTCGATCCTATTGACAGACGTCAATGGCACTCGATATGATCAAAGCACCCATCGACCGACTTGTACAATTTTGCGGAATTGTGGGTTTTGTTTTCTATTTTGGGTTTTAACCTATTAAAGGGTTTCTAATTAGGGATTAGGGTATGAAAAATGTGTCTAGGGCTTTTGGGGAGCAAAGAGGAAGAAAAGCTAGGTTTTTTGTGATATTCGGGATGTATTCTCGATCGGTAAGCTCTTCCATCTCTTGTAAACATTGATTTCATAGTGGATTCACTGTCGCTTTGTGCCGTGGTTTTTTCCCGTGAGGATTTTTCCACGCAAAACCTTGTGTTCCGTTTGTGCTTGGTTTGATTGATCTCTTATTGTTTGATTCTAATTTGGGTTGCTTCTACGTGTTCCCCCAATAGTAATCCCCTTGTTGCTATTCAGCATGGTGTTGGTTTTGGTCATCATGACATTATTGCACTTTCGTGTGCCAGTTGGCAAGGCATTGTTTCAAGCTGACGAGGCATTCTAACAAATCAGCAAGGTAATTGATCTACCTGCCATGGGGAGAGAGAAAACGAAAATTGTAACCAGAAGTCAACCGAGGTTTTTCTGCAATTAGCTCAGTGAAGTCATCCTCAAGGTTGGAAAGCATGGGACTGTGAACCATAGATGTCTGGATTTGTTCATATCTCAGTATCATCCCAATAAGCTTATGGACCAATCTTGGATATGTTTTGAAATTCCACTGAGTTGCTTCACCCACGAATGACGGATCTATTGATGGAGTAATTGTCATTAGTAGATAGAAATTTCTTAGTGCTCGTCTTCAATTTTCGTTAAAGTTGATAAAAGCTAACAGCGTTTGTTTCATAAAATAAATTCCCAAAAGACCAAATTACCCTTAAAATTGGGTAATACCAGATAATCTTATACCATATAAAACAGGAGTAGCTTTTGGACATTTTTGCCCCACAATTAGTTTCCTTGGGGAGGAGATGTTCAGATATTCAAAGGATTTAGGAAGACATTTCAAATGAAAGTAGGGGTGTGTTCAGAACTAAAAATGTAGCTGTTGACACTCTAATAGTTTGGATTTCACCAACAAAAAGCCTGCTGCAGCTTTGATTTCCGCAACTCTCTTTGCTGTTTGCTCGAATACATCCCCACGTATTGCAATAAGATGCGTTGCGACTCTGGCCATTGGATTTGTTTTTTGTTTTTCCAATGACCACGACCATTATTTGATAGGGCTCCCCTTGAATGGGAGTTTCTCATTCATGGGAGAAAAAACTCCCTTACGGGTACAAAATAGAGGCCCAAAGGACCAAATTACCTTTAAAATTGGGTAATACCAAATAAAAGTGTTTGAACGTATTTGTATTTTATCTTAGGTGTACCCTCGGGACACCATATCTTTCTCGTAATTAGGTCAATTCAATAAGATGGTTTAGAGTCTTAGCTCTCTAATCACAAATTCTCCCAAATCTGTCTTCTTCTTCTTCTTCATTTACATGATAAAAAGGCCCTTAAGAAAAAAGGAATATGTACACAGAAAATACTTTCAACAGTGCCTACATGTAGAGTTGTTTGCAGTGAGGTGCATGTTGGCTTGATAAAACTTACTTCACCGAACCTTTCTCGTTTCCGCCATTTCTATGAATTTCATAACTATCCTTTTGAGAAAATTCTTTCGTCAGGCTTGTCCACAAGACTGAAGATTCATTTTTCCATACCTGTTTAACATAATAGATCAATTGTCATACAATAGCATTTTTAGAACTCATTTTTTCTACTTTGATAGTGATGTTAATTGTGGTTGATTTCGATTCTGACACCCCCCCCCCCCCCCCCCCCCTTTTTTTTTTTTTTCTAGTGATTATGGGTGAAGTGGCTAATTTTGCTGCTTATGCTTTTGCTCCTGCAATTCTTGTAACTCCGTTGGGGGCTTTGAGTATTATTGTAAGGTATGGTACAACGTGACATTATGACTTAAGGTTTGTATTATTGAAATTCTTCTCTTGCCTGTTTTTGTTTCCTGAAACTTCTTTCATGCAGTGCAGTGCTAGCTCATTTTATGCTAAATGAGAGATTGCACATTTTTGGAGTGCTCGGATGCATTCTTTGCGTGGTGGGGTCCACCAATATTGTTTTACATGCCCCAAAAGAGAGAGATATTGAATCAGTTAAGCAAGTATGGCACCTTGCTACTGAGCCAGGTAATTCTACATGTTCAACTTCATTTAATATTTACTTGCCGTCTAACTTCATTCCTATTTCTCTGTTAGATTTTTCATATTATCTTGGTTTACATTGCACATAAATGTGTGAAAATTGTGGCTTGCAAATATATATATTGATGAATCAGACATTTGCTTGGCCAACAAAATCTAGATGTGAGGTCCACCTTTTTGGTGATCCAAATTCTGCACCGTTGGGCCTCATGTGAATGGGTGATATACCAAAATCTTCCCCCAACAGATGATACTAACCATGTGACTGTGCACCTGTTAAACATAGATCATTGGTTACACGTCTAGATTGGATGGCTTGGATCATTCGATTGGGGACATAATTTGGGATGGCCCATCCATGATAAGTCCCAACTAGTCAACTTCTATATGATTGAAATAAAGTCGAACTATTTTCTGAGAATTGTATTATACCTCTGTATGTTATGTTCTTTAAATATAAATGAATGCATTGACATTATTTCACCATATAATTTTGTTCTTGGACATTTATAATAATTCTTGCAGCTCATATTTTGTATTGTTCAAACTGATCTGTATTCTTCATTCCTACAGGTTTCATTATTTACATTTGTATGGTATTGGTCTTGGTTCTTGTCCTCATTTTCTATTTTGTTCCGCAATACGGCAAAAGTCATATGCTGGTATACATTGGGATTTGCTCACTTATGGGTTCGGTTACGGTATGATTAGTGTCTCTTGCTGCTTAAGATACTTACAGTCATCCTTTTTTTAGCTTCCCATATTTTCTAATATTCTTCCTCACTTCTTGGAGCTTAGGTGATGAGCGTGAAAGCACTGGGGATTGCCTTAAAGCTTACGTTTTCGGGAGCGAACCAATTTACTTACCTTGAGACTTGGTGTTTCACTGCCATTGTTATCGTTTGTTGTCTCATGCAGATAAACTATTTGAACAAGGTAATTCATTAAAATTTGTTTTGGGAAGCATGTAAAAACATCATTCTGGTAGGAGTGTTTTAGCATAGAGAAGAGACTATGGTTTGCTATTGTTATTTGAAATGAGAGAACTTATGCCTCGTTGTCCATGGTCAAGAATTCAACAGGAAGGTCCAGAAGTTCCTTATGGTACTTTTGGAACTGAGCTTTGCTAAGTGCACAAGCATGTGCAATTAAGTTTATGTATATGCTGTACATGTGCCAGCATGTCATGTTGGTTCGAGATCCAATCCATCAATCATGTTGGTTTGGCATCGTACATGTTTTCCCAAGAATAAATCTGGTCCACTCAGCACATAGGCCCCAATATTGGAAAGTGGAAAAAGGTGGATGGGTTAGAAAACTTCAGCCAAGTTTCTCAGAGCCATACCTCTTTTTTGCTAACTGTGGTCACTTGACCAGTGGATCAGCCAGATTCTTGGGCTAGGGCATCAAGATACTAGTTCCGTTCTGATTGGATGGATTGGATCTAGGACCTATGGTGCCATGCTGGCACATATGTGGCTTGTGCATGAGCCTTATTGGACATGCATGTGGGCTTAAGTGATTTTCTTAGGAACCTACCGGACGTACCTGTGCTGGACATGATGTGACATGGGCATGGGATCCATGACGCATATTGCTCAGCTGAATCCAAATACTAGATTTTCAAATACCATTATAAGTTATAGAAATATTAAAAGCAAATTAATTTTTGAAAGAACATTTTAGAAATAAAAATATAAAATATTAAAGATCAGATGTCCTCTTACCTTGAGATTTAGGGGATGAGTGATTTGAATACTGTGTGCCCATCTATGTATTAAACCAACAAAGGTAACATAACAAGGAATGAAAACCCGGGAAGAAGTGCTTGACGAAGAGATGGGTCCTAAAGGCCCAATTTGTGGGTCCTAGGACCTATAGATGGGCCCCACATGTGACAGATATATTTAGGTAAAAGGACTGATCTCTAAGTGATTAGAGTTTAGGACTTTTTTATGTTTTTAAGTTAGAGTGGAATGGTGGAACAAGATTTGGGTAGCTGACCCCAATTAGTTGGGAATTGGGATAAGGCTTAGATGATGATGATCATGAGGGTTTTTAAGTCATTCGATTGTTTTAGAAGAGCTTTTTCTGTCTATAAAAAAGGTTTGCGTTACAGTAACTGCCACATTACTTGATGCATACTGCACTATGATAATGCTACTCTACTAATAAATCCAGGGCTGAGATTAGATCATGTTGAAGTATGACTAGATAGGTTTTGGCCATGTTTAGGGTTATATACGTGTGCTCGTGTGCACATGCATGTGTGTGTGGATGCCATATGTTTAGGAGAAAAAAACAATTAGAGTTTTTTTTTTTTTTTTTTAATTTTCTTTCTTGCTGTTAGGAGATTTACTTCTTTTGCAGAGAGGGTGAAAACCCTAGAATCAATATTTTGAATTATGTGTGCTGAGTTAAAAAATCTGATCTATACCTCTTCTTTCTTTTTAATTTCTTGCTCCCAACAAAATCCTCCCAACTCACATTTGCAAACTGAATTTGGATATATCATAGACAGAAAGACTCAAACGTTAATCAACCTCGTACCATGTGCTTAGATTGTCAATGCCAAACTGGTTAATGAATTGCAAGTTTCTCACTGTCCAAAAGGTTGGGTTTTATTTTCTGACTTTGCCATTTAATGAAATTTATTACTTTTGGATTGAGTAATACAGTTAGGACATGCTTGCATGTAGGGCTGTGCCAATTGAATTCAACCTTTTAATGTTTTTCTCATCTTTGTCACGGGTGTTTTAGAGAAACCCAATGCATGGATTTTATCCTTTCAAACGAAAAGGCTGAAAAATTGGGATTGACCCTGTCCCCAATTGTCCCTTAAATGCAGCTTTGGATTGATTGCTTTCACCGACCTTGAAGGAGAAGCTTTAAAAAAGTTCAATTCAGCTCTTTACATGTTACGTGATAGGAAAATGATTTATTATTATTATTTTTTAATTTAAATTTTTTATTACATCATAGTCATTGTTGAAAATTAACACTATTGGTGAAGTTTCCCTGCTGATACTGAGTGTATAACTTTTCTTCTTCTTGTAGCATGCTAATTATATAGCCTCTAATATGTTAGTAGGCTTGAACATTTTCATGTCATGCCTAATTGCTTCCTTAAGATTGCTAAGGAAGCAGCACCTAAAATAGGCATTTTTGTAAGTTCATAGTGTCTAGCATGCGGTTCGCTAGCTTCTCGATTTGGGTTTGGTAAATCTCTAACCATTGTGATTTTCTGTAATTTGGTCAATGCTCCAGTCAAATCCTCAAATTGACTTGGGCCAAACCTAATGCACAATGCCAAACTAATTCTGATCATGAAGGGACCCCATCAATTTTCTCATCCTGATGGTCCTCATGATTTAAGGAAAAGAGGTTATAGCACCAAATTAGATGGATTAATCATGAAATCTCATGAAATTTGTGATATCTGGTGCAACCAAATGCACCCAAGAAAAAAATCGTTCCGTTTGACATACATAATTTTTGGGTAAATCCTCGCCGAACCTTGGAAGATTCAGCTTCATGAACCACAGAAAGATTTGTGCCAGCTGGTTTATGAGGTTTTCTATATACTGATGAGGGTGGGAAATTGGGTAGTTCTCTCGGCATTACCCAAATAGGTAGCAACAAAGGAATTTTGTTTCTTAACAGAAGCAAATTCCTGTCGTACTTGTTTTACTGTTGTGGAAAAAATAGCAAACTGCAAACTTTTGAATCAACCTAACAATTTGTGCTTGCATTTCTGATTAAAATTTGAGATTGCTTACTTGAAATTTCCTTGTCTTTTTTGGTATTTTAATGAACATGCATGTGGCCACTCTGCCATGAGTTGACTGTTTTTATTTCTTAAGACGAGAAAAACAAAAAAAAAAAATGGAAGGTCTAAGAAATGAGCCAAAATCTTTCTGGTCAATTCCCAATTTCTGTTGTGTGAGGGTCCAATGATAGCAGGACACAGAGCATAAGTTTGGCAGAATTAGGTGTAGGAGAGAGACCCACTTTCTAATAGGTAGAGACCCACTTTCTAATAGGTAGATAGAAACCCAGTGAAAATAAAATTTAATGTGACTGTAAAAAACAATACTTAAGAAAATGATACTATCATTAAGTAGAGTCACACACAACACTCGGAAGATTTACCTTGTTTCCCACTTTGAGGGGGAAACCTCCCTGAAGAGAGGGATACAAGAGGAGACACATGTAAGAGAGGACTCAAGAAGAGAGATACAAGAGGAGTCTGAAATATGGTTTTTTCTTGACCCTATTCCTCTAGCACAAATATACAAATTTTTGGGGTCAAAGCACATTAAACATAGGTGTTCCTAACATCTATGTAATACAAAACTCCAAACTAGTTTCTAACTCATACAGGCAACCTTACATGAAGCAAAAACTTCCATTCACAAAATAACTGCAAAGATTATTTTGTTGTCAGAAAGGACAACATCTAAAAGGGGCGGAACATCTTAATTCAGCAAAGCATGACTAAGGTGCCGTTTGATAAACTGAAAAATAAGCTCTGAAAATTTAAAGTGCTGAATTGTAAATTTGAAATAATTTTGGGGATATTTTAGTCAAAAGTGAAAAGAAATTTTAATGCACCACCACTTTCAGCATTCAGCATTCAGCATTAAGTGAAGGGAGGGGAGCTGAAAAAAAAACCCATATTTTCAGAAAAAAATAATTTTAAGTACTTAAGTTGGATTTGCCAAACGATCTGAATTAGTGAAAATCACTGAAAATATCAAATTTCAGTGATAAGTACTGAAAATAAGTTTTATCAAAGGGCTCCTAATATAATCCCTTGTTAAAGGGTTATCATGGTTATATGGCAACAGGTTTTTGTTAAAAGTAAATTGAACCCTGATGCTTCCCTTTCGGGAGGAGTTGAGCAATATAAGGCCAACCATTCTACTAGTTCTCTCCATACACTTGTTGCTGGTACCTACTTCTTGTTTGAACTGTCAACTCATGATTTGAACCAATCGAGTAAAGCTCGAGCATCATTCAACAATTAAGCTTTTTGGATCTTAGGAGAGGATACTCTTTTCAAAATTTCATTTGATATAGTCGACAAAACACATGCAGACTGCTACAGTTATGATCTCAAAATACTTATTCAAAACAATTTTCCACCAAATAGTTCTGGTGCAGGGTTTAATGGTGTGCAAGTCCATGGGAAGTTTATTTTCCTTTCTTGCTATGATTGTTTGATTGATTCATCCATGCAGGCCTTGGACACCTTCAACACTGCCGTTGTATCTCCAGTCTACTATGTGATGTTCACTACTTTCACCATCATTGCTAGCATTATCATGTTTAAGGTTATCTTTTATTTCTCTTTGGAATTTTTAGTATCGACTTCTAACTTATTAGCAAGTTGTTATTGCCCTTTGATTATCTAAATTGTACTATTCTCCATATAGTTAGAGTGCGAGGCATCTTTACCTCTGAATTATATTCTCTTCTAGAGAATTTTTTTGGTTGCCAAAATGCTTCTTATATTTGCATTCCCAGCCTATCTCATTATTCAAAGGGAAATTGAATTTGTTTATGTTGGCATGAGAAGGTTCATTTCATCAATTACAAGGTGGATAAAAACAATGTTTAGATATAGAAAAATAGCATGCTGTCTTAAACATTCACGAGTCTCAATCATTGTTGCACAAACATGTGGCTGTTTGGAAACAATGAATTGAGCCATAAAAGAAAGAGTTGTTACTGTTTGGTTTTTTGGTTTGTACAAATGGGACTTATGGTTCCATGTGACAAATATTGCCGAGATTTTGAAAATGTCATGATATATTGAGAAAAATACACAAAACACTATTATAAGCAAGATACTCAAAATATTGGTAGATTTCGAAAGATTGTGTTTTATTGCGATGTTGTCGTGAAAAATAATAAAAACCTTAAAGAATTTGTTGTGTTAAACATATCTTTAAATTTAAGTATATTTATTTATTTAAAATAGATATTTTTATTTTTGGGGTGATTTGTCTGATGATATCCTTAGAAAAACCTCGAATTTGAAAATCTTGAAAATTTCTGGGTTGAGGAATTTCTGAGAATGAGATGTGTCACCATGCCATGGTTTAGTGACCCAAGGTCTTGATATGAGAGGCCTCATTAGGGATGCCCCCCCCATGCACCAAAATTATCCCAAAATTGGAAGATCCTAGCTATAGATGGAATATTAGGCCTTTTTATCGTTGAATGAGAACCTGCGAATGACCTTTTTGCTTGGAAGATCCTAGCTATAGATAGAATGCAACAGATGTTCAAAAAAAAAAAATAAAAAAATAACAGTGTCCCCTTTTATCAAGAGCTTGGATGATCGAACCGTGGGAGCTGCTTTTACTAACCTAAAGCCTGAATGGCGTTCTACAAACTTTTTCCTGACTGTCTATTTGTCATTTGCCTATTGACTGGTTAGGAATTTTCTATTTGGGAGAATTTGGTGCATGGGCATCCACAGTGGGTTCCATAATATTAATTGTTTGGACCACTAAGGAACCACTTGAAAAAGAAAAAAATGTTTGGATCATTGAACCATGGGCTGCACTTGTAAAAAGTGATCCCCAGATGGTGCCTAGCATCGTACAATGCTTCTAAAAAAGAATGTACAAGTTGCTTAAACGTGTGAGACTGCCCAAAACAAAAAGGAATTTACGACCACCCTGTAGAGTTGTGATTTCCCAATTTCTCGCAAATCCGTTGTAATCTTTGTGTCCGAACATAAAATCAAACATGTATGTAACCTAAATTAGTGATTCTTCTTTTTCTTTTGAATATATTGCTTGTGTTTCCACATGTCTTTTCACATTTATAAATTCTATGAATAAACTTTGACTACACTTGCATCAATTCAGTTAGACAATGCATAGATTAGGACCCCATACAAAGAAAACCTATTATGTGCACTTGTTCTTTTGTAATGTTTTGATTTATAAGTGTGAATTGATGTCATTTTTAATAATCACTAAAGTTTCATTGAAAAATTTGACCAATTTCCTAATGTTTCCCCATGTTTCCAACAATAACGATACATTACGCGATACAACCGATATATCCGATGTGATAACCGATACATATCCGTATCCCAAGGGTGTGATACGTAATGCGATACTGATATTTCAAACACTGGTACTAGGAACACTGTAGGCACCCCCTTTGTAGAATTAGGCTGCATAAGCTTCCTTATAAATAGTTCAATGAAGCGCCGTCCATATGGTTAAAAGCCATGTGCTCCAACTGAAGTTATGACCCTTGATAGAGTGGAATGGCGGAAAAGGATTCATGCACCCGACCCCAATTTATTGGGATAAGGCTTAGATGATGATAATGAAGCTTCCCTATAAACAACCACTAGCATAGCTCCTAAGCATTACTAGCACTGGATTTGGGTTAAAGAAACACCTTTAGTTTGTCTATCCAATGCGTCACCTCAGAAAACCTCTACGACCTAAAACTCAGCCCAATCCAAAAATGTGGGCAACATCAAATGGAACAATCTGAGTGGGAACACCAACCCTAGAATTTTATGAGGGCCCACTTGACTTGCAAAATTGTCTGCAGTTTGGTCCGACCCTATCCAGATGAAGGGTCTGAAAAGCCTTGATTATATATACAGGACATGGTGGCCCCCTCATGCTAATCAGCCATGGGTGTTCCATCTCAATATTTTCCCTGTAGCCCATTTGAGTTTTGGAATGGGCTGATTTTTGAGCCCTGGAGGTTTTCTGAGGTCTTGTGAGTAGAACTGGGCATCAAGTCGAGTTGGACCGAGTTAGGGCTGACCCGACTCGATCCGGTTTTGAAATAGACCTGACTCGAACTTGACCCGACTCGGTATCGAGTCTAGCATGCCTGACCTGATCCGAGTCTGGGTCTGGCCTTGACTAATTCGGACCAAGTCCGACCTGGTCACAAGTACTGAGTCGGGTTGGGTGCAGCGGGTATCCACAGGCTGAAATCACAACTCAAAACCTAGGTTCACTTGCTAGAATTGCAGCCTCTCCATCAGCTACATGGCATCTCAAATTTGAAACGTCATATTTGAGTTATATATGTGTGTGTGTGTGTGTGTGTGTGTGTGTGTGTGTGTGTGGGTGGGTGGGTGGGTGGGTGGGTGTGTGTGTGGGTGTGGGTGTGTGGGTGTGTGTGTGTGGGTCGAGTTAGTGTGTGTGTGTGTGTGGGTCGAGTCAGTACCGAGTTGGATTTCGGGTCGAGTCGAGTTGAGTTACTGGGTGACCGGGAAATCGACTCGGTTTGAGTTCAGATTGGACGAAGTCTACTCGGTTCGGATCAACTCACCCGCTCGGTTTGGATCAAGTCGGGTTTGAACGAGTCGGACGAGTCGAGTCGTCCCGTGCCCGGCTCTACTTGTGAGCACATCAATGGGCTCCACATCTTCCTGGTATCGCCATAAGCTTAGGGTTGTATAGTACCACTAGAGCATGGCCCATTCTACAAAGGCTAGAATAGGCATTTCAAATTTTGTCATGGTTAGTTGGGTAAATTTAATTGAGTATAGATTTCAAGGGTAGTTTTATATTTCTGGTGCTAAATGTTCTACTGCACATGGCAATTAACACAGTAAGATTTAAATTTTTTTTTTTTTTCCTCTTGAGAAAATATTGTGTCGGCACATGGCTACACCTACATTATGCGGAAATGCCTCTCACCATAAATTGGCGGTGCAAAGGAATCTCGATGCACTTATTTGGCCAAATTTTCTCCACCTACTGATGGTAGGACATGGTTTCCACATGATGTGTGGCCATGGACACACCAAAGTTGTGCCTTTTTTTTTTGGATGCTCCTCTAGTAGTATGCCATTGTGAAATTATCTCCTTGTTTGATATTAAGATCAGCTCCTGGTTAACACTGACCACAAACACTTATATCAAGCCGCATATTTTTATACTATTCTGAATGGAGGAATTATAGGATACACAAATTATAGGATACACAACATGCTTTTTTGAGGATATGCTTGTTTTAAATTCGGACAAGTGGAGCCTATGCTTTTCAGTATTCCAGACCATTGTTCTGTTGTGTGCATGGATGGACACAGATTGGAGGATCATAGGCACCACTCTTTGGACTTATTATTATTATTTTTCCAATTGAACATGATCCTTCCGTATCTCTCTCCCCAGCTGCCTATATCTGGTCCACAAGTAGAAAGGTTAGAACTGACCCAACGAGGAGATTTTTTTGGGTGGGTCCATCCAATGTAGGACAAGGTAGACATGAAGCATGAGTCCCATTTGTCGGAAATTGAAACCCATGTTTGCTGTGTGAAGCCTTCTCATATCCTATAATCCCCTTTTCTTATGCTTCCAGCCTTGGAATTAGCAAGAAGGTTTATTGCTTTATGGCCTGTTTGGCTTGGGCCGTGAGAACAATAATTCTGGATTTTTGGTTTTCCTACTCTTCATAGAACTTCCAAAAATACGAAATGGTAGTTGTGTGTATACCAAAGAGCTCTCTCTTCAATATAAATCAAACGAGAGCCCCATTTTGTGATTTTTGGAATTCTAGTAAGAATAGAAACTCTACAATCACTTACTATTTTTATCCACTCCTGAAATATCATCAGAAACCAATCCTGGCCTTTGATTTGGTTGCGACGTTGTCGCATGCTTGTGATATTTTGTACATATCAGCACCTCGAATTAGCAAGAAAGATTGTTCTTTCGGGTGCATGCTTTATCAAGGATTATGATTTTTTCTCATTTTTCTTTTCATCTAATCCAGGATTGGGACACACAAAACGCATCTCAGATAGCAACAGAATTGTGTGGCTTCGTGACTATTCTTTCCGGAACCTTTCTTCTTCACAAGACAAAGGATATGGGCAACAGCCCATCCGTAGAACTTGCTAACTTGACAAACCCAAACCATGAATCAGCGTAGATCCCACTGTATCATATGTAGGTAAATGTTTTTTCAGGGTTTGCCAAGCCCATACCCATGTACAGCTTTGCAGCTTTACACACCATAACATGAGCCAATGTGGCACATGTGTGAAAGATCTGAACTGTCCACAGCTGTTTCACTTATCAGGCCGGCCACATTCTAACAAAAAAACAAATTGATGGCTAGAAAAAAGTTGTTTTAGCCATAGTTTTCTTTTCATACACAATCCCACTTGATGAATTGACCTGATGGATTCAGGAAATAAGTTCTAAACCGTGTCGCCCTACCTGATATAGTCCGCTTGGATCTTTCACACACGGGTCATATTTGCATGTTTGTTGGTGTTAGTCGTGTGTAGAGGGCAGGGCTATGGATACCTACAGGCTTTAGCAAAATTTCGATGCTCTTTTATAGTTCACTGGCTTGTTTGGAGGTGAATAACTCCCACTTGAAAATTGAAATCTTAACTGCCATGGCCACTATCATGTAAGATTTTTTGCACTGCCTACTGGAATTTTCATGTCTCACAAGCACAGGGCATCTGCAAGAGCTTCTTGAATGAAATTCAAGTCATTGGAACTCCTTTTGTGGGGGGTTGTATTCAACTGATACATGCTGCAATCCATAATAAACTTGTCATGATAGTTTTGTTCCAGTTTGATTTGTTAATACATTCCATATATTCTTAGTAGTTCTGGAGGAAGAGTTCTTTTTTGAAACATATACGGATAAGTACTACATTCAAATAGAATACTTATGTGGTTATTCTCATTGTTGTTTGATCTTTCATATCAACGTGGTCCTTAGATATCCAGACCAATCGTACGTGGTGGGTCACTGCGTATAGACTATTACCCATTTTTTTTTTTTTTTTTTGGTACATAGATGGATTGAGAAGATAAATACAAGCAAACTGTCCACATTCAACCAAAAAGAGTCCTAATATTGGTGGCTGGGATCTTCTAATCAGGGAGTTCTTCGTTTGCAGTAGACTCAACATACCAAATGTCTGGATTATAGAACTATAAACCAAAAACGTGAGAACTATATGCTTGATATGCAGTTACTTAGAAGTGTACATGTCATACATTAAATCAAGCTAAACTACCTAATGTGAAACATATTACTAAGCTAACGGTATGAAAATCACTTTGGTTGAACATGAGTAACCGTTGAGAATTTTACTGCAACTCTGAATGTTTAAGGATATGAAAGACATTTTAAATAAATTTAGGTTTTTTTTTTTTTTTTTTTTTTGGTAAGTTGGAAGAGTAGGGTGGCTTAATTAGCAAGGGAGGGTTAGATTTAACTTGCAGAAAGCTGCTCAGGGGTGGTAATATGGATCCATATCCTCTACTGAATCTCCCACAAACTGAGAGCCAATTGATTAGATCAAAACCAATTTGGCCAAAACTTACCACCCCTGCCTCAGGTTCCTCCAATGGTTAACCCGATCATTCAGGAACAATGAGCGTCAGTCCAAGTCCCTCAATTGGAATGGGAAGATTTAATCTACCTCATCCAAGATGTAGCAGGCCACCAATAAGGTTGGTGCATAAATCGACCAACCTACGGGGAAATCCTGTTCAGAATCGATAAATCATTTTTACAAAATTCCGAGGGGTTACAAGCCTATCGACCATTTAACATATTGGTAGATTCACCATATAATGTAGTAAAGTTTCCACCGATGATTTCCTGAAACTAAGTCTTTTTCGAAACTCTCTAACTGGCACGACCTTCACATGGTACATTAACTTGGCACCTAATTTTATCAATACATGATCGGAAATGGAAGAGAAATTTCATACAGTTTTTTCAAACTGAGCATGAGGTTTTTATGGCTGATTTATCCCGTCTGAGACAGTAGTTGGGAGAGATGGTTGATAAATATATTGCTTGCTTAAAAAAGGTGAGGAACAAGTGCTTAGTCACCATGCCTGAGGCCGGGTTTGTTAAATTGACCTAGGATGACTAAGATATCGAGCTTCAAAAGAAGTTTGAAGGCATGAAATTTAGAAACTTATCCGACCTATCTGCTTGAGTGACTTGATATGAGTGGCTTTTTAGAGAGGAAAGCCGACAAAATAATTACTCATTTGGGACTTATTATCAAGACTCGAACTTTGAATTGGACATGACAGAAGTAGGAAAGCCATTTATTTGCCAATCGTTGACCAAGAAAGAGATGGCCACTCCTTCCGGCCAAAATTCAAGGAAAATGTGTTTGCAATTGGAAAGCAATACTCCTTCGACATATGCATGACAATGAGATTTTTTATCATTCTTTGGAGGAGAAATCCATTAAAGTACATTCAAATCAAAGAATCCCATCGGCTGAAGAGCTTAAAAAGATAAGAGTACCGCAAATGTCATGGTACTTGCTCTCATTCCACCATAAATTGTGTGGCTTTCAGGACGGTAATCCAAGCAATATAGACAAAGGATTACTGAAGTTCCCTGAGAAAGAGAAGGAGACCATGATGGTCAACATCGACCCATTCCCGCACATGGCCGAAGTGAATGTTGTCACACCCTACTTGCGAAGATTGGATGCACCAAGGTTAAAGGTTGACGTGACAATGGCCACTAGACAACCAGTCATGAGCTGAACAACGGCCTCGAGAGAAGAATCCAAGCCTTCTAGGATACGTAGGGGGCAAGTAAGAGAAGTCTCAGTCTTTAACCAGAAAATTGCACGAGTATCTGTTTTCTGATCAATGCAGCTGTGAAGTTGAAATAAGTCATCAGTATTATCGTTCAAGGCGAACAACAAAAGGAGAAAGGCCATGGAGATCAAATCAGTCGCCATGCTGATGATTTCATCAACCGCCCCATGTAGTGCAACAAATCTAGCAGCCTGACAATCATAGAATCAAAGCTGTGGTAACGGGCAATTGGACTCGCAATCATCCCAAAATGGTCAAGCTGGTCGATACAGATGACAATCTATGGACAATGGCAGTTCATCCGAAAGTTCCCATACAAATTACTTGGGGGTGATCCAAGCATAGGAAGCCGCCGCGAGACTCAGCAGGCAGTTTCATAGCTCCAGCAAATTACAATGGAAAAACATAAAAAAGAGTATAGACCAACCACAGATTCATAGAGACCAGCATTTGTTGCTCTATAGCCTAATTAATCATCCTCATATAAGGGAGTTGCAAAGCAATGATTATTGAACGTATGGAAGTAGATGAACCAAAGACAGTATATACCAAGGGATCATTGGTATGGAAGGAAGTTCTTCCAGCCGAAACAGAAGCTATGAGAACAAAAAGATATATTGAGTTCACAGCAACACAAAAGGAGATCGTTAAAAGAATTCATAACTATCATAAGCATCAAAGGAAAAAGTAACCAGGCATAAGCCAATAAAAGAATTTCCTTTGGAAAATAGTTACTTAAGTAATGTTATGTGGGCAATTGACAATTTAAAAAGAAAACAAAATCGACCATATCACTTAGTTAGAAAGTAAGACAGTCATACGATCGCATGGTCGTATGACTGATATGAAATGTCCTTGCATGGCAAAAGCGGATTAGTAGAGTTTCATGGTCGACTACGAAGCCAAATCAGAAAAGTGACAGCCAAGAGCACCATGACTTGAATATTATATAATGAAACATCTCAAAATTCCATTTCAAATAAAGAAGAAAACGAGCCGACGATCTCGCCATTCTTTCAGAGGCTTCGTGATACGTTGCCTTGATCTTTGGAACATGGGGGTGCGACTATCAACACATTCCTTAGTATCCGTGCACCCTTCCTCAATTCCTTACTCATAAGATTAAGGGCCTTGCTCTCTTTGTTCCTTAGCCTTAATTTGTACCCTTCATAATTCCTACCCGGCAGGACTGTAATTCTTGGATCTGGTGATCAATCCGCTTGACCTTGGCTGTGGCAGCAGAAACTTCTTCTGCCAGTCAATTACGTTTTTGCTTGTCTTCCTCTTGTTGTTGTTGATTGATGTCTTAAATCTGTAAATCAATATGTCTGTCGATGACAGTGTGATGTCATCGAAGTCGGTTCGATGCCATCGGTAAAATCCGGAATTTATCAAGTTGGTTGTTGGACACTTTATCTGTCTTGTTCGATGTCATTGAAGACTGTTCGATAACATCGAAGGCCTGCTCGATGCCATCGGTAAAATATGGAAAATTCATGTTTAGTCGTTGGAACGTTTAGTCTTTAGTTCGATGCCATTGAAGTGTGTTTGATGCCATCGAAGTCCCATAAAATGGTTGCGCAGAAAATACGCGGAATTGTATAAGTACTGGATTTGTTTCCTATTTCGATTGTGAATCACTTAGAGGATATATATATGGGTATAATCGGAGTCAGGGTGTATCTCAAAGCTTTCTAATTCATTCCTAAGGTTTTCAAGGGCTTGTAAGGAGAGATTCGAGGCTTGTTTGAATTTGTTATTCTCTCTATCTCTTGTAATTTATGCTTTTATAGTGATATTTGTCGCTTTGTGCCGTAGTTTTTTTTTTTTTTTTTTTCTACAAGGGGTTTTCCATGTTAAATTCGGAGTCTTTGCAATTGGGCTTGATTGTGCGATTGAAATACTTTGCTTGATTCATCTCTGTGTGCTTCCGCGGTCCCCCAACAAGTGGTATCAGAGCTTATCGTTGGGGTGCAGGTTGAATATGAAAATAAAGTATCAATGACATCTAATCCTAAGTTCGATGTTGGGAAGTACTCTAGGAAAAATAATTTCAAATTATAGAAAGTTAAGATGATTGGCCTCTTAGTTCAGCAAGGATTGGAAGATGCACTCCTTGAAAAGTGGCCGAAATCTATTACAAATGATGAATGGAATAAAACTAATAAGAAAGTGAGAACTTCTATCAAATTGTGCCTAATGTATGAGGTCCGCTACAATGTCATGAGAGAGAAAACTGCAACAAGTTTATAGGCGAAGTTAGAGGACATCTATACGAAGAAATTCCTTGAAAATTACCTATCCTTGAAGTTATAGTTGTTCAATATATAGATGACAGATGTAGGTGATGTTGAGGGCCACATTAGTAACTTTAACAAGATGATCTGCAAATTGCTGGACGAGAAGGAAACGATTAAGGATGAAGATCAGGCATGCATCTTGTTGAATTCTTTCCCAGCTTCGTATGAGTCATTTAAAGACACATTGTGAACCAGTAAATCGTTTCTTAGCGTCGATACCGTTATCTCGACCCTTTAAGGAAAGACGATGAGAAAGAAAAACGGTAACATGGGTACCTCTACTGATGCATTGGTTACGAGAGGGCAAAATTTTGAGTGAGACAGTGGATCTTCTCGATCGAGATCCAAATCCCAGGGGAAGGGCAAGGGAAAGTTGAAGTGTTGGAATTGTGGGATGTCTGAGAACATGAAGAAGGATTGTACAAATCCTAAGACAAGAAAAGAGAACTCAGAGACTTCTTTCAAGGAAGCGAACATTACCGACTCTGATGAAGGTATGAGTGAAAGTGCTGTGTTGTCAGTATCTATGGTCAACAACTTATATGATGATCGTAGGGATGAGTGAATTTTGGATACTGGAGCATCATATCACATAACTTCTCATTAGATTTGGTTCACCAGTTACAAAGAGTGCGATAGTGGCCAAGTATCTATGGGCAATGACAATGCATATAATGTGGTGGGTGTTGGAACGGTGTGCATCAAGATATTCGATGGAATGGAGCGTACCGTGACCGAAGTGAGATACGTTCCTGACATGAGAAAGAACTTGATATTTCTTGGAGCATTCGAGGCGCTTGAGTGCAAGTTTACCGGTTTTGATCGTGTCCTTATAGTTTCAAAAGGGGTACTCATTGTTATGAAGTCACAGAGGAACGGGAACCTTTACAAGTTAGTCAGGAGCACTTCATTGGGTGGAGTTGCATCGTCTATAGAGGATTCCACATTTGTACATATGTGGCATGCACGTCTGGGCCACATGAGCTGGGCATGAAAATAATTTCTGACTGTTGTTTAATTTCAGTCTTTAAAAGTTTTGATTTAAGTATATACAGACATTGTATATATGGTAAACATTTAAGATTATCTTTTAAATATGAAAAAATGTAAGGGTGTTCTTGATTATGTGCATTCTATTGTATGGGGGCTGTCGCCCGTGGTTTTCGTTGGAGGGTCGTTATGGTTCGTCATGTTCATTGATGACTAATCCAGGAAAGCGTGAGTTTATTTTATGAAAAATAAATTCAATGTTTTCAACAATTTCAAGTAATGTAAGACGATAATGGAAAAACAGTCAGGACGAAAGGTGAAGGTTCTGAGGACAGATAATTGTGGAGAATTTACTTCAGGCAAATTTAATCAATACTGTAAGGATGAATAGATCGTGAGGACAACGCAGTGCGCTACACACGAGAGCAAAACGGTGTAGCTGAGTGGATGAATCAATCTTGGAGAGGGCCTGATGCATGATTAGTAATGCTGGGTTGGGCAATGAATTGTGGACTGAGGCCGTCAATATGGCTTGTTACTTGGTGAATCGGTCTCATTCTACGACCATTGATTGTAAAATTCTAAAGGAAGTATAGAGTAGTTAACAAGTAGACTACTCGGGGTTGTATATATTTAGTTGTGAAGCTTACTCTCATGTACCATCAGTTGAGAGAGATAAGCTAGACCAAAGAGCCAAAAAGTATATCTTTATTGGTTATGGTGGTGGTGTGAAGGGGTACAGACTGTATGACCGGTTCACACAGAAAATCATCATTAGCCATGACGTCAAATTCGACGAAGGATTCTTTTTCCATAAGGATGTGCACGACGAACTAAATTTTTTTTGTTGGTTGTGGACGTTTAGGTAAACACATATGATGCTCAGGCTGACATAGATACGCAGACAGAAGTACAACTGTGAGAAGGAATCCGTAGTGAGATCGCAAGTTATCGACGAGATACATGGATGACTCAAATATCGCATATGCCCTCATTACGGATGAGGGAGATCCGTCTACTCTTCAGGAAGCTCTTGGTGAGCTGGATGCCGAAAAGTGAAAAGTCGCGATTGACGATCAGATGGATTCCTTATACAAGAATGAGACGTGGGAGCTGGTGGAGATTCCCATCGGCCGAAAAGCGATCGGGTACAAGTAGATCTTCAAGAAGAAATATGATAGGTATAAGGCAAGGTTAGTGGCGAAGGGATACGCTTAGAGAAAAGGTGTCGACTTCACTGAGATATTTACGCTGGTTGTGAAGCAAGTATCTATCAAATTTGTATTGGCATTGGTTGCCTAATACGATCTCGAGCTGGAACAGATGGATGCGAAGACTGCCTTTTTGCATGAGGAATTGGAAGAGTAGATCAACATGAAGCAACTAGAAGGCTTCGAAATAAAGAGGGCTGGGAACAAGGTTTGTAGGTTAAAGAGGTCGTTGTATGACCTCAAACGGTCGTCTAGACAGTGGTACAAAATGTTTGATTCTTTCAAGCTGAGTAAGAAGTTTTTAATGAGTGAATACGATCACTGTTTCTATTACAAGACATTGAGTAATAACAAATTTATCATCCTAGTGTTGTATGTTGATCGCCTGTCATAACATGTCTGAAATCGATTTACCGAAGATTTAGTTAGCACTGACATTTGAGATGAAAGATCTGGTGACTGTAAAGAGGGTTCTCGGAATTGATATACACAGAGACCAAAAAATTAATAAGCTTTGGTTATCTCAGGAAGAATACTTTGAGAATGTATTAGTAAAGTATGGGATCAACAAGGCAAAGTTGGTCAATGTTCCTCATGCGGTTCATTTTAAGCTTTCTTCTGAACAATGTCCTAAAACAGATGAAGAAAAGTAGGAGACATCTCGTGTGCTTTATTTGAATGTAGTGGGCAGGTTGATGTATGCCATGGTCTGTACTAGAGTGGATATTTCACATGCGGTTGGTATTGTTAGCAGATACATGTTTAACCTTGGAAAGCAACACTTATAAGTAGTGAAATGACCACTTTGATACATTCGAGGTATGCAGGACTACATCTTATTTTTAAAGAAATTTAAGGCCAAATTAGTTAGATATGTAAATTCTAACTATTTCTAAACATTTGTCGGAGAGTTCCAGTACCTAAACATATTTATTGGAGATATGCCCGACAATGATGG
Organism: Magnolia officinalis; assembly: GCA_021015155.1. Classification (NCBI taxonomy): domain Eukaryota; kingdom Viridiplantae; phylum Streptophyta; class Magnoliopsida; order Magnoliales; family Magnoliaceae; genus Magnolia; species Magnolia officinalis. Next base: position 12,924,215 of record JAJHSJ010000003.1, read on the forward strand.
GAATGGTCATCTTCTTGCATGGCCCCAAAACTTTTTTTTTATCATGATAAGATTAATCTATTTTAAATTCATCCCAATAGTATGACCTTATAAATGGTTTGGATTGCATTTAAACATCAAGTTGGAGCCCATGAAGGACTCCACAGTGGGCATTTATTTTCCCGGTTTTATTGAGCTTCTTATGTAATGGGAAGGATCAACACTGTTTCCTGTGTTAGGGTCTGATCCAAAAAATGAAACACATCCAAATCTCATGTGAACCACATTACATGAAACAATAGAAAATGATCATTATAAACTTCTTGTGGGTCACAAAAGTACTGGGTCTAGATTATATTATATGGAACTTTCATCCAGGTTTTTGCGACTTAATGAACGATTTGGATGGCTAATGCACATTTCGATGGACCCCATGAAGTTATTATCGGTAGGGATTCAATCACGACTATTTCATGTACTTTAGTCCCTATGAGATTTTGATCTGGTTCATTTTTAGGAGCACGGATGAAATTGAGTTTTCAAAAACGGATAGACCACATGGATGTAAGGCAGATACATCACGGTGGGCCACACAGTGGATCTGTGAGCATGGGGCACACAAAAAATCCCATCCAAAAAATTCATGTTGAACATTGGAAAGAACATTTTATTTTAGGGTCCGGTTGAAAATATAAAAAACATCTAAATATTAAGCGGACCACACTGCAAGGAAAAATAAAATTTGTAGGACCATTTCTTGCAACAAATGGGGCTCTATATAGTGGAAATTTACAATAATTAATAATTTCAACATCAATTTTAAATATTCAAACATGAGTAAATAGGAATCAATTTTAAATATTGAACCACGACATAGACATGTGATGTAGAGCGGGTCATGGACGCTTTCATGTCCAAGATGGACCAGAGAAAGCCCAATCGGAGGCTGAGGTGATCCAGACCATCAGAACCTTACAATAGACGTATTTTGCAAACCGGAATGAGTTACTCCATGTACCATATATGATTTTGGGATAGGAGAAGCTACTTTAGCCAACCAACCCAGCTATGCAGGGTTACTCATGCCGAATTTATGATATTCCATCGGATCGACGGTCGAAAATCCATTTTATTTCCGTTTTTATTATTTATAGTAAGTTTTAGTTTGATTATAACTCTTCATCAAGTTTTAGGAGTTGTGTCGAACATGAAAAGTGCTTAGAAAAATGAGGAGAATAACTTGGTTAAGCCACATAGGACACTTACTATAGTAAATTTCCTATTTATAGTAAGCTACGAATTTTAGGGAGTTTGAGTTCGAGTTTGATTCTTAAACTTTTTCAAGTTTGATATTACTATTTAAAGGGTTGTAAATTCATTTTTTATTTTTTATCAATTTCCTATTTTTTCCTCATGAATTCAAGGAATCTCTATGAGGAGTCCTCAGAGTAGTTATCCTTGAGGAAGACGGTAATCAATCTCATCAAAGTCATCCCTGCGTTCACCTCCCAGTTACTTTCTTAAATAATAAATGCTTATTTCTTATGAAATTCAAAAATCAAACAGGCCCTAAAAGGGAAATAATGGGTGAATTTCACTCCCTATGAGCTTGTTTGTTCGGTCTGCTTGTAACGGTAAATAGTCATTATTATTATAATTGCATATTGTTTGTTTTTGTCATGTAACTATGTAGTATGAATTGGTTAGTAGCCAATTGTGTCCCCATGATATACCTCCTCTATCCAAGCCATCCATCCATTGATTCAGATGAAGATGATAATATGAGACGAATAATTTGTTGGGATTTGTGCTGTGGAATCATACAGATCTTGATCTAGGATAGCAATCCCAGAGCACTAAGCAAATACAAAAGAACACAAATATTTAACGTGGAAAACCCTTGCAGGAAAAAAACACGGCACAAAGTGACAGAAACTTCCACTATGAAAGCACAAATTACAAAGATGGATGACTTACTCGGCTTGAGTAATCCTCAAACCTCTTAAAACCCTAAAACCCTTTTAGAAATACTTAGAACCCGTTAGAATACCCCGGAATATCTCCCAATCCCGCATACACCCCTTTATATAGGTTTAGAAAGAAGTAGAAACGAAATAGGAAACAAAAATCACAAAATCTGCATTTCCGCAGAAAATCTGCGTAAACCTTCGATGACATCGAAAAACAACCAAAATTGTCCAGCGACCAGGGGTGAAAAATCCCGAAAATACTCAATGCCATCGATCGACTTCGATATCATTGAACCATGTAAAGTAGATTGAGGACATCTGTTTACAACAATCTCCACCATGTCTTTAATCTTCAAATATGTAGCTTCTTGTCCTATTCTCTTATATCTGCCTCGCATCATATCTTCATCAACGCTTCTCATGTACACTCCATCCTTCTTTTACGCCATCGCCAAGCCCAGAAAAGTTGCACAGAACTTGAACTTCTCTATAGGAATGACCTTAGTAAGCATATTTGCCGGATTTGAATCCACATGCCCAACCACCTTTGCTCATGTCTTCCCAAAAGTAAGACGTAGATCTTATGTACCTTGAATGTATCGAAGTAACCCTCTCACTGCCATCCAATGTTTCTTGCTGGGGTATTTGCTCACAACACCAATTGCCTGTGAAATAACCGGTCTAATACAGACTATGACATACACTGCCAAACGCATTCAAATAAGGTTCATGAGACATAACCTGCTTTTTCTCATCTGTTTTGGGACATGTCCTGAGAAAAACTTGAAGAGAGTCGCGTAGGGAATGCTCACCGGCTTTGCCTGGTCCATCACATACTTGATCAATACCTACTCAAGGTATTCTGCTTGAGATAACCAAAGTCTACTCTTCTTCCAGTCTCTATGAATATTAATGCCAAGATCTTTGTAGCCTCCCAATCTTTCATCTCGAACGTCCCACTTAACCGTACGTTGATTTCAGACATGTCATGATTGACGATCTACATGTCATCAACATACAATTCCGGACTCACCATGAATGAATCAAATTATAAACCACTGCCTAGGCAACATGTCATACAATGACCTCCTGCAAACCTTTCTCTTAGCCCCTTTGAACTTTGAACCAATCTGGCTACTTCATGTAGAACAACTCTTCCAATTTCTCATACAGAAGTGCTATCTCTACATTCTTCCATTCCAGCTCAAGATCACATTGGGCAACCAACGCCAATTTGGATCTAATAGACACCAGCTATACCGTTATCGTGAATATCTGAGAAGTCGATCCCTTCTCTCTGAGCATGACCCTTCGCTACCAGTCTCGCTCTGTATCTATGCTGTATCCTCTTGAAGATCCACCTGCATCCAACCACTTTTCGGCCTAATGGAAGCTCCACCAGCTCCCATGTGTCAATCTGGTACAATGAGTCCATCATATCGCCATAGTTACCTTCCACTTCTTAGCACCAGGCACACATAAAGCTATCTGAATAGAAAACAGATCCCTTGTGATATTGGAGTCATCCATGTACCTTGCCATCACCTGTGATAATGCGATGTGATTCTTCTCATAGGTGGTTGCTCCACCTGCTCTATATCTTTAGCTGCGCATCTCAGCCTTCATGCCTACTCGCTCATGTGGTCATGCCTAGCATGTCATACATGTACAGAGGTGGAATCCGCTACAGCCACTGCAGCTCCACCTTTTGAAGCGCTCCTGATCAACCTATAAAGATTGCCAAGTCATTGTGCTTTCATGATTACCCGTGCCCCCTTAGATACTTTAAGGACACCATCAATACTTGTGAACTTGCAGCCCATTGCCTCAAGTACACTAAGAGAAATCAGATTCTTCTTCAAATCAGGAATGTGCCTGACATCAGTCAAGGTATGCTCCACTCCAGCAAACATCTTAATACGCACCGTACCAACAGCCACCACATTACAGGTAATGTCATTGCCCATAAACACCTGTCCACCATCGCATTCCTTGTAGCTGGCGAATCAACTCCGATGAGGAGTCATATGGAAGGATGCCTCTGTGTCTAAAATTCACTAGCCCCTATGATTATTCTATGGGCATCTGATCTTAGACACAGACAAGACATCACCATCACATCCACTCGATCCATCTGATGTGGTAACATTGACCTCCCTGTATGAAGCTTCAGATTCTTCTCTCTTAGATTTAAGATTTGTATAATCCTTCTTCACATGTCCTTTCATCCCACAATTCTAGCACTTTAACTTACCTTTGCCTTTGCCCATGGACTTAGGTCTTGACCTTGAAGATCCTGTACCTTACTCAAAATTTTTTCCCCTCGTAATCAGTGCATCAGAAGATGTCCGCATGTTGCTGTTTAGCTTTCTCATGGCCTTCCCTTGAAGGGCTGAGATAACGGTGTCTACACTCAGGGTTTTGTTTATGGTGCACATTGTCCTTGAATAACTCATACGATGCAGGAAGGGAATTCAACAATATACATGCCTGTTCTTCATCTTTGACCACTTCCTCCATATCCAACAATTTACACATCAATTTATTAAAGTTGCTGATGTGTACTTCCAGATCTCCACCCTTTGCCATCTTGAAGGTATAATATTATAGCTTCAAGTGTAGGCGATTTTCAGAGGACTTCTTCGCATAGATGTTCTCTAACTTCGCCCATAAACTAGCCACAGTTTTCTCTCTCAAAACATTATAAAGAACCTCATCCGTAAGACATAAATGGATAGAAGCCAAAGCATTACTACCAAGGGTTTCCCATTCTTCGTCTTTCATAGAAGATTTCCACTCCTCAAGAGCCTTAATCTCGCTCTTCTTGGTTAATAGGCCAATCATCTTAACCTTCCATAACTCAACATTATTTTTGCCGAGTACTTCTCAATATCAAACTTAGTGTTTCCCATTATTGCTAATCCTTTAGATTCATATTTGTGCCCCAACAATTGCTCTGATACCATTTGTTGGGATTTGTGCTGCAAAATCACACAGATCTAGATCTAGGATAGCAATCCCAGAGCACCAAGCAAACACAAAAGAACATAGAGATTTAACGTGAAAAACCCTTGTGGGAAAAAACCACGGCACAAAGTGACAGAAAATTCTACTATGAAAGCACAAATTACAAAGATGGAGGACTTACTCGGCTTGAGCAATCCTCAAACCTCTCCTTTTCTCCACCCCTTGAAACCCTAGAACCATTTTAGAAATACTTAGAACCCCTTAGAATACCTTGGAATACTTCCCAATTCTGCACACATCCCTTTATATAGGTTTAGAAAGAAGTAGAATTGGAATAGGAAACAAAAATCGTAAAATCTGCGTTTCCGCAGAAAATCTGCGTAAACCTTTGATGTCATTGAAGGTCCTTCGATGACATCGAAGAATAACCAAAATTGTCTAGCGACCAGGGATGAAAAATTTTGAAAATACTCGATGGCATCAACAGACTTCGATGTCATCGAACCATGTAAAGCAGATTGAGGACATCTATTTATAACATAATTAGGGGTGTTTGGAATATCGTGTGGGCCACAGAGATAGAAAACATGCATAAAAATGAATCGGATCCACGACTCTAGTGGACCACAAAGATGAAAAATTGGGAAAATAAATGCATAACCTGGAATCCTTCGTGGGCTCCAACTTGATGTTTAAATGACATCAAAACCATTTATAAGGTCATTCTATTGGGATGAATCTAAAATAAATAAATCTTAGCACGATAAAAAAGTTTTGGGGCCATGCAAGTGTTTGAAGATGACCATTTCTCATCCTTTAGTGGGGCCCACAAAAGACCTGTATACTACTCCTTTTGGGTCACAAGTGGAGGAGGATTTTCCACTGGAGCCTTTCACAAGAAGTTCTTGTGCTGGGATGCTTGGTGGGGCCATTATGATGTTTATAAGAAATCCACACTGTTTATCCATATTGAAAGCTCATTTTTGGACATGCGACTAAAAATGAGGTGGATCCAAAACTCAAGTGAGCCGATCGAGAGGAAATAGTGGGGACTCAGTGACAATCATTTGAAACATTCATATGGCCACAAAGTTTCATATCAGGCTAAGTTTTTGGTGTTTTCACTTCATCCCACTGGGAATGACTTAATAAACGGTTTGGATGGCATATAAACATCAAATAGATCCCAGGAAGGATTCAACGGTAGGAAACTCTTTCCCCCGGTTTTTCCTCTCGCATGAATGCCATGAGTTTTGGATCGACCTGATTTTCGATCTCATGGCCTAAAACGATCCGGAAAAACAGATGTACATATAAGATTTCTCACAAACATCATGGTGGTCCCACCTTGCATCCCATGAACTTCCTTCGAAAGCAAAATCCACATCTGTAGCAAGTCTAAAATGAGCTCGCGTAAGGACGCGGTTTTCTGGCGAAAACCGTTCATAGGAAGTTCCTGCTCTGGATGCTAGGTGGGGCCACAGTTAAGTTTGTGAGAAGTCCACACCTTTCATCCTTTTTACGATCTCATTTTAAGAAATGAGATTCAAAATGAGGCAGATCCAAAACTCAAGTGAGCCATACAAGAGGAAAAGCTGGGAAAAGAGTTTACCATAGTTGAAACCTTCTTGGCCCCACCTCGATGTTTATATGCCATCTAAATCATTCATGAGGTCATTCCTACTGGGATGAAGTGAAAGCTTGATACAAAACTTCTGTGGCCATAAAAATGTTTCAACAGTGGTCACTGAAACCCCACCGTTTCCTCTTGTGTGGCTCACTTGAGTTTTTGATCCACCTCATTTTCTATTGCATTTCCTAAAATGAGCTTGCAAAACAGAAGGATGAGAGATGAGATTACCTGTCCTGAAGCTTCCTCTCATGCGACCCACTTGAGTTTTTGATCTACCTCATTTTCTATCTCATGTCCTCAAATGAGCTCCCAAAATAGATGTAAGAGAGATGAGATTACATGTCTCGAAGCTTCTCTCGTGCAGCTCACTTGTGTTGAGGGCCTTGCACAAAACCTTAGGATCTAACCTCCCGAAACAAACCAGAATTATGGAATAATAAAGCAATGAAATAAATCAAAGCATAAACCACATGACACCAGGGAATTTTACGTGAAAAACCCTCAAAGAGGTAAAAATCATGGGACCTCGTCCAAATCAACAATCTACTATAAAGCAGAACGTTACAACCGATCACAAGCACATACCGCTTGGATCAAACTTTCTTCACTCACGCAGGAGTGGATAAATAATAAGAGAAATAAAGAAAACAGAGAGATCTCACCGATTACGAGGACGTGGAAGCGCTGAGATATGGTAGAACACCTCTACGAGCATAGCCTCCCTTCCACAAGCTTCCTCTCTCTCTTTCTCTCTCACTCTTACCTTTTGATAGCCCTAAGCCGTCCTAGAAAACCTTTATGAAACCTTAGAATACCCTGAAAATTACACCCCAATCCCTGATACACCCCTTTATATAAGAATAGAAAGAGGTATAACCCAAATAGGAAACAAAATCCACAAAATCTGCGTTTTCGCAATCGCATCTGCGGAACTCGTCGATGATATCGAAGGTCTCTCGATAACAGCTTCGATATCATCTGTAGGTCTCTCGATGATATCGAGATGTGACAAAAACTGTCTAGCGACCATGGGTGGAAATTTCAACAATTATCGATGTCAACGAGCCACTCTCGATGACAGCCTCGATATCATCTGAAGGTCTCTCGATGTATCGACAGGACCAAAAAACTGTCCAGCAACCAACAGTGAAAAATTATGCAATTATCGATGATATCGAAACCTGTTCGATTTCATCGATCCCAACAATGAGGAGAAAAATCTCCATCAAATCTCCCCCTTTTCGACTCAGGAGGAGTTTACCTTCTTCAAGCCAGCCTGGTTTCTACAAACCTCAAACTTGTCATTGAGCAAAGCCTTGGTCATCATGTCTGACCCATTATCGTCCGTGTGGACCTTCTCAAGCTGTAACACCTTCTGTTCCAAAATATCCCTGATCCAGTGAAACAAAACCTCTATGTGCTTTGACTTGGAGTGCTGACTTGGATTCTTGCTCAAGTGTATAGCACTCTGACTATCGCAATAGACCACATGCTGCTCCTGCTTCAGGCTAAGTTCCTATAGGAACCTCTTTATCCAAAACATCTCTTTACATGCCTCTGTGACTGCAATGTGCTCGACCTCTGTCGTCGACAATGTTACGACCTTCTGTAGCTTGCTCTGCCAGGAGACATCTCCCCCTGCAAACGTGAACATGAACCCCGATGTAGACTTCCTGGAGTCTATGTCACCTGCCATATCTGCATCATGTAGCCCTCTAACACAGGTTTTCCGTCACCATAGCATAGGCTCAACCTAGATGAGCCTCTTAGATACTGTGGTATCCACTTAACCGCTGCCCAATGTTCTTTACCAGGATTGGCAAGATACCGGTTGACAACACCAACCGCATATTCTATGTCTGGGCGTGTACACACCATAGTATATATCAAACTTCCTACAACTGACACGTAGGGTATCTTCTGCATCTCTTCCACCTCTGCTTTCGTCTTGGGACACTGCCTGTCGCTCAATCTGAAGTGACCATCCAGTAGAGTACTGACCGGCTTTACTGCATTCATATTGAACCACTCTAGGACTTTCTCAATGTACCGCTCTTGTGACAGCCAAAGACTTGCCCAACTCCTGTTTCAGCCTGTCGATCTTCTTGATATCTTTTCCCGTGATGAGTATGTCATCAACATATACTAGCAAAACTAAGAAATCACCATATGAGAACTTGCGCGTGAACACACAGTGGTCCAACTTTGTTCTGTCATACCCATGTTTTAACATAAACGATTCGAACTTCTTATACCATTATCGTGGAGCTTGTTTTAGCCCATACAAGCTCTTCATCAGCTTACACACCATATGCTCCTTGCCCTTGACTTCGAACCCCTCTGGTTGGTGCATGTAGATCTCTTCTTCCAGGTCAACATGGAGAAAGGTAATTTTAACATCTAACTGCTTTATCTCCAGATCCATACTAGCGGCCAACCCAAGGAACACCTATATGGATGTCATCTTTACCACTGGTGAGAATATCTCATCGAAGTCTATACCTTTTCTCTGACCAAACCCTTTCACCACAAGTCTGGCCTTGAACCTCGTCTGTGAATTCTTCTGCTCAACCTTCTTTCTGAACACCCACTTGTTGCTCAAAACTTTCTTGCCCTTAGACAATTTTACCATGTCATAGGTGTGGTTCTTATGCAAGGATTCCATCTCCTCTTGCATAGCTTTCAACCACTCCCCCTTATGCTCGTTGGTTAGGGCCTCAGAATAATCTTTTGGCTCCCCCCATCAGTGAGCATAATGTACTCATGCGGCGAGTACCTTTTGGACGATTGTCTGTCCCTAGATGACCTCCTCACCTGTGGCTCAACAAGTGGATCAAGTGGGGGATACTCCCCTGGTCCATCTTCTTAAGGAATTCCCTCGTCCTTTGCACGTTGCTGTACTCCCCCATCATCAGGCACCACGGGAGGAATAATCGGATCCATGTCCTCTAGCTCACCTGAACTAGGCTGGTTCTTCTTTGGCTTACCAATATCTTTTATACACTGATCTTCAAAGAATACCACATCTCTGCTCCTCACGAGCTTCCTCTCGGTCGGATCCCACAATCTGTAATCGAATTTTTCATCACCGTACCCCAAGAACACACACTGCTTGATCTTCATATCGAGCTTGGACTTCTCGTCCTTTGGTACGTGAACGAATGCCTTGCATCCAAACACCCTGAGATGACTGTACGATGGATCCTGTCTAGTCCACACATTCTCAGGTACTTCTCCATTCAATGGGGCCGATGGAGACCTGTTTATTAAATACATTGCTGTGTGCATTGCTTCTCCCCAGAACGTCTTGGGCAATTTCTCATGGGATAACATGCATCTGATTCTCTCAACAATGGTGGGATTCATTTGCTCAGCTACACCATTATGCTAGGGGGTCTTGGGAACCGTCTGTTCATGCTGTATACCCAGGGACTTACAGTACTCATGAAAGTCGCTAATGTATTCACCAGCATTGTCAGTGCAGATGCACTTCAATGATCTATCTGTCTCTCTCTCGACCATAACATGAAACAATTTAAACACACCAAAGACCTCGTCATTGGATTTCAAAGCATAAACCCAAACCTCCTAGATGCATCATCCATAAAAGTGACAAAATACAATGTCCCACCCAAGGTTTTATCCTCATAGTGCCACAAACATCAGAATAAACCAAATCTAATGCATGCACTTTATTAACATGAGAAGCAGTTTTAACGAATGAAACTCTATGCTGTTTCCTTGATAAACAATCAAGACAGGTTTTGAGAGATGTACCTGTCACGTCTGGAAGGAGCCGCTTCTTTGCTAGTACCTGAAGCCCTTTTTCACTCATGTGACCTAGACGCCTATGCCACATGTCAATAGCTAAATCTTCCGCTACGTTCAACCCACCCTTGCACACACTGACACTTGTCTTGTAAAGGGTGCAACACGTCTTTCCTCTAGCTGCGTTCAGCGAAGCCTTGATGAGCTTCCAGCGTCCACTAGCAAACTGATTTTCATAGCCATCATCATCCAACCTTCCCGTCGACATCAAGTTAAGGCGAAGGTCTGGGATAAGCCTCACATCCTTGAGAACCAATGTGCAGCCCAATCGGTCTTCACACAAATATCACCTACCCCTACGATCTTCGATACGCCAGAATTTCCCATCTTCACGGTCTCATAATCACCTGACTTGTAGCTTGTGAAGAAGTCTCTACGTGGAGTCGCATGAAAAGAATCTCCCGAGTCTATCACCTAGTCGGTGTCCTAATTCGTAGTCGTGAGACATACATCATGATCTGCAGAAAGAATAACTACAACGTCGTCATCTGAAGCGACCGCAGTGGAATCTGATTCATGTTCCTTCCCTTTTCCTTTCTTGTCGTTCTTCTTACCATGACATTCATGCTTGTAGTGGCCCTTCTTGCCACAATTCCAGCAATCAACATCCTTTCTGTTACTCGACTTGACTCTTAATTTATCTCGGGTCTTCCCGCCCTTCCTGTTCTTTCCTCTCTCCCGTTCCTATGTCACAAGAGCCTCTTGCTGAGTAGACCCCTGAGACTTCCTCCTTATCTCTTCATTGAAGAGATAGCTAGTTACCTGTTCCATGGAAATCTTTCCGTCTGGCGTGGAGTTACTTAGAGACACTACCAATGTCTCCCAACTGTCAGGCAATGAACTAAACAATAGTAAAGCCTGCAACTCATCATCCAGGACCATCTTCATAGAGGTGAGTTGGTTCACTATATTGCTGACCTCATTCATGTTCTCGGCCACGGAACCACTATCTTTGAACTTGAGATTCACAAGTCGTCTTATCAGAAAAATCTTATTACTGACTGTCTTCCTCTCATACAGCCCTTGAAATTTCAGCCATAGGCTAGCGGCTGAGGTTTCCATAGACACATGTTGGAACACTGAATCATCCAACCATTGTCTAACAAACCCCACCACCTTCCGGTTTATCTTCTTCCAATCATCATCAGACATATCCTTGGATTTTGCTGATATGCCTAAATTGGAGAATATAGGTCCTTGCAATAAAGCAAGTCCTCCATCTTAGCCTTCCATATGGTCCAGTTAGAACCATTGAGGCTGATCATCCTTGATGAGCCACCTTCCATAATTCAAAACCAATCCTACCCGTTCAATGAACTTGGCTCTGATACCACTTTGTTGGGGGCCTTGCACAAAACCTTAAGATCTAGCCTCCTGAAACAAACCAGAATTATGGAATACTAAAGCAATGAAATAAATCAAAGCATAAACCACACGACACCAGAGAATTTTACGTAGAAAACCCTCAAAAAGGTAAAAACCATGTGACCTCGTCTAGATCAACAATCTACTATAAAGCAGAATTTTACAACCGATCACAAGCACACACCACTTGGATTAAACCTTCTTCACTCACATAGGAGTAGATAAACAATAAGAAAAAACAAAGAAATGGAGAGATCTCACCGATTACGAGGACGTGGAAGCGCTGAGATATGGTAAATCACCTCTACGAACATAGCCTCCCTTTCACAAGCTTCCTCTCTCTCTCTCTCTCTCTCTCTCTCACTTTTTGATAGCCCTAAGCCCTCCTAGAAAACCTTTAGGAAACCTTAGAATACCCTGAAAATTACACCCCAATCCCGGATACACCCCTTTATATAAGAATAGAAAGAGGTATAACCCGAATAAGAAACAAAATCCGGAAAATCTGTGTTTCCGCAATTGCATCTGCGGAACTCGTCGATGATATCGAAGGTTTCTCGATAACAGCTTCGATATCATTTGAAGGTCTCTCGATGATATCGAGACAGGACAAAAACTGTCCAGCGACCAGGGGTGGAAATTCTAACAATTATCGATGTCATCGAGCCACTCTCGATGACAGCCTCGATATCATCTGAAGGTCTCTCGATGATATCGACAGGACCAAAAAACTGTCCAACAACCAACAATGAAAAATCCTGCAATTATCGATGATATCGAAACCTGTTCGATTTCATCGATCCCAACAATGAGGATAAAAATCCCCATCAACTTGAGTTTTTGATCCACCTCATTTTCTATCACATGTTCTAAAATGAGCTAGCAAAACAGATGGATGAGAGATGACATTACCTGTCCTGAAGCTTCCTTTCTGGGTCGATATGACCGGAATGGAGAGGAGGATGGTGACTTTACTAGTGCCGAGTACATGTGCGAAGAAGAGAAATACGCACATGAAGGAATAAGACCGAGAACCGACAGATGATGATGGGAGAAGAAAGGGTTCGTAAGGGCTAACAGTAGATAAGGAGCAATTTCACATATTTGGTAGCGGCGGGCGGTTAGATGTGGAGGTCGGAAAGAATGCTTTCAGTTTGATGGTATGTTATACAGAGAAGGTAGCATTGCAGGTGTATTTTCATAAATGCTCCTAAGGGCGTGTTTGGGCAGTGGGATTAGAAGGGATTAGGTGGGATGGGATTCATCTGGTCCTGTGCCAATTCCACTCCATGTTTGGGAAGAATGGAAAAGCTTGGAATTAGATTAGATGGAATTGCATCGGTCCTGTGCCAATTTCACTCAATGTTAGCAAGTTGTGTAGGTCCCACCATTATGTGTGGGCTATATCCACACCGTCCACCCATTTTTTGAGATTATTTTAGAGCATGGGCCAAAAAATCAGGTAAATCTAAAGCTCAAGTGGACTACACCATAGAAAGCAACGAGGATTGAATACTTATTGTCTGACACCAGCTAATGGCTGGTGGTCGGTGCTTTGTGGGCCCCACCATGATGTATGTGTTTCATCCATTCTGTCAATCTATTTTTATAGATCATTTTACAGTATGAGACCAAAAATGAGGTATATCCCAATCTCAAGTGGACCACATTACAGGAAACATTGTTGAATGAGTGTTGTGATGGGTTTTTTAACCCGTCGTCGACCGGTCGTGAGCCCTGCTCGACCGGTCAAAGGTTGGTGGTCGACCAGTCATGGCACGACTCAAAGTCCAGCTACTGTGGAGTATTTTTCTCCGGGGTGCTCGACCAGTCAAAGGAAGTGTTCGACCTATCGTAGGTGGCTCTCGACCGGTCGTGGACTCGGTTCGACCAGTCGAGGTTACGCAGATTCATTCTGCGATTTTGCGCGAATTTCGTGTCGCAAGTCCTTTCGCAACTGGAATGCGGAAAGGAGTTTCCTAAAACTTTAAATAGGAGTTCCTAGGACTTTCTAGGGACGACAAGAGGGTTTTCTAAAGCTTTACAAGGGATTTGCTAAAGGGTTTAGGGCTATCAAAGGTGAGAGAGAGAGGAAGCTTATAGAATGGAGATTATGCTCGTGGTGGTTATCTACTGTGCAATTTATATCTCAGCGCTTCTATGTCCTCGTAATCGGTGAGATCTATCCGTTTTCTTTGTTTCTCTCATTGTTTATCCACTCCTGCGTGAGTGAAGAAGTTTGTAACGTTCTACTTCATAGTGGATTGTTGATCTAGACGAGGTCCCGTGGTTTTTACCTCTTTGAGGGTTTTTCACGTAAAAATCTTTTGTGTGGTGTGTGATTGATGCATTGATTATTTTCATTGCTTTATTATCCATAATTCTGGTTTGTTTCGGGAGGCTAGATCCTAAGGTTTTGTGCAAGGCCCCCAACAAAGTGGTATCAAAGCTAAGTTCATTGAACGAGTAGGATCAGTTTTGAACTATGGAAGGTGGCTCATCAAGGATGATCAGCCTCAATGGTTTTAATTGGACCATATGGAAGGCTAAGATGGAGGACTTGCTTTATTGCAAGGACCTATATTCTCCAATTTTAGGCATATCAGCAAAATTCAAGGATATGACTGATGATGATTGGAAGAAGATGGACCGAAAGGCGGTGGGGTTTATTAGACAATGGTTAGATGATTCTGTGTTTCACTATGTGTCTACAGAAACCTCAGCCGCTAGCTTATGGCTGAAATTACAAGGGCTGTATGAGAGGAAGACAGTCGGTAATAAGATTTTTCTGATAAGGCGACTTGTGAATCTCAAGTTCAAAGATGGTGGTTCTGTGGTGGAGCACATGAATGAGGTCAGTAATATATTGAACCAACTCTCCTCTATGAAGATGATTCTGGATGATGAATTGCAGGCTTTACTACTGCTTAGTTCATTGCCTGACAGTTGGGAGACATTGATGGTGTCTTTAAATAACTCCGCGCCAGACGGAAAGATATCCATGGAATAGGTAACTAGCTGTCTCTTCAATGAAGAGACAAGGAGGAAGTCTCAGGGGTCTACTCAGCAAGAGGCTCTTGTGACACAGGAACAGAGGAGAGGAAATAACAGGAAGGGCGGGAAGGCCTGAGATAAATCAAGAGGCAAGTCGAGTAATAGAAAGGATGTTGATTGCTGGAATTGTGGCAAGAAAGGTCACTACAAGTATGAATGTCGTGGTAAGAAGAACGACAAGAAAGGAAAAGGGAAGGAACATGAATCAGATTCAATTGCGGTTGCTTCAGATGGTGACGTTGTAGTTATTCTTTTTGCAAATCATGATGTATGTCTCACGGCTACGAGTCAGGACACCGACTGAGTGATAGACTCGGGAGCTTCTTTTCATGCGACTCCACGCAGGGACTTCTTCACAAGCTATAAGTCAGGTGACTATGGGACTGTGAAGATGGGAAATTCTGGCGTTTCAAAAATCGTGGGAGTCGGTGATATTTGTGTAAAGACCGATGTGGGCTGCACATTGGTTCTCAGGGATGTGAGGCATATCCCAGACCTTCGCCTCAACTTAATGTCGACAGGAAGGTTGGATGATGATGGCTATGAAAGCCGGTTTGCTGGTGGGCGATGGAAGTTCATCAAGGGTTCGTTGATCGTGGCTAAAAGAAAGAAGTGTTGCACCCTTTACAAGGCAAGTGTCAGTATGTGCAAGGGTGGGTTGAACGTAGCAGAATATTCAACTATTGACATGTGGCACAGGTGTCTAGGCCACATGAGTGAAAAAGGGCTTCAGGTACTAGCAAAGAAGCGACTCCTTCCAGACGTGACAGGTACATCTCTCAAAACCTGTCTTAATTGTTTATCAAGGAAACAGCATAGAGTTTCATTCATTAAAACTGCTTCTCATGTTAATAAAGTGCATGCATTAGATTTGGTTTATTCTGATGTTTGTGGCACTATGAGGATAAAAACCTTGGGTGGGACATTGTATTTTGTCACTTTTATGGATGATGCATCTAGGAGGGTTTGGGTTTATGCTTTGAAATCCAATGACGAGGTCTTTGGTGTGTTTAAATTGTTTCATGTTATGGTCGAGAGAGAGACAGATAGATCATTGAAGTGCATCTGCACTGACAATGCTGGTGAATACATTAGTGACTTTCATGAGTACTGTAAGTCCCTGGGTATACGGCATGAACAGACGGTTCCCAAGACCCCCTAGCATAATGGTGTAGCTGAGCGAATGAATCCCACCATTGTTGAGAGAATCAGATGCATGTTATCCCATGCGAAATTGCCCAAGACGTTCTGGGGAGAAGCAATGCACACAGCGGTGCATTTGATAAACAGGTCTCCATCAGCCCCATTGAATGGAGAAGTACCTAAGAAGGTGTGGATTGGACATGATTCATCGTACAGTCATCTCAAGGTGTTTGGATGCGGGGCATCCGTTCATGTACTAAAGGATGAGAGGTCCAAACTTGATATGAAGATCAGGCAGTGTGTGTTCTTAGGGTACGGTGATAAAAAGTTCGGTTACAGGTTATGGGATCCAACTGAGAAGAAGCTCGTCAGGAGCAGAGATGTGGTTTTCTTTGAAGATCAGTGTATAAAAGACATTGGTAAGCCAAAGAAGAACCAGCCTAGTTCAGGTGAGTTAGAGGAAATAGATCCTATTATTCCTCTCGTGGTGCTTGATTACGGGGGAGTATAGCAAGGTGCAGAGGATGAAGGAGTTCCTTCAGAAGATGGACTAGGGGAGCAGCCCTCACTTGATCCACCTGTTGAGCCACAGGTGAGGAAATCATTTAGGGATAGACAGCTGTCCAAGAGGTACTCGCCACATGAGTACATTGTGCTGATTGATGGGGGAGAGCCAGAAGATTATTATGAGGCCCTAGCCGACGAGCATAAGGGGGAGTGGTTGAAAGCTATGCAAGAGGAGATGAAATCCTTGCATAAGAACCACACCTATGATATGATGAAATTGCCTAAGGCCAAGAAAGCTTTGAGCAACAAGTGGGTGTTCAGAAAGAAGATCAAGCAGAAAAATTCACAAACGAGGTTCAAGGCCAGACTTGTGGTAAAAGGTTTTGGTCAGAGGAAAGGTATAGACTTCGAAGAGGTATTCTAACCAGTGGTGAAGATGACATCCATACGGGTGTTGTTTGGGTTGACAGCTAACATGAATCTTGAGATAGAGCAATTAAATGTTAAAACTGTCTTTCTCCATGGTGACATGGAAGAAGAGATCTACATGCACCAACCAAAGGGGTTCAAAGTCAAGGGAAAAGAGCATATGGTGTGTAGGTTGAGGAAGAGCTTGTATGGGCTGAAACAAGCTCTACGACAATAGTACAAGAAGTTCGACTCGTTTATGTTGAAACATGGGTATGAGAGAACGGAGTCGAAACACTGTGTGTTCACGCGCAAGTTCTCAGATGGTGATTTCTTAGTTCTGCTATTATACGTTGATGACATGCTCATCATGGGAAAAGACATTAAGACGATCGACAGGCTGAAACAGGAGTTGGGCAAGTCTTTTACGATGAAAGACTTGGGCCCAACTAGACAGATCGTAGGAATGGAGATAACCCGTGATAAAAGCAGCAGGAAGCTTTGGCTGTTACAAGAGTGGTATATTGGGAAAGTCCTAGAGCGGTTCAATATGAATGTAGCGAAGCCGGTTAGTACTCCACTGGATGGTCACTTCAGATTGAGCGACAGACAGTGTTCCAAGACCAAGGCAGAGGTGGAAGAGATGCAGAAGATACCCTACACGTCAGCTGTAGGAAGTTTGATGTATGCTATGGTGTATATACGCCCAGACATAGCATATGTGGTTGGTGTTGTCAGCCGATATCTTAACAATCCTGGCAAAGAATATTGGGCAGCGGTTAAGCGGATACTGCGGTATCTAAGAGGCTCATCCAGGTTAAGCCTATGCTATGGTGACGGAAAACCTGTGTTAGAGGGCTACACAGATGCAGATATGGCAGGTGACATAGACTCCAGGAAGTCTACATTGAGGTTCATATTTACGTTTGCAGGGGGAGCGATTTCTTGGCAAAGCAAGCTACAGAAGGTCGTAGCATTGTTGATGACAGAGGCCGAGTACATTACAGTCACAGAGGCATGTAAAGAGATTTTTTGGATGAAGAGATTCTTACAGAAACTTAGCCTGAAGCAGGAGGAGCATGTAGTCTATTGCGATAGTCAGAGTGCTATACACTTGAGCAAGAATCCAAGTCAGTATTCCAAGTCAAAGCACATAGAGATTCGGTATCAATGGATCAGGGATACTTTGGAACAGAAGGTGTTACAGCTTGAGAAGGTCCACACGGACGATAATGGGTCAGACATGATGACCAAGGCTTTGCTCAAGGGCAAGTTTGAGGTTTGTAGAAACCTGGCTGGCTTGAAGAAGGTGAATCCCTCATCGGTCAAAAAGGGGGAGATTTGATAAATTTTTTGACCCGTCGTCGACGGTCGTGAGCCCTGCTCGACCAGTCGTGGAGTCGAGTCGTGGCACGACTCAAAGTCCAGCGACTGTGGACTATTTTTCTCCGGGGTGCTCGACCAGTCGAAGGAAGTGTTCGACCGGTCGTAGGTGGCTCTCGACCGGTCGTGGACTCGATTCGACCAGTCGAGGTTACGCAGATTCGTTCCGCGATTTTGTGCGGATTTCGTGTCGAAGTCCTTTCACAACTGGGATGCGGAAAAGAGTTTCCTAAAACTTTAAATAGGAGTTCCTAGGGCTTTTTAGGGACGACAAGAGGGTTTCCTAAAGCTTTACAAGGGATTTACTAAAGGGTTTAGGGCTATCAAAGGTGAGAGAGAGAGGAAAAGAGAAAGAGGAAGCTTATAGAAGGAAAATTATGCTCGTGGTGGTTATCTACTGTGCAATCTATATCTCAACGTTTCTATGTCTTCGTAATCGGTGAGATCTCTCCGTTTTCTTTGTTTCTCTCATTGTTTATCCACTCCTGCGTGAGTGAAGAGGTTTGTAACGTTCTACTTCATAGTGGATTGTT
Organism: Magnolia officinalis; assembly: GCA_021015155.1. Lineage (NCBI taxonomy): Eukaryota > Viridiplantae > Streptophyta > Magnoliopsida > Magnoliales > Magnoliaceae > Magnolia > Magnolia officinalis. The sequence continues at coordinate 12,942,985 of JAJHSJ010000003.1, forward strand.
GATCTGTACGAGGTCCCGTGGTTTTTACCTCTTTGAGGGTTTTCCACGAAAAAATCTCTTGTGTGGTGTGTGATTGATGCATTGATTATTTTCATTGCTTTATTATCCATAATTCTGGTTTGTTTCGGGAGGCTAGATCCTAAGGTTTTGTGAAAGGCCCCCAACACGTGACCATTAAAAACATTTTGGGGGCCATAAAAGCTTTGGATCAAAATAATTTTTGTTTTTTCCGTTCATCTGGGCCTGTATGACCTAATCAATAGATTGGATATCAAATAAACAATAGAGTGGGCCTAAAGACATTTTAATGGTAGATATCCAATCACTATTGTTTTCATGTGGTGTGGATCACCTGGGATTTATATACCTCTAAAGTTTGGGATCAAGACCTAAAATGATCTTTAAAAATGGATGAACAGAATGGATGAAACATATACATCATGGTAGGGCCCACAGAGCACGACTATCAGCCAAGGGCTGGTGGCAGGGGGAGTAGCCAATCCGTTTTCACCACAGACACGTTTATTTTACTATGATGTGCCTGTGTCATGTCGCAACAAACAGATTTTTGTAAGTTTGTGATGAACAGAGGGTGAACGTTGCAACAAACAAATTTTTAGTGCTAGTTTGACTTTTCTGCTCAACTTAAATTACCATCTAAATTGATAATAATTATTTACTTATGTAATTACCATGATGTAATTTTTTAATTTTTTACTTTTTTTAACAATTAAATTGAGAAATTTACAAAATCAACGTGGGGCTCATCATGATGTTTGTGACTTATCCACACCGATAATTTGTTATGCAAGCTGAATTTAGAGTACAAGGGAAAATAAGGTAGATTCAAAGCTCAGGTGGACCACAACACAAGAAACAATGGGAAATCGAATGTTTACCATTAAAAACTTCTTAGGGCTCTTAAAAGTTTTGGATCAAGCTGATATTTGTGTTTTTCCCTTATCCATGTATGTGTGATCCTATGAGCAGGTTGGATGACGAAAAAAAATCTCAACGTGGGCCCAATGAATTAAACAATTTTCAACAAGGGACGAATTAAGGCCACTATTTCTTTTTGTGTGGGCCATTTGAGCATTAAATTTACCTCATTTTTCGGCTGATGCCTCAAAATATTTTAATAAAATAGATGAATGGTGCCGATATATTATATACATTATGGTGAGGCCCACATATTTAATCCAACACTCACGTATCGATTTTAGAGGTGGGATTACTCTTGCATTTTCAAACCAGGCCAAAAAGTAATAATTATTTATTTACCCTATTCGGCCGGTATATAGCTGAGAACGAGTATCAACTTTGAGTGGCCAATGTGACATATGGGTCTTATCTATACGGTTCATCTATTTTTTCACATCATTTTAAATTATAAACTAAAAAATGAGGCAGGTCCAACTCAAGTGAACCTTACCATTAGAAGCAACAATGATAATGATTCTCGTCGTTGAAATTCACCCATTATTACCCTTTTTCCATGGAGGGAAGTACTAATGACACATGTACAACCTAATTACCGATGAGCCCAAAAAACAAACAAGCCCTAAAACTCAGGTAGGAGACATACAAGGAGAATCATTCACTTACGGTGGCCCACCTAAATTTCGTAAGGGTTAAGTTTTAATGTCTTAATCATGGTGGGCCACACCTGATGAATGGCTCTGATGTCTCCCATGGTTTCCTTTGGTTGGCCCAGCTGAGTTACGGGTAGACCTAGAACTGCGTGGCTATCTAATAAACGGGTAAGGTGTGTGGGCTTATATAGCTCGAAAATAGAGAAATTTACGACTGTGGACCCCACCTTTTATCCAGCGGTTTTTCTGAAACAATACAAACTTAGAATACGCAACTGGACCTCCTCGTACGGACGCAACATTTCAGGATGAAAATACCCCTCCTTTCATGGCTGTGGCTTTTCCTCTCCCATTTTCACTGCTTCTTTTTCCCCTCCCTTTCCACTGTTGCTTTCACAGCCGTTGCTTTCACCCCCTTTCCTCACTGTTTTCCGGCAGAAAGACCTCTAAAAACCTTTTTTGTGGGCCCCCCTCAATCGCATTTTGTCTTCTTCTCAAAATGGTCGGTCCAGAGAAGAAAGCACGCAGCAAAGGTATATTTTAAACTCAGTTGCCCTCACATGGAATGTATGTACTTCCTTTTATATTTTTTAACTAGAGGAAAAGGTTATATACGATCGAGCTCATGGGATCTCCCCATGAGGTCGAGCTGTGTGGGCCCCACCATGATGTATGTCGAACATCAACACCGTGAACTTGATGGGTCCCCTCTAAATTATGGGATAGCCGAAAAATCAGCCGTATACGGAACTCAGGTGGGCCATACCATCTAAAATCATGTGAAGACATGGCTAAAACATATAAAATTACTTGGTGGGGCCCACCTGAAATTTGGATGTGTCTAAAACTTGTCTGACCCCTCATCCAAGTGGGACACACATTGTGGATGGGCTGGATTTGTGAAACACATTTCGGTGGGCCCAAACGGCAAATATGAATGTTTTCATGGAAGGTAACCCCTCTCAAGTTTTGTACGTGGTGTAGCCTACAAAAGTCACGAATTAACTTGATTTTTCTGCTCTAGGCCCACCATGGAATGGTGCATCTAACTGATGGGGTAGATGTTTGACATACCTCATGATAGGGCCCACACAGCTCGACCTCATTGGTAGTTCACATGAGCTCGACCATATAGAACCTTTTCCCACACAGACGTATATATACACGCATGCCCGCTGATCTTGTAGTTTGCCCCACTGATTTCCTTTGAATGTAATTGCGGGCATGTGCCAAGGTATGTTTATGTCTCCTTGTATATAACATGATGTGGGGTCCAACACTGTAAAAGCTACAAACTTGAACAGATACATGCCTTGACTCGCTGTCATACGGCCATGTCCCTATGCTGGCCGAATAAAGGCAAGTGTTCCTTATCTTTTGTGCTGACAAAGCTACGCAACCTTGTGACGCGCTACATTGACTAAGCTACGCAACCTTGTAATAACGAGGAAAGTCATATATGACTCATGAACACCTCATTGAGTTATCCTTGCGAGCATTGCTCAATGCTAATTGCCTAAGCGGCGAGCTTATTTTAGGGTCAGTTTGGGCAGTGGGATTAAAAGGGATTAGGTGGGGATGGGATTCAAAAAACATAATTATTACCCATGGCAGGGTTGTCCCCTATTACCATGGGATTAAATTAATGCCCCACTTTGTTGATAATACGGTGGTACATTGAATGAATATACCCACCATCATTTGAAATTACTCAGAATAACATACATGTGTTATATTTAAACCGTTCATTTGTTTCGTAACCTCATTTTATGGCATGGGCCTAAAAATCAGATAGATCCAAAACTTATGTAGCACCAAAGAAGTTTTCAACGGTAAGTATTCAATCCCGATTGATTTCTATGGTGGAGTCCACTTGAGCATTAGATTTACCCGATTTTTTGGCCCATGCTCTAAAATAATCTCGATAAATGGGTGGACGGTGTGGATATAGCCCACACATCATGTTGGGACCTACACAACTTTCCAAACATTGAGTGAAATTAGCACACGACCCAATGCAATTCCATTTAATGTAATTCTAAGCATTTCCATTCCTCCCAAACAAGGAGTGGAATTGGCACAAGAGCAGATGAATCCCATCCCCACCTAATCCCTTCTAATCCCACTGCCCAAACTGACCCTTAGCCGGTTGAAGCTAATTGATCCTTCAATATCTTTGGCTTATGTGTATCATGCATATTACAACTTTCTTGAGCTGTACCTTAGAATGAACGGTATTTTCTTTTGAATATAATTAAGAGCAAGTGGCAAGGTATGTCTATGTTGTGATGTAGAAATTGGTATACCTTGATGAGAATTAGCGGGGCAAACATGAAATCAGCGGGCCAATCAGTGGGCCCAACAGTGATGTATGTTTGTTTGTTATCAAACCTAGACATAAGATCATACTGACATGGATCAATAGAATAAACAATTATAAGCTTGATCTAAAACTTCTGTGGCCTAGATGAAATGATCAACATTAGAAGTTCAATTGTAAATTTAATTTGGTGTGTTCCATTTGAACATTGGATACATTTATAGGAATTGGCTCAAGCCATGAAATTATTTGTTAAGTCTGCCCCGCTGATTGCCTAGTTTGCCCTGCTCATTTTCATGTTTTTCCCCGCTGACTTTCTAGCTTGGTTCACTGATTTTCTAGTTTGCCCTGCTAACTTTCTAGTATGCCCCGTTGATATTCTAGTTTGCTCCGCTGAATTTATAGCATGCCTGTCTGATTTTATAGACAATGTTTTATCTTGTTAATTTTATGTTTGATATGTTTTTAAATCCATCTCTGAAGGCAATGAAAATTCTGCCGTCATCTCCAAGCCAACATGTAGGTGTACACTGACTTGGTGGCTTGACAAGGTGAAGGATGGAGTGGAGAAGCACGACAGTCGTCTAAATCTGTTCAGGCAATCCCCTTTCGCGTTTTTATTGCATGTTACATCCTTTAGCTTTGTAGGGGCTATATTTCAGCTACTTTTAAAAAGATACAAAGGTGATTCAGTATTTAAGATCAAGGGGAGGCGATTGCAGTTTTCTAAGATGGACTTCGCCCTCATTACCGGTCTTAAGACTGGAGATCTTACTGTACCCAAGAATCGTTGCAGTACGAGTATACTAAGAGACAAATACTTCAAAGAACATCCAGTGTTAAAGAAGCACCTAATGGGCGTGTTTGAGAGATTAGTTGACACCAATAAGCATGAGGACGTCGTGAAGGTTGCCCTACTTCTAGTTGTGGAGTGCTTTCTTAGGGGAACCGATCCGAAAACTATGTGCAACATGGATTATATTCACCTGGTGGACTCGTTAGATGATTTCTATGTGTATCCTTGGGGTAGTTTGGGATACATGACAATGTTGCAAGGAATCGAAATTGCCGTTGCCGCATCAAGTTCCCCTCGGTACACTGTATGTGGTTATATCCTTCCTCTACAAGTAAGAACATCTTTTAGTTTCTATATGTTTTCCCTCTATAGTCATCTTTGAATTTTTAACCTGGTGCAATTTCATTCTAACAGGTATGGGCAGTAGAGATATTACCGGCCCTACAAGAGTGTGTTGTTTCGTATGTTCCTCATGAAATTCCACGCTTCATTCAATATCGAGGCTGGAAGTATTGGAGGTACAAAAGAATACATGCTATTTTCCAGAGTAAAGCTGTAAGTTTATATATGTCCAGCATTTACTTTGCTTAACTTGACAACCTTATTAATTTTTTATTTAACATTACTCCTTGTTCTTTTGCAGACATCGATAGTAATGAAATTAGAACCAACGCCACGAGAATGGGAAACGGATGCTGTTCGCTCGGTGCGTGACAGTTTCCAGGTGAGATGTTATGAAAAATGAACTATATTTTTTCTGCATGTGTAAAGTTATCCTTACTCTTACATATCCATGTATACATTTTGTAGGTCACTGAAACCCAAGAAGATGATGAGGAGGGTAATGAGATTGATCATGATGAGGATACGAGTCAGATGATAACGATGAGAAAGGCGTGGAGGGAGAGGGACCGAGGGAGGGTTTACCAATGGGGGGTGTTAGGAAGAATGTTATTTTTATGAAGGAATTTCGGATTGAGAGGGAGGAGTTGAAGAGGGAGAGAGAGGAATTGAAGAAGGAGAGGGACGAATTGAGAAAAGAGAGGGAAGTGATGAGACGTAAAGAAGCAATGATTGATGAGAAGGAAAATATGTTACTGAAAGAGAAAGAGCAATTCAGGATGGAGAAGGAATTATTTTTTCATAACATAGAAAAGTTTGCTAATGAGAGGGAGGAGTTTAATAAGGAGAAGAAAGGTAGAAGTACACAGAGGGGATGTTTTGTAATGGAGGAGGAGGGTGAGGAGTTGAGGAAGAGAGGGGAAGTAAATGATGACCCACATACAGAACTTCGACATGGGGTTTTGGATGGCCTGTCGTATAGTAATGTCAAAGGTAATGTATTGAATGCATCCATTTCTCATCCTGTTTATGAAAGGAGAAACAAAAGGATACCGAAGCCGTCATATTATAAGATGTCTCCGTACTTGTCCCTGTCTGCATTTGATACAACCCGTGGGCCGTTTTTCGAACCCGAGCAAGTAGCTTTTGCAACTTCTCCGATACCATTTCCCCTACAAATGGATCCTTTCAGGATATTATCCGCACAAGAGGTGAAAGAGGCAGAGGATTGGTATGAAGTAAACAAGTCTACGACAGCGGGGAAATGGTTCAGTACGATATGGCTGAAGGATGCATGGGTTGATAGCGAGGTAAGCATTACTAATTTATTCTCTATATGCATTGACTGACATATAATTATGTGTTATATGAATTTATGACTAACATTCTACTATCCTATTGATTAGGCTATCGACACATACATCGACTTCCTGGAGCGTAGGCATAACGACCGTTCAATAGCATATCCTTAGGATTGCAAGTTTTGTCCTACGTATTTTACGGTAACTGTTTATTGTGTTAATCTGTAATCTGTTAGAAAATTTCATTTTGCGACATGTATTGAACTTTCATCATGTTTGTAACAGCAAAGCCTTGAGGGGTGTTTGCCTTTATTGATTGCATACCGGGACTCCAAATCGGCGTCTGAACGGGCCGAGCTAGTAGGACAGATGAGTACGGCTTATGCAATTGCAAAGTACCGAGATCAACCATACGCCAAGGCAATGTGGTGTTATGAACGGGTAATGCACTTGTCATAGAGCATCATCTCTTACTGTTATGTCTTTTATCATGTTTAACTAATATATTATTTTGTGAATCATGAACAGGTCTATGCACCCATTAATCACGAAAATTCACACTGGTTTCTGCTTGTCATCTATCCTAGATCAAGAGAAATTATTGTTGTGGATAGCTTGTGCACGAATTTATTGCCGAAGTACAAGCAAAAGATGAAGAAGATGACTGCTGCACTCCCTATTCTCTTCTATGCCACTGGAGACGGTACTGCGCTTGAAGGGAAGAAGTGGACCGTCAGAGTCGATGAATCTACGCCAAAGCAGAACAATGGTTATGATTGTGGTATATTCGTAATGAAATACATCGACATTTTGTGTAGCGGTCTCACGTTGGCGGGAATAGACATGCAAAAATTGACCGCCAATTGGAGGAAGTCAATAGCTTATATTGTCTGTCTCTAGTTTGTAGATGATATTTGTGTGGGGCATGGGCTGAATTTTGGAAAGATGTTGTATATATTGTATTATCTACATTGTTGAATACACATTGTAAGTTATGATGTATAGCATACTTTGTAAGTTGGAAATGTATAGCATACTTTGTAAGTTTGGTGGATAGCATAGTTAGAAAATTTTCCGTGTATTCGTCGGAATTGTAAGTTATGATGTATAGCATACTTTGTAATTTTTGGTGGATGATGAAATGAACTTTATACTTTGTCCCACTATATTTTCCGTTTGCCTCACTATGCTCGTCGATCAAGTTCAATGCACATGGAACTCAATGCGCGTCATTGGCCCACTCATTTTCATGTATCCCTCGCTGATTTTATAGTTTGCCTCGCTGTTTTTCTAGTTTGCCTCGCTGTTTTTCTAGTTTGCCTCGCTGATATTTCAGTTTGCCTCGCTCCTTTTCCTAGTTTGCCTCGCTGTTTTTCTAGTTTGCCTCGCTGATATTACAGTTTGCCTCGCTCCTTTTCCTAGTTTGCCTCGCTGCTTTTCCTAGTTTGCCTCACTGCTTTTCCTAGTTTGCCTCGCTCCTTTTCCTAGTTTGCCTCGCTCCTTTTCCTAGTGGGCCACACGAGAGGAAAGCGTGGGAATTCGCTAAGAACTGTTGAAGCATTTTTATGGTCATAAAAGTTTTGTATCAAGCTATAAGTTTGGTGTTTTTACTTCATCCCATTGGGAATGACCTTGTAAACGGTTTAAATAGCATATAAACATCAAGGTGGAGCCTTAGAAGGTTTCAACAGTAGGAATTTCTTTCCCCAATTTTTACTCTCTTGTGACCCACTTGAGTTTTGTATCTACCTCATTTTTTGACGCACTTTCTAAAATGAGCTCGCAAAACAGATGGACAAAATGGATTTCTCACATACATTGCAATGGGCCCCACCCAACATCCTTGCACGGGAACCTCTCATTAAAGGCTTTACAAGGAAATCCATGTCCCCAGAAGCCTTCTTTTTCTCCTCCTATTAATTTAGCCATTAGTTGGTTTTTTCTTTACATTTTTTCCATGGATAAACAAGAAAGAGCAAGTTTGAATTTACATGGGTAAGATCGAATGTACACCTCATTTAAATAAAATTATTGTATCCGAAGAGCAAAGTTGATATACGCAATATATAAATATAAAACACATGCATTCCCCTCAACGCACCACACGTGGGGGCTGGAGGTGACTCATATTGGCAACTCCACCAGATCGAACCGGCCTCAAATCCTTCAAATGGTTCGATAGACTCAAGATATTTCCTAGTTTGCCTCTCTGTTTCTCTAGTTTGCCTCGCTGCTTTTCCTAGTTTGCCACGCTCCTGGACCTAGTTTGCCTCGCTGCTTTTCCTAGTTTGCCTCGCTCCTTTTCCTAGTTTGCCTCGCTGCTTTTCCTAGTTTGCCTCGCTCCTTTTCCTAGTTTGCTTTGCTGCTTTTCCTAGTTTGCCTCGCTCCTTTTTCTAGTTTGCCTCGCTCCTTTTCCTAGTTTGCCTCGCTGTTTTTCCTAGTCTATAACTTATGAACTAAATATATTCTCAAATCCCTAAACCTACACCTACACCTAATCCTAATCTGAACTCCCTAACCTGAACCTAAACCTAAACTTGAAAACCCAAACCTAAACCCGATCCCGAACTCGAACCCGATTTCCTATACCTAAACCTTAACCTATTCTCAAATCTCTAAACCTAAACCTAATCCTAATCTAAACTGCCTAACCTAAACCTAAACCTAAACCTTAACTTGAAAACCTAAACCTAAACCCAATCCTGAATTCTTTAACCTAAACCTTAACCTATCCTCAAATCCCTAATCCTAAACCCGATTTCCTAAACCTAAACCTAAACCTAAACCTAAACTTGAAAACCCAAACCTGAACCCGATCCCGAACCCGAACCCGAACCCGAGCCCGATTTCCTAAACCTAAACCTTAACCTATTCTCAATTCCTTAAACCTATAACTTATAACCTAACCACCAACTTTTATATGTATTATGCGTGTATGAATGTAATGTGAATAAGATTGTTTGTGTTTGGATGGATGTAGTTTGTGTTTGGATGGATTTACGTAGTTTGGGTTTAGATGGATGTGAATGTGAATGTGATGAATGGATATGAATGTGAATGTGAACGCAAACTCAATTAGTGCAGCGGATAAACTTTTATGTGGGTTTGCAATTTAATGCATTTCACAGTCAATCCCCTTCAATTCACTATCATGTATCCAAAAATGATGTAGATCTAAAGCTCAATGGACCACATGATAGAAAACAGTGGAGACTGAATGAAAAAAGAATAGAAAACATTCGGGGTCGACCGGGTACTACCCGGTCGACCCCAACTCACTGGAGAGTTAACCGGTCGACCGGGTATTACTCGGTCGACCCCATTTACGTGAAATCTACCTAAATGGGGTCAACCGGGTTATTACCCGGTCGACCGGGTTACTGTCCAGCGAGTTGGGGTCGACCGGGTTGGTACCCGGTCGACCCCATTTAGGTAGATTTCACGTAAATGGGGTCGACCGAGTAATACCCGGTCGACCGGTTAACTCTCCAGCGAGTTGGGGTCGACCAGGTAAACTCGCTGGACAATACTGGATCCCTGGATCGGGTTACCTATGGCTACGGTTATTAGCTACGGGTATAATCTGTAGCAATTGAGAATATATCTCCGTAGCAATAGACCCTTCCTAGTTTTTTTTTTTCCGGCGTTTTGTTTTATTTTTTTTTTTATTTTTTATTTTTTATTTTTTATAATCCTAATCCCCACCGATATTTGTGGGTCCCATTATGAATTTTGTGTTATATCCAAACCGTCCATCTATTTGGAGAGCTCGTACTATGGCTTGAGTTTTAGGAAATTTCACATTCTTGCAATTCGTGACACTTTCTTTAAGAAAAATAAAAAATTATAGATTCTTGCAATTCGCAATACACATAGGAACCATTTTGTCCTCATCATTGATTTTGTTAATGCATGTCCTTGTTTCTTAAATTGATTTGTTGTTTTCATGTCCCAACAGGATATAAAAATCGCTGTTCATGCACATCCAACGCTGTTCATGCCTCTAAATCTCTGTCATCATCTACAATTTAATCTGACTGCATTATGGCATTTCAGATCATCCTCATGCCATCAAATATTAAACATGTGATTAAAGTTGATGGATCTCTACATTACACGTAAAATATTAAGAAACTTTTTAATGGATACTTGTGACTTAAATTTTAACTTGGAATCTCACAATTAAGGCCATAGAGCAGCAGGCAATGCAAGCACAGGAACTATTAATACCTGCAAGTGATGAACCATGAACATGTTGATAATAGATTCAGTACTGAAGTTGCATTGACCAACCGATTCAATGCCCTTAGGATTGGTCATTTTCAGTTACAAAACCCAACCATGCATTGCTACTAGAAAGTGGCTGGTTCAATATCTTTCAGTTTTAACATGGCTTTGAATCGGTTGGTCCATTATATACTGTCACCATAATGATATTGTTTCAAGAATATCCAATGGATAAAAGGTGGGATCGATACAGTCGTAAATCTTACCTTATTATCATGCATAAACATGCTGCTTATATACAGTCACCATTTCTATTAGACTTCAAGATTTTCAGTTCGCCTGCTTTGAGCTATTTGAGGCATGAGTCAATAGTCAATTCACTCTCAAAGGCTCGGGTGGACCACAGGACAGGAAACAGTGGTGATAATGACCCCACTGTTGAAACCTTAGTAGGGACCCGTGTGATGTTTATTTTACTTCCAACTTGTTAATGAGGTCATGTAAAAATAGATGAAGGGAAAACATAAATATCAATTTGATGCAAAACTTCTGTGGCCCCAAGAGATTTTCAGATTTAGGCATTCAATCCCCAATATTTCGTAACCATTCATTTGATGCTTTTTGTTTTTTTTTTTGTCAGCCTGTTAGTACACTTCAGTGTCCGCCACCCCCAGTAGGGATCGATACAGGACAACCTACCGCTGACTTTGGGTTTGGCATACACACAAACTCACAAGCACACAAACAAATGAAAGGAAAGATAAAACCCATTTTGTTCACCAAACCTGATAAACAATACAAAAAGTAGCAGTCAGGAAAATCCTCAAAACCAAACAAACCAAAAAAAAAAACTAGTGTTCCACAAATGCTAACACCGCTCCAAACACACAAAACAAAAACAAATGTTGATGGATCTGTATGCGCTTTAGCTCCCGCTTCTTCAAGGATCTGAAGAAGTGGTCTACTGGATCACGGATATCAATCATCCGGTTTGTGAATCAGTTCGGTGCGGTGCTGCTTCATCCTTTTGAACACAGCATAACAGATCCTTCAGGATGCGAAAGATCTTCTCATTCCATTGCTCCTGTTCGGTCCTTTGGGTCTTCATTTCAGCCCTCATATCAGTTATTTCTGACCGAACCGAGGCCAGTTCCTCTTCCACCCGGCTGAAGCGCTCATGTATAGGTGGGGGGGCCACAAAATCTTCATCAATGTCTTCGTCATTATCTTCCTCCTCCTCCTCCTCTTCTTCTTCCTCCTCTTCTTCTTCTCCTTCCTTTGACTCTTCTCCTCTTTCAACATCTTCTTGCTGAATCAATTTCATTCTTTTAATAGTATTCTCGTCAATAAAATTTTGCAACTCTAAAGGCGCAGTGAGGATGAAACCAAACCCACAATCTTTGGCCATCTTACAAATTAACCGACCGAAGGGTAAGGATAGATTGGTTTTGGTGGTGGCGGCATTCAAGATGTGACGCATTACAATAGACGGGTAGCAAACTTTCACGCCTGCACCTACTAAATACAAAACCTCCAACATATACTGTGTTACTTATGTATGATTTCCCGATCTAGGATACAGATTGTACGTGAAAACAAGGTGAAGGAACCTGTAAACCGGAAGCATCCTTGCTGACTCCAAGCAGTTATCACCTACGACCCATTGCTTAAGTTCGCCACAAACAAAAACAGTCCTCTCGTCCCTATACCTAGACCTCTTCGCATCCTTATATGGAACAATCACTGTCCCATATGGCACCCCACTAATCCTCTCAATGTCAGACACTTTAAATGTTATCAAGGAATTATCGATTGTTACGTCGAAGGTCATTGACTGTAGATTTGGATTCTGAATTGAAGCATAGAAGTGGCGCACCGTCTCGGCGTCGGCATTGTTGTAGGGTGTGAAGATGGGATTCCACCCCATCTTTGCAAGCCACTTTCGCTCTGTTGTATCGACGAACAAGTCTTTCTCTACATACCTCTCAAAGGTTACCTTGCGTTCGGCGAATCTGCTCAAATCAATGGCTAGTTGTGCATCTACTCCCTTGCTGCGTCTTGTTGACGGGCCGACCCGAGACGTGGAAGGACCTGATCGAGGTCTCAATCTCGTAGCCTGCGTAGTCGCTCCCGCCGCAGTTAAGCATTCAATGTCTTCCCTTCTCTTGGAGCGACGATTAAACTGTTGTTCCGGCCCATCCTGTGCGTCACGCTTCTTGGCCATGGGGTGTTGCAAATCTTCCGCAATGGAGGGATGGAAAGATTCCGTTTTCGGAATGGTGGAAGAAGAGAAAATAGACGGTTTTGGCTGGAGTTGGAAACAAAAATGGGGAGCAATGGAATAGAATAAAAGAAAAGGGCTTTTGGGAAACGGGACAGCCGGACCCGGTCGACCGGGTATTACCCGGTCGACCCCAACTCTCTGGACACTTACCCGGTCGACCGGGAAGTTACCCGGTCGACCCCATTTAAGTAAATTTTACAAAAATGGGGTCGACCGGGTAACTGTCCGAAGAGTTCGGGTAGACCGGGTAAGACCCGGTCGACTCTGACTGTTTTCCATTTTCACAACTTCTGTGAATTGAAGGGAATTGTCTTGCGATGCATAGAATTGACCGTGAAATTAGAGAAATTATCCGTGAAATGCATGGAATTGCCCCACTATTTTTCTAGTTTTAAGTCAGTTCACGGTCATTTTAACGCAATTCACGGTCACTTGAGGTCAGTTCACGGTCTTCATCAATAACTCGGTGGGGTCTGTAATCTCGACCGGACAAAGGGGAAATAAAAAGTTAAGAAAAGAGAGTTTTTGTGTTTAGGTGGACAGTCGCAGAGGGGAAGAAGTAATCGGAGAATAAGATCTGGTCGGATAGGATGAAGGAGCAGGGAAATTCGCTAAGAAGTAATCAGATTTTCAGTGGAGATGGGTATGACAGCATTGAAAGGGACGTCTGTTTTAGAGCCGGGACATTTTCGTCATGGACAAGGTCGTCCGTACGCCTGGGGAGTATTCTTGGCAACAAAAAAGAAATGGGCTTAAAAAGGTTGTGGGCCATATACTGGTCGTACAGTTGTCAATTTCTCTCGCTGTTTTTTCACTTGGTTAGGTGTGTATGGGAACAATGTACTAACATTAGATTATCAGTGAAAGTGTTTCCGCTTTGGTTTATGATGTGCAGTACTGTATGAATTCAGGATTGGGTTAAGGTTTAGGTTTTCAAGTTAAGGTTTAGGTTTAGGTTTAGGTTAGGTGGTTTAGATTAGGATTAGGTTTAAGTTTAGAGATTTGAGAATAGGTTAAGGTTTAGGTTTAGGAAATTGGGTTCGAGTTGGGATCAGGTTTAGGTTTGGGTTTTCAAGTTTAGGTTTAGGTTTAGGTTAGGGAGTTGAGATTAGGATTAGGTGTAGGTGTAGGTTTAGGGATTTGAGAATATATTTAGGTCATAAGTTATAGACTAGGAAAAACAGCTAGGCAAACTAGCAAAAACAACGAGGCAAACTAGGAAAAACAGCGAGGCAAGCTAGGAAAAGCAGCGAGGGAAACTAGGAAAAAGGAGCGAGGCAAACTAGGAAAAAGAGCGAGGCAAACTAGGAAAAGCAGCGAGGCAAACTAAAAAAAGGAGCGAGGCAAACTAGGAAAAGCAGCGAGGCAAACTACGAGAAACAGCGAAGCAAACTACGAAAAGGAGCGAGGCAAACTAGGAAAAGCAGCGAGGCAAACTAGGAAAAGCAGCGAGGCAAATTGAAATATCAGCGAAGCAAACTAGAAAAGGAGCGAGGCAAACTAGGAAAAGCAGCGAGGCAAACTAGGAAAAGGAGCGAGGCAAACTAGGAAAAGCAGCGAGGCAAACTAGGAAAAGCAGCGAGGCAAACTAGGAAAAGGAGCGAGGCAAACTAGGAAAAACAGCGAGGCAAACTAGGAAAAGGAGCGAGGCAAACTAGGAAAAGCAGCGAGGCAAACTGTAATATCAGCGGAGCAAACTAGAAAAACAGCGAGGCAAACTGAAATATCACAGGAGCAAACTAGAAAAACAGCGAGGGATTTTGAAATATGGGCGGGGCAAACTAGAAAAACAGCGGGGCAAACTAGGAAAAACAGCGAGGGCAAACTAGAAAAACAGCGAGGGCAAATTGAAATATGAGTGGGGCAAACTGATGGTGGTGTCAGTGGATTTGTTAAAGTACCATGGGTAGTTTATGTCTTTCCAGTCCTTGTTATCATTGTCAGTGTTCAATGTAGTTGCTATTTGGCATGCTGAAGGTTATTTCCTTTTTCAGCAAACGTAGAAATTGAGCGAGGCAAACTGGAAAAAGCAGTGAGTCGGGTTTCCCTTTTATGCCGCTGAAGTTCTTGTCTATCAGGCATATTTGAGCTTTTGCTCATTATAGTATCAATGCAATTGCCTTGCATTGATTTCCAATTGCATTTTCCTAATCGGCATCCTATAGCGGGACAAGCAGCAAATACAGTGGGACAAGATAGAAAGTTCATTAATCATCCACGAAGATTACAAAGTATGCTATACATCAAAACACAAAATAAATTACAAAGTATGCTATTTTTCAGGAATGAGAAACTTGCACTTCCGGCGATTATGCCCAGTTTGTTTGCATCGCCCACACTTTATTGTTTTCGATTCCTCTCCACGCGATGGAATTCTAAGCTTTTTGGGTCTTCCAGCAGACCTCCTTTGTCCTGGGGGTTTAATTTGCGCACAATACTCCTTGAAGCCCACTGAAATTTCTTCCCACTCACTCTTGTCACGTACTGGGTACACCGGTTCGTTATACGTAGCTATGTAATTTTGCACCGTGTAGAATGGGGAACAGTATGAGTAATGAGGGAGATTGTAGTTTATACATGCTGACAGGACATGCATACAAGGGTACCCCTTCACGCCAAACTCGCGACATGTACACGAACACTCACTGAGCTTGACGGTATCATTATAATCTCCCACAACATAGTACTCATCTCGAGAAATAGGATAACAGCGAACATCTCGCGCCTTCTGCACAAGATCCTTTAACTGTTGCTCCGCCCATGACGTCAATGGCCCTACAAACGATGCCGCAGATTCTCTCCTCTTATAAAACAATTCCTGTATCTTCAATCTAACCCCTTCAATCAATTTTGTAACTGGGTATTCGCGTGCTTCTTTGAAGAGGGCATTAACACACTCGGAAAAATATTGTAGTAACCAAGTTGAATCTTTTTCCTGGAAAGTGCGAAGATGCCCATCTCTCGTATCCGATTTCTGTCAGCCATGCATGTACTGCGGGGTTGGACATTTCGATATCATGCATTAATTTTTCAAATTCAGCCACCCTACATGTCTTCACTGCCCGCCAGAAGTACATCTCCAATGACTTCTCTTTAAAGGTGTCCACCAAGTTTCTGTAGATATGATACGCGCAGTAGTAGCCATGAATTGCACGTGGGAAGACTTGGGGAACCTCTTTCAGTAAACCTTTATGTCGATCAGATATAATAACAAGATCCTCCAAAGATCCTATCGCATCGCTAAGGTAAGTAAGGAACCAATTTCAACTGCTACCGTTCTCCGATTCTCCGATGCCAAATGCAACTGGAAATATATGGTTGTCCCCATCTAAGGCCGTGGCGATGAATAGAAAACCCTTGTATTTGCCCTTTAAGTGTGTCCCGTCAATGGCTAATACCCTCCGCAATGATTTCTGAAAATTCTAATGCATTGTCCGAGCGCAACAAAACATCTTTCAAACCTGAAAGTCTCTTTGTTAACACGCAGGGCAGTCACTGTCCCCGGGTTGACCGTCCTCAACTCATGCAAATACAAGGGGAGTTGATTGTAGGAGTCTTCATAAGACCCCATCACCTGATTGATTGCAAGCTCTGGCTGCCCATGCCTTCCTATAACTGATAACAATATTATACTTCTCTTGCATGGCGAAGATATATCACGTGGCCTCAACCCCAGGCGTTGCTCGATGCGGCTAACAACTAAATCACATGCTAACTTACTGCTTGCTTGCCGGTGATCGCTCCTCATCCATGACATGCCACACGTGTGATTCTCGTATAAGTCCGTATCTTGAAAACCCCCGAATCACCAACGCGTGATGCATGAACCCTCCATTTACATCTATCATCGAAGCATACGACCGTAAATCTCCGGGAATTTGAGTACAGTACCTTGTACTGGAATTTATTTTGAAGGGCAAATAGGCTCAAAACATGTTGGCACCGACTTGTCCTTGAATGTTTGCCCTTCGCCTATCTCGATTGATTCACTTAACGAATCCGTATATTCCAGCATTGCTGCATTGGTGAATGCAGCATCATCAAACGGCACGGAACTTGACGGGTGTTGAAGTTTGCTGTTTCGGGCATGTCTGGATGCGGGGATGTCGTTTTCAGGATTGATGTATCTCCGGGCTGTGGATGATGACGCAGATTGCTGTTGTTGCTAGAGGCGGTGCCAGTAATCACAAATGAGGTCAAGTCACATGCATCGCTGACTTGGGCACTCACAAATCTTGATGTTTGGGGCGGCTCGGGGAAGTCGATCATTTGTTCCTCCTACTTGTAATGGATTTGGCTATATTGAAATTCACGCCATGCTCTTC